>JAAGEH010000012.1:71793825-71902219 GCA_011751065.1 Lasiurus cinereus | reverse complement strand
AAAGAGAGAGAGAGAAATAAGGCATTATTGTTACTGTTTTAGAGTCAACATTTATTTAGATTAACTTTTTTACTTTTCATTTCATTTGCTTTTCATTTATTCCTATATCTCTGACTTTCCATTATGTGATAATTTTAAAAAAATATTTTTTTATTGATTTCAGAGAGGAAAGAAGAGGGAGAAAGAGATAGAAACATCAATGATGAAAGAGAATCATTTATCAGCTGCTTCCTGCATGCCCCACACTGGGGATGGAGCCTGCAACCAGGACATGTGCCTTGGTCAGAACTGAACCATGAATTCTTGGTTCATAGATCGATGCTCAACCACTGAGCCATGCCAGCCAGGCTCCACTATGTGATAATTTTATTTCTTCTTGAAGAATATTATTTACTATTTCCTTTAATATAGTTTTGTGAATGGGGAATTCACAACATTCTCTATGATTCTAAGCCACATCTTTGTCTATCTACGTAGCATGCTGCATAGATTATTTTTTTCAGTTCACATATTCTTAAGTCTTAAGCTGGCTTGATGTGCTCATAGAACTGCCCCACTAGTTCTTAATTTCAGTTGCATTTTTAATTCTAGAATTCTGTATATCTACTTCTATTTGTATTTCTTGTGTTACTTTTCACATTTTTCAGTTTGCTAATGAGTTTTTCAAGTTTGGCTTTTCTCTCCTTTAGTAATAATAAGCATAGTCCTTTTACTTGATATATTTTAATGCTTAATTCTAACATTTCCCACCAACATCTAGCTCTGCTTCCTGCATTAGGGTTATACATACCTACCATGTTGAATTCAAGAATGTGTGAACATGGGAGCAGAAGTGAGGTGTGTCATGTTTAGCCAGGAGCTTTTAGAAATAGTACATGCTTCACCATGCTCTTCTTGCCTTTTGCTGTGGATATTGGTAATGTTTCAGAGAGTGACTTTTCTATCAGCCTGCAACCCAGAATAAAAAACAATAATTATGGGGATGAGAGCCACCATTCTACTTGTGATGGACATATAATGTGAGACCAAAAAAGCCCACAACAAAACAAAAACACAACATTCATTGTTTAAGGTACTGAAATTCTTGGGTTTATTACTGCAGCATAATCAGAACTGTCTGATTAAAATAGATATTGAAATCAAGATTGGGGTGCTATTGTAACAAACAACTTAAAAAATATGGCTTTGGTTTATGGGCTAGACATAGTTTGCAAGGAAATTGATAATGGAGCCTAGAAGAATGGTCACCATGTTATAGTGGTAAATTACTTAGCAAAACTGTTGCCTGTGTTAAGTTAGAAGGCAAATTATATACCTAATAACTTTGTGATTTATAGAAAAACAGATTTTTAATAGCATGTGTTGGCTACTATTAGCTGCATTTGAAAGTTTATAAGAAGAAAGAGTCATGAGTGGAACAATATTGTCTGATATGCAAACAAAAATAAAAAGAATAGAGAGAGTATAAATTCAGGGACTTGTAGGTTGAAAAAATGCTTCTCAACTGCAAACATTAAAAGATCAAATTGATGAATTCTTTGAATGTCAAATGTAATTAAAAATCGGTCTTCAGGGAAGGATCAAATCAAGAGTATGGTTGTCTCATTGATTGTTAAAATTTTTGAATAGACTAAGATACTCCCAGTAAATATTTTACTCCCAGTAAATACAAACACAAGATAGCTGCTCTTATTATGCTCCTGTGGGACATGAAATGACAACAAAAAATGATTGAAAAAAATAGATAATAAACTGCTTACATTTTTCAGAGAATTGTACTGCATAAAGAGCCAGCAGCTTGGTATTAATGAGATTGTGACTGATACTGTACTTAGTAAGCCACTTAGATGCTTGCTACACATTGAATGTTTGTATCCTCCCAAAATTCTTTTTTACTACTTTTTATTTTTTATACATCTTTATTGTTCAGATCATTACAATTGCTCCTCTTTTTTCTCCCCATAGCACCCCTCCAACAGGCTCCCACCCCATCCTCTGCCCTTATCTCCCCTGCATTGTCCTCATCCATAGGTGTATGATTTTTGTCCAGTCTATCCCTGCAACCCCCTCACCCCTTTCCCCCTGAGAGTTATCAGTCCACTCCCTTTCTATGCCCCTGATTCTATTATATTCACCAGTTTATTCTATTCATCATATTTTTAATTCACTTGATTTTTAATTCACTTGTTGATAGGTATGGATTTGTTATCACTTTGTTGTTTATAATTTTTATCTTTACCTTTTTCTTCTTTTTCCTCTTCTTAAAGAGTACCTTTCAGCATTTCATATAATACTGGTTTGGTGCTCATGAATTCCTTCAGTTTTTTCTTATCTGTGAAGCTCTTTATCTGCCCTTCAATTCTGAATGATAGCTTTGCTGGGTAGAGTAATCTTGGTTGTAAGTTCTTGCTATTCATCACCTTGAATATTTCTTGCCACTCCCATCTGGCCTGCTCAGTTTCTGTTGAGAAATCAGCTGACAATCATACGGGTGTTCCCTTGTAGATAATTGTTTTTCTCTTGCTACTTTTAATATCTTTCTTTGTCTTTTGCTCTTGCATTTTAATTATGATGTGTCTTGGTATAGTCCTTCTTGAATTCCTTTTGTTTGGGGTTCTGTGTGCTTCCTGGACTTGTAAGTCTATTTCTTTCACTAGATGGGGGAAGTTTTCAGTCATTATTTCTTCAAATAGGTTTTTAGTATCTTGTTCTCTCTCTTCTTCTGGCAACCCCATAATTTTGATATTGATATGCTTGAAGTTGTCCCAGAGGCTCCTTACACTATCTTCACATTTTTGGATTCTTCTTCTTATTTTTTTGTTTTTCCAGTTGAGTATTTTCTGCTTCTTTGTATTTCAAATCTTTGACTTGATTCTTGCGTTCCTCTAGTCTGCTGTTAGGTCTCTGTATAATATTTTTTATTTCAGTCAGTGTATGTTTAATTTCTAGTTGATCCTTTTTTATCTCCTCTTGGGTCTTGCTAAATTTACGCATCTTTTCTAGGAAATTCTTGAAAAACCTTATAACCAGGGATTTGAACTCTATATCAGTCATTTGCTTTCCTCCATTTCTTCTGTTTGTGATCTGTTCCTTTGTCTCCACATTTTTGCTGCTTCCATGAGTTGGTAGAGAAGCTTTGTGTGTTAGGTGTCCTATATGGCCCAGTAGCTCCGCCTTCCCAGTTACCTGAGGTAGACTCTCTTGGTGCACCCCTTTGTAGACTGTGTGTAGAGCTTTGTTGTAGTTAAATCTTGATTGCTGTTGGTATCACTTGGGGAATTTGACCTTCAAGTCAACTGGTTGTGAGGATCAGCTGTGTCTATGCCCAGAGAACTTCTGTGCTGGATTCAGCCTTAAGATTTGCAAGATTGCAAAAGCCTCTGTGCTGGGCGTGGATGTGGCAGAGTTTCAGGACTGAGCAGATAGCCTTGGCTTCCTGTCAGCCCTGCCCTACATGGTGGCCCCTGGGTCTTAGCATCTCTCTTGGTAATCTCTGCAGCCTTGTCTGTGCCTTTCACGCGCACCTCCAGACCTCTGCCTTTACGGCTCCCCTGAGTTTCTGTGCACTTCCCGGACCCATATGAGTCTGGGTCTCCAGAGTCTTGCCCGATCCTGGGATTCAGTGCAGTCCAACCTGGATTTCAGTGCAGTTGGGAGGTTCTGTCTTCCTCCTGCTAATGAAAGCCAACAGCACAATCAGCAATCAGCCCTCTGTGTGCGCACTTTTGTGCACACCTCCAGACCTCTGACTTTCATGGTTCCCCTAAGTTTTTCTGCACTCCTCCCTTTTCACAACAGTCCAGACTGCCCTGTATGAATTTCATCTGGAACTGGGGTTCAGTGCAGTCAGGAGTTTCTATCTCTCTCCCTCTAAAGGAAGCCAGCCAGGCACTCAGCCACCCATCCTCTCCACATGTGTGTCTCTATATCAGCTTTTTGAGTCTCCATGAACCCCTCTCCTTTCTTCTAGTTGTAGAATTTCCACTCAGTCAGCTTTCCTGTGGTTTTGGATGAAGTCTGTTCTGTCTTTTAGTTGTAGTTTTGAAATTGTTGTGCGAGGCAGCAGTTTAGGTGTTCACCTATGCTGCCATCTGGGTTTTGATCTTCATTGAATCTAAAATTCTTATGTTGAAACCTAATCTCCAATGTGATGGTATTGGGTGGATGGGGTTTTTGAAGGTGATTGGGACAGAGACCTCATAAGTGGTATTAGTGCTCTTATAAAAGAGACTTCAGAGAGATCCCCAATCCTTCTCTTATATGATGATATAGTGATAAGACAGGCATCTATGAATCAGGAAGTGGGTTGCTATGACACCAAATCTGCTGGTGTCCTGACCTTGGGCTTCTAGTCTCTAGAAATATGAGAAATTAATTTCTGTTGTTTATAGGCCATACAACGTACAGTGTTCTGTCATAGCAGTCTGGACAGACAAGGACAGCCTCCATATTTCCACCAGAGGAAAGCTGGCTGAGAAGTTCAACCGTCAAGAAAGGCATATTTTTCAATGGTCTTTCAAATTGTGGTCAAGGATAATGGAATAAAAGGAAGACCTCTAGAGAGCTGAGCATGGAGAACAAAGAGTTAGGGAGGTACTCTCAGAAAGCAGAGTGCATCCTTTCCCCAGAATACAAAGTCTCTTGTGGCATCTGCTTTTGAAATTGCTATTCACTAGTGACTTCTGTACTAGGTATGTCTCATGTTATTGGTCTTTCAGTGTAGGAGAGTCTACTGGTACTATGCTTTCCCACTGACCTTTGGGAGTTTGAGGGGGCAACTTATTTATTTATTTTAGACTCTCTAGTTCAAAATCCACATCTAGATTTGTCATAGAAATTATTGTGAATTACTCAGAGATCCTGGCTTTGAACAGATTGGGTGGAAATTTTGGATATCTCCCTTGAGTGTACTCTGCACTGAGAAAGGAGAGGGAAACTAATGTTTTATCTTTAGTAGGACGAGAATTGAAAATTATATCACTAATTACAATTTCTGGTCCCTCATCCTGTAGCAGGATTCACTACTCTATCAAACCCAGGTGTGGCCATATGCATTGCAGTAAAGGATGAAATATGAGCAGAATTGATGTGTGTCACTTTTAAGAAGGTTTTTAAAGTGAGTGAATGCTTTTTCATGCTCTCTCTTGCACTGCCACAATATTGGAAATATTACAGACAGCAACTACCCTGTCATACAAAGCTTCTGAAGTTAAGACACAGGACACTAACAAGAAGGATTTATTTAGTACAGGATAATGGAGGAAAGGAAGACCTCTAAAGAGCTGAGCCAAGTAGTAGGGAGAACAAAGAGCTGGGGAGCTATTCCCAGAAAACAGAGATTATCTGTCTCCCCAGTAGATCTAAAGCTGAACTTCTATCATAAAGTTTTTGAAGTCACACTTTTTCCTGGCGCAGAGTCCATTAGGAGCCAGCCCTTAGTTGGTTCAATACTCTCTGACTGCTGCTGCCATAGTTCTGGAATATAATTCCCAAGTATAATTTAGCCAGTTAGTTCCTAATTGATAAATTCCCCTTGGATAGACAAGGCTAAAGTCTCTTCATTATTTTTGCATCCAAGACTTTGGCATAGTAATTCCATATTAATTATATTATATTATTTTACTTTATTTTTAAGGGGAATATGTCTTAAGCTGGAGGATTAGAATGAATAGTCTTTTGTTAGCATTAGCTAGAGCAAATTTTTATTTCCCATTTTTCCAGGTTTTCATGGAGGTACTCACTGTTTTTCAGGTACTGATTACATTTTATTTCCTTGATGATTTGATATGCTTCATTATTTACTATAATGAAACATTTCTAATATAACATGTTCTTTCTTTTTTGTCCTGACTGCCTGATAATTTTGAAGCTTAAACACAATGATCAGATTGAGCCTGAATTGATTTTCTACTTAATTTATTGCTCTATATTCTCACAAGTATCTTATAATAGGCTGACTTTGTTACATACAATGTGGAAAGAGGCAGGGACAAATAATTCACATAAAACACAAAGCACAAATAAAAATGCAGTCTTTTATCATGAGGGAGCAAGATTCTAAATCATACAAATTAGATGAGCGTGTAGAATATAGCTCTGAAAATTTCAGATGTTACTGATCATATTCCAGACCTTACTCAATGTATTGTTTATCTGAATACTTAATTTCCTATCTGTATTTCTTTTTTTCTTTTTTTAAAAATATATTTTATTGATTTTTTACAGAGAGGAAGGGAGAGGGACAGAGAGCTAGAAACATCAATGAGAGAAAGACATCGATCAGCTGCCTCCTGCACCCCCACCCTGGAGATGTGCCCGCAACCAATATACATGCCCTTGACCGGAATCGAACCTGGGACCTTTCAGTCTGCAAGCCGATGCTCTATCCACTGAGCCAAACCGGTTCCGGCTATCTGTATTTCTTTTTAAATTTTTGAAAGAATAGTAGTAGAAGGGAGTTTCTGATAATACTTTATTAATCTTTCTATAACCTAAAGAAATGACTCACTAGCTATATAATTATTGCCGACATTTTAGTCTAGATAACCTGACACTTCTATAATTCATTGTCCTACTTTGTCCCTGAGTCTATAATTCAGTACCAGCCCGCTGATGTCAGTTACTCCATTGGTTCCAATGACTTTTTAAGAAGTTAATTGCCTATATTATATTCTTAATGTTATTCAAATTTGAAGCTTAAGCACATTGATCTGATTGAGCCTTGGTTTGAGTGATTGAAAGAAGTGATATTTCTTTCCTGAATCAAATTCTGACTGATACAATCTTTGTTTCCTGTGAGTTCAAATATATCTATACTTATATGCCTATTTAAAAGCCATGATGGTTTCAAGTGTACATTTCTATGATACATGATCAGTATATTGCATTGTATGGCCACTACCCAAAGTCAAATTATTTTCTGTCACCATATATTTGGTCTCCTTTAGTTATATAATCTTACTAGCCATTTTAAAATTAAATTTATTTATCCCAATAAGTTTAATAAAAGATTAATTTCAAAATAAATAAAAGGCACGATGGAAATCTTTTCTCTTACAATACTTACTCATTTTATCCATGTGGTTTGAATGAGTGCTACCATGTTATATACTCTACTAGAGGCCCGGTGCACAAAATTCATGCATGGGAGGGGGAAGTGGGAATCCCCTCAGCCCAGTCTGCACCCTCTCCAATCCAGGACTCCCTGGGATTGGGCCTAAACCAGCAGTCGGACATCCCTCTCACAATCCTGGACTGCTGGCTCCTAATCGCTCACCTCCCTGCCTGCCTGCCTGGTCACCACTAAATGCCCCACCCCACCTTGCTGGCCTGATTGCCCCTCACTGCCTTGTGTGATGGCCTGGTCACCCCTAACTGCCCCACTGCTTGCCTGGTCACCCCCAACTGCCCCTCCCCCTGCCAGCCTGGTTGCCCCATGCAGCCTGCTATTCAATCATTTGGTTGTCCCTCACTAACCCCTCTGCTGACCTGGTCGTAGACAGCCATCTTGTGAGGGTGTGAGGGTCAATTTTCATATCACCTCTTTATTATATAGGATACTCATGACCACTTTAACTGATGCAGAGGTATTAAAATGACCTAAGCTGAATCAATTAGAACATTTCCCTGGAATTTCTAAACTTGGGTCAGAGAAACAAGTCTCAGACCTCTGGTGCTGAAGCTGAGAGATGTAAGACCAAGGTACTTCCAGGAGTAATTCTCCCCAAACTTTAGGAACAAGCTGTTCTCATAGAATAAAGGTGACACATTGAGGGAAATAGAGACAATAGAACAGAAAACCTGATTTCCTTTCAGCCTTGAGGAGCAGTAACTTTTTTGCTCTTCTCATACTTAATGGAGTCAATAGTTAGAGTTATGTTTCTGTCACTTACAACCAAAGACATCTTAAATACTAAAAAAAATATTTTAGACCAAGTGAAACTACTTAGTGGCAATGGCTAGTCTGCAGTTGGCCATACAGATGTTAGAGACTTAGAAAAATAAATTTATAAAGTCAGAGAGATTACTAGAAGTGGGTAGTAGAGAAGTAGGGCTGATATCTCACATATTAATCAGGAAAAAGTAGATGCACATCTCTTGCTGCTCCTTCCATTTAATCCTTGTTAATTAAAAGCATGATTAAAGTTGGTGGTATTTAGACAGATAATCTGTGTGGCACATTAAAGTCACATCTCAAGTTGCCTATTCTACTCCAATCACATGGCAACAATGAATCCTATCTAATAAAAGAGTAATACACAAATTGACCATACCTCTGCTACACTCATCAGCCATGCCCATAAGCCACGCCCACCAGCCAATCAGAATGAGTATGCAATTTAACCCAACCAAGATGGCTACTGCCACAGAGAGAGCAGGAGGGAGGCTTGGGTTGCCCCTGGCAATGGATGAAGTCAAGCTTTCTGCACACCCTGGCTGGTAGGCCTCCGCTTAAGAGAACAAAGTTTCAATGGCTGTGCAAGCAGAAGGCTTGGCTCTGCTCCAGGCTACAAAGTTTCAATTGTAGAAGATAAATAAATCCCAGATACCAGGGCCTCTGCTTGGATCGCAGGGGGTGTGGCCAGCCTTCAAACCACCACAGGCCCTTCACCCCAAGGGAACACCCACCCTGATCCAGGACACCCTTCAGGGGAAACCAGCTGGCCCCCACCCATGCAGCCGACCTCTATCCTATCTAATAAAAGAGTAATATGCAGATTGAACATCACTCTAACACACAAGATGACTGCCCCCATGTGGTCAAAGATCCTGCCCCATGTAGACACCAGATGGCAAGCACAAGATGGCCAGCAGGGGAGGGCAGTTGGCAGGGGTCAGGCCTGCAAGGGAGGGCAGTTGTGGGTGATCAAGCCTTCAGGGGAGGGCAGTTAGGGGTGACCAGGCCCTCAGAGGAGGGCAGTTAGGGGCAATCAGGCTGGCAGGGGAGTGGTTAGGGGGTGATCAGGCTGGCAGACAGAAACAGTTAGGGGCAATCAGAAAGGCAGGCATGTGAACAGTTGGGAGCCAGCAGTCCTGGATTGTGAGAGGGATGTCCAACTACCCATTTAGGCCTGATCCTACCTAGGATCAAATCTGCAGAAGGAAGGAACCAGCAACTTCTTGTGCATGGGACGTGACCCAACCATGTGAGTCACACTGGCCAGGTCTACACTGGTATTTTCATGGCCCAGAAATCGAACAGAAATTCCCAGCACAGTTGGAAGCTGAAGCCACACTGAGCCCCAGGTGGTGCAGAAGTAGCTGGGAGTTTGGTTATTGACAATTAACGGGATCTAGAGGCCAGGGACTGGGATGGTACTCCCTGCCTTTTCAATGGGCTCTGAAAAAAGTGTTCTTGCTACCACTTGAGATTTGTGCAATTATGAGCTCAGGATAAAGACAAGTTCTCATGGTTAAGTATTGTCTTGGGGATTTAATATCCTGAGTATTGCTTCACCTTGCTGGTACGAGCAATACCATCAGTTCTGGACTGGCTGTGGGCTGGGAAGGGTTAGATGGAGGTAATCATTAGGCAGAGTAAGAAAGAGCAGGGGAAAGAGAAAAAACAAATATCTAAACAAAAATCTTCCTGCCCACCTTCTGAAAAGCCAAAATTCTAACATGCTTTTGAATTGCATGCTAAGACAGACCACCAACAGAATCAACAATCAGAATGTGAATTCAATCCATGTTACATTTGCATCAAAGAACAATGTGACAGAGACTTTAATGTATATTTAAGATACTTCAATAGAGAAATAAAAACACAACTTACATCAAATTTGATCAAGAAATCATGAACCGAAGCCATAAAGTAAGAAGGGACCAATATTTCTGTATTAGAATTCCCAGGGAAAGGTAATAGAGAGAATGGTAAAGAATTAACATCGCAAAAGATAATAACTGAAAATTCTGGAGTTGAAGGGGAGAATACACTGCTTGGAAGATAGATACACCAATAAGCACACCATTGAAAAAGTGTAGATCATCAGAGAGAAAGAGAAAAATCTTGAGTTCCCAGAGAGTAGAAATTAACCATGTACCAGGCTCTGTGGAAATTTCAACACACCATATTCTCAGAGCATTTTTAAATGAGAATACCAATAACAAACATAATATAGGAATAAAAGAAAGATAATAGATGGATAATTAAAAGACCGGACTTAAGCCAAGACCGGTTTGGCTTAGTGGATAGAGCGTTGGCCTGCGGACTAAAAGGTCCCGGGTTCGATTCCGGTTGGGGGCATGTACTTTGCTTGCGGGCACATCTCCAGTGTGGGGTGTGCAGAAGGCGGCTGATCGATGTCTCTCTCTCATCGATGTTTCTGACTTTCTATCCCTCTCCCTTCCTCTCTGTGAAAAGTCAATAAAATAAATTAAAAAAAAACTTTATAAAAAAAAAAACACCGGACTTATAATTTATTGTGAAGAGCAGTTTAAAAGGAAAAATAGACTTTATGATGTTTTCTACAAATTAGTCTAGTTTGAGATATACAAATATAACATTGGAGAATGCAAAGTATTAATGAGGCATTTTGCTCATTACTTGTTGGTTAATTTGCTCATTTTTGTTGGCCTTGGAAAAACTTTTTGCAAGTAAAATCATATGATTATATTCAGCTCTGTTTCATAGAAATGGCTCAAACTAATACCATATTGTATGTTCCTAAATCCAGTGCTTTAAAAGAAACATCCACAAAAGCCCTTTCTGCAGGCAGCACCATGCTCTTAGTTATTTTTAAACATGACAAAAATTAGTGGTCAATTTAGGAAAAATTAAGTTCACATAGCTGTGTTTATGTGTGTGCCCATGCAAGTGACGAGAGAGAGAGAGAGAGAGAGAGAGAGAGAGAGAGAGAGAGAGAGAGGATAAGCGAGGAATTAGAGAGGTTAAAGGAGATAAGGAGAATTAACAAAGATGGGCTGGATTTTTAAATTTTCATTGGTTGGTTTCATGTAGAAAGAGCTGAAATCTGCTAGTCTCAAAAACAGCTATTCTAACAATCAAGAAGCTGGCCAAATTTCTAATGAATTGGCTGGCTAAATGATAGAGATAAAACCAGCAGGTATACATAATACAGATTTACAAATATTTATTAAATGAGTAGAACTATTAATCCTCAAATTCATTAGATACAGACCATCAGTCCATTTTGCTTTTGGCTGAATACCATTCAATGCAGACTTTGTATGCTTGAGACAAATATTCTTCATGCACAGAAATTGACATATAATAGGTTGGAGAGATGTGGTGCTAGAGAATAGACTTAGGTACAAAGAATTTTAATTTGTCCAGTGATTAGCACTCAGGTTTTAAGGAATGACAAGTAATTTCTTTTAGGATATCATCAGGCACATTATTCTCTGGGCTGACCAGTTAGAAAAAGGTGGAAAATGAGAAACAATTGAAATTTCCAACCCTATGTTATATTCAAAATTTACTGTTTCTCTAACCTGAATCTATTTTCTTTGATCAATCTTACATCTCTGAACACTTTCTTTTCTTGAGATGGTTCTCCTTGGTCTCACAGGTACTTCTCATTGGTCTACAGTACATAGGCAGGAAGGACATTCATCCAGTGCTGTATGCAAATCAAAAAAAAATGCCCTTTGGACTAACCAATTAGAAAAAGGCAGTATCTCTGGAGAACCAGTGAGGAAAAGGAAGTTCCAGGCTGAACCGATTAGAAGATGCCCTTCTAAGTCTAGGCTAATGCTTAGTGCACTGGTTCAGTGGAGCATAGCTTGCATTTTAGTCCCAACTTCCACCCTCTTGATTAGCTGCCTTTGAAATTTCAGTGTTCAAGAATTAAATGATCATGTTTTGGGGCAAAGTAGTGGTTTGTTCCCCTGCCCCCCTCCCTCCCCACCGCCCATATTTAGGAGATAAAACTGAAACATTATTGATTTTTTTTTCAATTTTTAATTTTTCTCCCCAAATTGACTTGAGATTTTGGTACCTGATGTTAATGTTCATATTCTAATCTAATAAAGGTGATAGAATTATTAAGAGAAAAGTATGGTTAGTAACTTTGTTTACTGTAACAATACTTTATACAGCTGTGTACCATGAAACTCATGACTTCCTGCCTTCTACCACCTGATATTTAAAAATCTTTTTTGGAAATATATTTTTATTGATTTCAGAGAGGAAGAGAGAAGGAGAGATAGAAACATCAATGATGAGAGAGAATCATCGATCTGCTGCCTCTTGCACGCTCCACACTGGAGATTGAGCCCGAAAACTGGGTATGTGCCCTTGACCAGAATCAAACTCAGGACCTTCAGTCCACAGGCCAACACTCTATCCACTGATCCAAGCCAGCTAGGGCTGAAAACCTGACATTAAAATATTCTTTAGTGAATAACATCAAACTCAACTTACTAATGGAGCTTTAAAATGAACACCTGCAAAACTTGGGAACACCTACAGAAAATTAAAATAAATATAAACAAAAAATATATCCTATGTGTATCAGAGCCTGAGTAATGGCTTTTAATTAAAGGAAAGTGGTTGATCTTGAAGTTAAAATATTTTTTGTGTATTTTTATTTTAAATATAACTCAAAATATTATCCTGGATGTGCTTGATTAATTATGTATTCTTTATTGGCATGTTTACTTTTAAAAAACAGTTAATCCTAAGTAATAATCATCTTGAACCATTATACATATGGGTATATATTGTATTGTTTGCCTCATTAAGACAAGTAATAAAGTGGAAGTGCATTATTGTCCAGATGCCAATATTATATTACACCAATCAATATTCAAAAACATTTTAGACATTTTTTACACCTGCCTGGACAGCAATTCAATTATGTGCACTTACATCTACAATATTGTAAATGCTCATAAGGATGTTTGTTTATGTGAGCTGATAAATGGGATTTTTCCCCTCAGATTTTTTTAGTAATCTTCAAAATCTAAATTTATGTGGAAATTACAATTTAAGATATGAATAATTAAACATATGTACATATAAGATTATTAGGGTAATGTATTAAGCAAGTGAAATAGCTTTAATTTTTGACCTCTAGAAATTTATTGTCCAAAAGACTTGTGCCATTTAGATTTTGGAATGTAAATTCTCTCCAAATTGACATTTTTCTTTATTTACTTTGTAACCTAAATGTTAAAAATATGATGCATTTTTTGTAATTTTTACATTAATTTTAATAAATTACTTTATGAGTGACACATTTTAACTTAATGACAGGAATTTTGGTTTACAAGTAAAATAATTCCATGCATTTTCTTAAGTGAGAATTGAATTTGATTTTATAAACTTCTGTTTTGAGGAAGTATAAGGAATAGCCCAACCAAGTAATTTTCATTCAATTCAAAGTGGAAAGTGCTGCAGATTCAACTTATCCTACTGTGTGGGAGAACATATTTGGCAGTGATACATCTAATAAGGGATGAATTTCCAAAATATATAAAGAACTTATACAACTTAACAAAAGGAAGACAAATAATCCAATTAAAAATGGGCAAAGGACCTAAATAGACAATTCTACAGGAGGACATACAAATGGCTAAGACATATGAAAAAAATGTTCAAGTCACTAATCATAAGAAAGATGCAAATTAAAATGACAATGAGGTATCACCTCACACCAGCCAGAATGGCCACCATCAACAAGTCAACAAATGACAAGTAAGCTGGCAAGGATGTGGAGAAAAGGGAACCCTCATACATTGCTGATGGGAATGCCAACTGGTGTAGCTGCTATAGAGAACAGTATGGTGTTTCCTCAAAAAATTAAAAATGGGCCTGCCATTTGACCCAGTGATCTCCCTTATAGGAATATATCCTAAGAAACATGAAACACCAATCAGAAAGAATATATTCATCTCTATGTTCATAGCAGTGTTATTTACAATAGCTAAGATCTGGAAATAGTTCAAGTGCTCATAAAATAGCTGTGGTACGTTTACACAATGGAATACACCAAGGCTGTAAAAAAAAAAAGGAGGATCTCTTATCCTTTGAGATAGCATGAAGGGACCTGGAGAATATTATACTGAGTGAAATAAGCCAGACAGAGAAAGACAAATATCACATGATCTAACTTACAGGTGGAAACTAATGAACAAAATAGATCCAGAGACATGGAAGCATGAGACAGACTGACAAATCTCAGAGGGAATGGCGGTTGGGTGGGTGGGAAGAGATTAACCAGAAAATTTATATGCATATATGCATAACCCATGGACAGACAATAATGAGGTGAAGGCCTGGGGGAGGATGGGAGCTGGGTAGAGGGGGTCAATGGGGAAAAAGAGGACGTCTATAATATTTTCAACAATAAAGATAAATTTTAAAAGTGGCCTGTTAGAATTCTGTGTTGGGTGGAATAATCAGCAAATACTTATAAATAGAAAATACTCTCTCTTTATACACCTAATAGTATATGATAAAACCTGTGCATACAGGATTGAAAGTCTAATCATCATACTAGATAGTTAGGTATCAAGTCAACCATCACAAACTCAAAGAGAATTATTAGTGATGTACCTGGTAACGTGATGTTTAGGAACCTAGTCAGAAAAAATACAGCGTATTCATTAGGAAAAATCAGGAAAACTGAAGCCATTTGATGTATTCTGGTTCCAAATTGTTTTAATATGGGAATTGGGGACTTAGAACTACTCAGAAACTAGCAATGAAAGTCAGGTTGATTGGCTGCTACGATTCTTAGGAGAGCTATGGTTCTCAAAAATGTACTAGGAATCCACTGTGAATCTCACATTGACCGATAGTTGCCTTCAGAGAATGCATCTTTCCATCTCTTCTTACAAATCTATCTGAGAACCTCTCATTGGAGAGTGCTAACTTGGAACCACATAGAAAGGGTTCCTTAGGACATGTATTCCTGGCTTCTTCAGGCAGCTTAAAATGGGGCATTGGTGGTGCTGATTTGACCACAGGCAGTTAATTAACTATTCAGAAGGACACATCTCTTATATTTAGGTATATATTTAATAATGTATTATTATTCCTCAGTTATCCAAATTTTAGAAAATAAACTATTGTCCAGGATAAATAATATTTTAAAATTTTGAATATGTAAACCTGTCCTCATATTGAAAAGGTTAAGTGAACAAATTTTCCCACTGTAAATTAAAATGATGAATTTAAAATGTTATATCCAAAGCTGCCCTACTCAATTGTTATAGAGATTAAGGAACAGAATTCTATTTATAGGAAATGTAGTTTCCCTTTAGAACACTTCAAATCATGAACAACAATGTTTTGCACTGGGGGCATACTTTCCTAGGATTAGGAATAACAAATCCTAAATAAATAGGGAAGAAAGCAGAGTGTAGTTTGAAGTAGTCCTTAAAAATACCATTACTTTCATTTGGTTGTAGCCAATATATTTAATTCATATTAAAATAACATTAAAGAAGGTTTAATATGTTTATTAATAGGAGGCATGCATGGCAATTGATAAAATAGGTTGCACTGCATTAAGTCCTCAAGTTGTTTAGAGCCCATCCTACTTGTTTATGATGAACTCACGCCTGCCTCAGAGGATGCAGATAAATGCCCTCTGGACTCTTATTGGAGCTATACAGGGAGTTGGGGTTCTATTGTCAGACATATTTATATAGGCTGAGATAAACTTCCTTTAGGTGTGAAAGGAAGCCTTGTGGCATTTTGTCAAGAGAAGCTCATATTTCTGAGGTCTCAGGGGAATTCACCTATTTTTGCCTGTATCTCTTGGCAGGTTCCTCACTGCTTTATTACTATACTCGCTGGACATAATAGGAACAAAGAGGCTTTTTTTCTTATATTATTTTGTAGTATTTGGGGCCTTAAGACATGATAATTCTGCCTCTTCTCCCCTCACTACTTCTGAGTTCAGATTCAATTAAGTATTAGGACTACATGAGTAAAAAAATAAAAAAAATAAAAAGATTAGTTTTATTACTAATAAGGTTGTTTTAGGAAATGAAATTTGACATGTGCATAAGAATTGGTTTCCCCTAGTTTTACAAACATTCAAAGAAGAACTAAAACTTATCTTCTTCAGACTATTCCAAAAAATTCAAGAGGAAGCAACACTTCCAAGCTCATTCTATGAAGCCAGCATTACCCTAATACCAAAACCAGATAAAGACAACACAATGAAAGAGAATTACAGGCCAATACCCCTCATGGACATACAGTTGTCAAAATCCTCAATAAAATTCTAGCAAATCAGATCCAGCATTACATCAGAAAGATCATACAACATGACCAAGAAGAATTTATCTCGGGGTTGCAAGGATGGTACAATATCCATAAATCAATAAACATCATATAAACAAATTGAGATATAAAATCACATAGTCATATCAATTGATGCAGAAAAAGCATTTGACAAAAATCCAACACACTTTCTTGATAAAACCCTCAGCAAAATGGGAATAGAGAGATCATACCTGAACATAATAAAGGCCTTATATGACAAACCTACAGCCAACATCATACTCAATGGGCAAAAACTAAAATCATTTCACTTAAGAATAGGAGTGAGACAGGAATGTCCACTTCACCACTCTTTTTTGATATAATACTGGAAGTGCTAGCCATAGTGATTAGAAGAAGAAATAAAAGGTATTATTCGCAGATGACAGGATACTGTACATAGAAAACCCTAAAGATTCCATCAAAATTATTAGACTTAATAAATGAATTTGACAATGTAGCAGGCTACAAAATTAATACCAAGAAATCTATTGCATTTTTATACAATAGTGAACTTACAGAAAGAGAGACTAAAAAAAAATCCCATTTACCATCGCACCAAAAAAATTAAGATATCTACGAATAAACTTATCTAAGGAGGTAAAAGACCAGTACTTCAGAAAACTATAGGACACTGAAAAAAAGAGATAGAGGGAGACATAAACAGATGGAAGAACATACCATGTTCATGGATTGGTAGAATCAACATCATTAAAATATCCATATTATCCAAAGCAATCTATAGATCCAGTGCACTCCCCATTAAAGTACCAATGGCATATTTCACAAACCTAGAACGAACTCTCCATAAATTCATCTGGAATAAAAAAAGACCCCGAATAGCTGCAGCAATCCTAAGAAAGAAGAACAAAGTAGAGAGGATCTCAATACCAGATATCAAGAGGTATTACAAAGCCACTGTTCTCAAAACTGTCTGGTATTGGCGCAAGAACAGACATATAGACCAATGGAATAGAATAGAGAACCCAGAAATCAACCCAAAACTACTATGCTCAATTAATATTTGACAAAGGAGGCATGAACATACAATGGAGTCAAAACAGTCTCTTTAATAAATGGTGTTGGGAAAATTGGACAGATACACACAGAAAAATAAAACTAGACCACCAACTTATACCATACCCAAAAATAAACTCAAAATGGATAAAAGACTTAAACATAAAATAGGAAACTATAAAAATATTAGAGGAATCCACAGGCAGCAAAATCTCAGACATATGCCGCAGCAATATCTTCACCCATACAGCTCCAAGGGCAATGGAAACTAAAGAGAAAATAAACAAATGGGACTACATCAAAATAAAAAGCTTCTGTACAGCAAAAGAAACCATCAACAAAACAACAAGAAAGCCCATGGCATGGGAGAACATATTTGCCAATGTTATCACCGATAGGTGTTTAATTTCCAACATTTACAGGGAACTCTTACAATTTAATGTAAGAAAGATAAACAACCCAATAAAAAAATGGGCAATGAACCTAAATAGGTACTTTTTGAAAGAGGACATAAGGAAGGCCAAGAGACATATCAAAATATGCTCAAAGTCACTAATCATCATCTTAGAGATGCAAATCAAAATGACAATGAGGTACCATCTTACATCTCTCAGAATGACTATCATCAACAAATGACAAGTGCTGGGGAGGATGTGGAGAAAAAGGAACCCTTGTGCACTGCTGGTAGGAATGCAGACTGGGGTAGCCACTGTGGAGAACAGTATGGAGTTTCCTCAAAAAACTAAAAATGGAACTCCCATTTGACCCAGTAACCCCACTTCTAGGAATTATCCCAAGAAACTGGGAACACCAATCAGAAAGGATATATGCGTCCCTATGTTCATAGCAGTACAATTCACCATAGCTAAGATTTGGAAACAGCCTAAGTGCCCATCAGCAGATGAGTAGATTAAAAAACTCTTGTACATCTACACAATGGAATACTATGCTGTGGTAAAAAGGAAGGAATTCTTACCATTTGCAACAGCATGGATAGAACTGGAGAGCATTATGCTAAGCAAACTCTAGCTTGTGAGCTGCTCTGTGGACTAATGAGTTTCCAATAACTGTGCTAAGGGAAATAAGCCAGTCAGAGAAAGATAAATATCACATGATATCACTCATTTGTGGAATATAATGGACAACATAAACTGATGAACAAAAACAGATCCAGAGACAGAGAAGCATTTATCAGACTGTCAAACCTCAGAGGGAAGGTAGGTGAGGGTTTTGATAAGGGGAAGAGATCAACCAAAGGACTTGTATGCATACATATAAGCCTAACTAATGGACTCAGACACCAGGGGGATGAGGGCACGAGTGAGGGGCAGGGGACAATGTTGGAATAAGGACACATATGCAATACCTTAATCAATAAAGAAGAAAAACACAAAACCCCCCCCCAAAAAAACCCAAGAATTGTTCTCCCAAAATACTTCTCCCATATATGGAAATTGCAAAAATCACTGACAGAAGAGTTTGAATCTGGGGAGTACCCACATTTACCCAGTGCTCCTGTCTTCCCTCTTCAACCCTGTCTTGTTTTGAGTTTCCATGAAGGATAAAGGTTCTAATATAAGTAGTTTATCTGGGAGAGAATATAGTAGATGAATGGGGAATGGATATAGAGAAAGGGAGAGGGCCAATGGTGTGTGGATAAACCAGCTATCCTGGTGGGAGACTATCTTATTTCATAAGGAAAATCAGGGAAAGGATATACTAGTAAAACCCTTGCGTCATCATTATCCCTCCCACAAGGTAATGGAGCTGTGGTATTTAGTCATGGGAACATTCTCTGAGGCCGTGTTCATTCCCAGGCTTCTCTGTGAGCGCTTGGGCACAGAGAGGGACCTTTCATGGTTTGGACAAAGATCCCTCAGGTTCAGAGATGGAGACACTGGAAGCTGGAAGCCGACCAGAGCACACTGATAAGGCAGGATAAAAGGATATTTGTGAGATACTGATGATGTCTGTCACAATCCATAATGAATTCAGAGAAAGATTGGTCTCCAAACCTGTTTCTAGAAGGTAGACTATAGATTCAAGGGTGACCCAATGCTTTTTTTTCAAACCTCACCTGAGGACATGTTCTTTGACTTTTAGAGAGAGGAAGGAAGAGAGACACATGGATCGCTTGCTTCTCATTTGCATCCCAACTAGGGACTGAACCTGCTATCTAGGTATATGCCCTGATCAGGAATTGAACCTGCAAATTGTTGGTGTATGGGAGGATGATTCAACCAACTGAGACACACCTGCCAGGGCTCACCCAATGCTTTTTGCAGAGTGGAACTGAAGCAGAGGATTATGAAACCATTTTTTTTTGCATGTAGGCAGATCCAAAGAGACAGAGAAAAGGGGCGAAGCCACTTAAGTTATTCCTTCTTCATTGAGAACCTGGGAGGGGGCAGAGAGAACTGGAGTTACCTTTCCAGACTGTTGCCTCCAAGAGTAAGGAGCAGAGGTTTTCTATCCCATGAGTTACTGTAGGAACAGGGGGAGAGAAATCAAATGGTATAAAATGATAATACTTTAAAAATTATTTTTATTTTAAAATTAATTGTTTTTATTTATTGATGAGAGAGAGAGAGGGAGAGAGAGAGAGAGAGAGAGAGAGAGAGAGAGAGAGAGAGAGGGAGACTGACTTCCTTTGAAGAATGTGATCAGGCAGTTCAATGCATCACTTTTGCTCTCATCTTTTTTGGTTAGAATATAGTCACATGACCATACTTAATTGCAATGGAGGCTGGGAATTATATTTTCTATCTGGGGTACCCATGTGCCCTTTCAAAACTGTAGTGAAGTGGGGTTTTATTATTAAAAGGAAGAATAAAATAGAAGAGTAACTATCAGGGACAATTAGAAAAAGCATGCTAATGCAGTCACAAAGATTTTGATAATCTCATAAATGTTTACATGTCCTAAATTAAAATGTATATTTTATTGTGACCTGAAATTCTGGTCACTACATTTATTTTTAGGTCTCTTTACTATGATATAGCTAAAGGTAAGTTTCAATTTGAATTGAACTTGATTATGAGTACTGAGTTTATCTTGTTTCAACCTTTTGAAAATAGTTTTAAGATAGTTTCCTACCTCTTTGTACTACAGATTTTACTGTTCATTTTTACAGTTACCACGATGCATTCGCCATTCTGTCTTTACTTACATGCATTTTAATGCTTACATTTACTTTCTGATAGTTTTCATTTTTTGCCATCTAATATTGATTTGAATGTAGTGTGGCAAAGGATAAGTAAATATTTTGATATCTTCCAAAAAACTCAAAAAACAAAACACAAAGAAAGCCCACACAACTTTAAAAATCATCTGAACTCAGGTCAATATAAATATCTTAAGATCATCTTTAAACCGGAGGGCCCCAGAAACCTGGGTTGACTCTTGGATCACCCTTCATCCTTTGGACCAACGGTCATCTGAATCAGTATTAGATCATTTTTTCTAGACAAACAACATTTGGTATTTGTTTGTTTGTTGAATAATGAAAATAATAGTCTAGAATATAATAGCAAAGAATTATAGAAGAAATTTCATACATTATTTTAAAAGATTTCTCCTTTTAAAGAGCATAAAAGATGAGAAGCAACTAGCATAGTCTATAATAATAGAATCTCAATAAGTGGTAGCTATGCTTAATTACCTTTTATGTTGATCACTAGGACAAAGAAGTAATCAGTTTTCCACCAATTGTAATAGGACTTAAATTCACTATTACAATGTACAAAAGAGAGTTCAATTTGAAAATGCAAGAAAAGCTGGTTTGAGAAATATTCTCTTTAAATAAATTTAGCATACAAAAAGATCCAATAGTTATAGAACACCTCCCCAGATTTTATTTTACTTGTGAAATATCCCTGGGGACTTAGCAAGTTTTAAAGGAAACTTAGAGATGTGAAAGTTCAAAAGACCTACATGGAAATTTTTTTTTATTCAATTGTTTCTCTAGAATATATCCAGTGGTAAAGATTAGAATATTCCAGAATCCCTCACCCCTCAACTGAACACCAAAATGTGACAGAAGCAGCACATGATATCTATCCAGAATTGACTGATATAAAAATAATCATAATTATTTGGCAATGCTATGCCAGTTTTACTCTTTAGGAAAAAAAAATAATTCTACTCTTCAATATTTTTCATCCTGCTTCTAAGTTATTTGTCATTAAATTCATAAACTGTTAGTATTTCCTCTTTCTTTACTTCCAAAACTTTATTAAGACTCCAGTTAATCACAGTAATTCTTTGAAGCCATTACATGATTCTTTTGGCACATTGAGGCCCTCACTAACTTTCTGGTTCCCTTTCTTTAATAGAATTTACTTGTTTTAAATTCCCTTTCTACCTTAACTAAAATTGACTGATGTTTCCCAAAAGGGTTCCAGATATTGGGTGCACATTTTGGCATCTCAAAATGCCTCATGAATATTAGAAAACTATAGCAGTGAGGAAGTTATTGGTTATTTTTTGATAACTGAGGTGTTAATTTTCTTCAAAATCAGTTTCTTCAATTTATTCTCAACAACGTAAGTCTTTCTCTATTTGTTGATAAGACAGTTTGAAATCCTATGGAGTGGAAGCATTTTTAATTTTTTGATAGTAAAATGGAGCTTCTATATGTATATTTTAAAATTTTATGTCAATTTCCCTATAGAAATGGAAATAAGCTGAAATAACTAATTCATTTACTGAACAAGAGTGAGAGTGGGTAATTTTACTTTCCCAACCTTCTCAGTTATCAGATATGATGAAATGTTAACATGTACGCACGATGACTGGTGAGTACATGGAGTTTGTTATTTATTCTTTGTAACAGTTTGTGCTATTGTTGTACATATCATTGTTTCCCCAAATAAGATAAAATAAAACAACAGCCCTAAATCTTTTTATTTTTCTGGGAAAGTAGGGAGCTGGTTTATATTTGCTCATTTTGTTAAGTTAGATTGTGGTGTCTGATAATAAGGTTGTATATTAGCATAGATGAACAGTGAATAAGGGTGAATTTAATGTTCAATTAATGGTTATAGAAACAAGCAATGAATTCGGGTGCGATTTAAGCAGAGTGCTTCTGTTCAAAAATTATTTGATGATAATGAATTAATTGTCTAGAAAAGGCATACTATTTCCCATGTACATATGGCCATCCCTACCAAAACATATCTTACCACCTGGATCTTAGTGGTTGCCCTTTTATCTGGCTGCTTCTGCAAGAACATATTTGTCATATGCCTACTTTATATTTTCCCAACACCACGTTAAGTAGGATTCCAATAAGAAGAACTAAAGGAACTTGAGTTTTCCCGAGTGGTTTAGATGCTGCTTTTGAAAAGATAAGGTGGAACTAATGTAGGCTGTGAAGAGTGGTATTAAACTACTGTTTCTCTTTAACTCCGCCCCCGCCTGCCCCCCATGTCTTTTTTTAAAGGTTTACTTATTATAATTGTTCATTTTTTCTTTTCCAAATTCACTTTTCACAGAAAGGACTGTTAGATGGCTCCCAGAGCCATCAGCAAGCCTCTCAGGCTGGGCAGAGGAGGGCGAGGGCCCAGGCTGGGCCGGTGCGGGCGGTTGGGGGACTTCAGGAGGGGAACTAGCGGAGAGACTGCAGTGACACTGCCCTCCCTGGGCGGGTTGAAGCATCTCACTGGTGACGGGTCTGAAAGCACGTGGCTACGTCATGGAAAGCCAGTCTTTTCAATGCAAACTTCAACTCCTCCTCCTCCTCCCTCTAATGCCAGTAACTCACAGCCGAGACTGGGCGAGGAATCCGGAGGGGAGGTTTTCCTCATGCTCACCGCGGTTGGAAACTGGGAGAGTGAGAAGAAGGAGGAAGGGGATCTGTGGCGCTCTCTACCTGCTACCGGCCTGACCAGGGGAGGGGGCACCTAGATTTGCATCTTTTCTTCGTGGTGATTTGAGAACTGCAGGTTCCATCCGATCCCACTGGGCACTGGCGATTGATTATAAAAACAAAAACAAAAAATCGACCCTGGAAGGCTGTGTCTTCGGCTGTCAGACTCAATCTCGGAGGTGGTATTGGTGTGTGAGTGTGTGTACCGGTGGTTTTTTTTTTCTTCTTCTTGTTTTTTCTTTCTTTTTCCTTTCTTTCTTTCTCTCTTTTACCCCCCACCCCTCTTCTCTCCTAGGGACTACACAATGGCAGTCTTCTCTCACTGAGATGAATCCTGCTTCGCCTTCTGCAGACCCACCCATCCTCATAGCGATCAAGTAAAGGCTATGGTTTTCTCTTTGGGGATCTTTTGTGCATTACTGTCCTCCCTGATTAGTTCTGAGCTCAGTTGGGATTTCTTTGCTTTTTTGTTTGGCTTCATGCTGAAAAAGGACTTTTCCCCCAACCCTTTGGTAATAATCCAGTGGTGATCAAGAGAGATAAATCATTCATCCTGGCCGAAAAAAAACAATCACTGAGAAGTCTCAAAGAAATATACCACGTGAGGGGAAAAAACTGGGAGAAGATTCGGAATATTATCGCTTTTCCTATGGTAAAACCGGTGCCCCTCTTCAGGAGAACTGATTTCAAATTATTATTATGCAACCACAAGGATCTCTTCTTTCTCAGGGTGTCTAAGCTGCTGGATTGCTTTTCGCCCAAATCAATGTGGTTTCTTTGGAACATTTTCAGCAAAGGAACGCATATGCTGCAGTGTCTTTGTGGCAAGAGTCTTAAGAAAAACAAGAACCCAACTGGTAAGCAAAAACATGCATCGTGTTATGTTTTTTTTTCCTCATAATAACCTGTCTGTTGCTCACTGAGCTAGAGCTGCAGTTCTGCTATGCAGGAAGGCAAGGGAGGCAGAAGGAGCCAGGACAGTGTTGCATGTAGAGGTGTAGCATGGATAAACAAGTAACAGCTGGATCGGTCGGTGAGCCAGAAAACCATTACAGCTTCTCTTGGCTGTGGCACAATCTATCAGTAGGAGGGAGGAGGAAACTTTTTTTTTTTTTAATGTATTTGGTTGCCGATGTCTGGTGGAAAGGAATGGGGTTTGGGCTCAAGGTTTTGCCCGAGGCTGATGAAGCTTCCGTTAGTGGCCAGGAAAAAGAACCGCGAGCTCTCCTCACTTATGCTGCAGGTTCAGGGACGTAGCCCGGTGCCCGGAACCTGCTCGAGACTTTCTGATTAGCTTGCACAATATCCGCCACCCCATCACCTCTACTCCAAGTAAAAAAGATGCCCCCCTCCCTCGCGCCCCGCTCCTCCGTCAGCCCCCGCCTCCCTCCCGCTCCTGCTCCTGGTGCCGGAGTATTAACTCATTCCCGGGTCTGCTGCCTCCGACACCTCCTGCTCCTGGGAATACTTGAGAAGGGGGGCTGATATGGCTGTGGTGGTGGTGGTGGTGGTGGTGGGTGGGTGGGGGAACTCCAGACCGAGAAGACTAGCTCGGTCCCCTCTGATGTATGTCATTAACCCCCCCTTTGAGAAAGCAGTATCTCAGCCCGACGTCGGGGTCCCCCGGGTGGGATCCGGGTGGCCGCGAGTCCCCGTGTCAGCCTCCTGGCTGGCGATCTTGCGCCCCCGTTCCAAAGGGCTCCAACCAGGAAACTTGCAGCACATTACATAAGAAATGCAAATGCCGGTGATTCGAGGAGTTGGGTACCCCGGGTTCACTTTCCGGGATTTCTGTCGGAGGTGTTTCGGGGAGGCCGCGGGGCTGGGGGGGGAGCAGCCCCGGGAGGCCAGGCCGGAGGGCTGCGTGGTGGCGGCGGCGGCGGCGGCGGCGCGCTGGCGAGAAGCGTGGGCACGGCGGCTCTGCGAGCGGTGCGCGCCGGCTTGGGGTGTGTGTGTGTGGCGTCACCCGGCTCGGTTCTGGGTGGGGAGGACCCAGGGGCCGGTGTTTGTGTCTGGGGCGGCTTAGGCGGGGGGAGGAGGATGGGGGTCGGGTCCTCCTGCAGCGACAGCCTGGGCCCTGGAAGCTCCTGACGCGGGCACTGCGGTGTAGTAGATCATGGCTCCCCATAGCCGCCCTGACTGACTACCTGAGCTCCGCTGGGGACCGCGCTGGCACCCGGGTCCCCAGCCGCTGGGCAGCAAGTGGCTGCTGCCTCCCTGCCTCCGGAGCCTTGCAGAGAAGCTGGGGCGGCGCGCTCGGAGGGGTGGTGCGCCTGCGGGTGCGGGGTGTGAGAGGAGGAGGAGGAGGAGGAGGTGTGGGTAGGCGGGGTGGAGGCGGTGGGTGTGGAGGCTGAGTACCCGGGAAGTCCCCGCTGCTGCCGCAGCTGAGAAACTGCGAGTGGTGAGGCGGTCCAAAGGGCCCGTAGAGGCTCGAGCGCAGCGGAGGACGCCGGGGCCGCTGTCCCCAGCTAGGAAGTTAGGGTGGCTGCTGAGGCGCTGGGAGTAGCGCTGGCCCGCGGGCGCGGTGATGCTGCAGTGGGTGCTGTGCCCCTGTCCTGAAATCCTCTGCCCTGTGCTGCTTCAGCTCTAACCTGTGTCTCTCTGTGCCGTCGGTGCCTGCCTCCTCCTCCTCCTCCTCCTCCCCCTCCTCTTCCTCCTCCTCTCTCTGCCCTTTTACCCTTCTCTTCCCACTCTGCGTTTAGCAACTCGGAAGTGACCCCGACATCCAGAGCATCACCCGAGGAGAAAGCAGTATTGTCACTTTACCATCCTCATTGCCAGTTCAGCTGCGAGGTATACCCCGAGCCCAGCATCAAGCCCAACACTTGTTGATGCCTTGATCGTTCCTAGATTCCAAACACGATCTCACAAGTTAATGGGAACATCCTTTTTTTTACAAGATTTCCCAAAGTGGGACAAGCCAAGGGCTTGGGAGAGAAGGGGTTACTCCTTCACACAGTAAAAATAGTGGTTTTTGAACACTTCTTGTGTCCTCTGAAAAGATTTAGAGAATTAAATATTGTAAAAGTGTTGCTGATTTTTAAGACTCAGCCATTTGTCTAGAGACCTTGAACTCTGTCCCTCCATAGTATTGGAGAGGGGGAAATAATTCTGCACCAAACAGGAAGTTTCCTTACTGGCCTTTACACGTATATATGGTAAAGTTTCACTGGAAACACTGATTTCCCCCAACACAAGATACAAGATCTTTTCATTACTCCTCCCCTACCTCCCCCACTTTCATCTCTCTGGGATAAAGTAGCTACCATTTTTTTCTTCCAAGGTGGTTTGAAAGGTGTCAGACAAATGACAAATTATTTTTAGAGCAATTTATTTTGAACCTTATGATTGCTAAAGTACCTGTGTGTGAATTGATGGGTCAACTCAAAGTGTGCTAACAACATCACCAGTTTACTCTAGTTTAGTCTTGGATTGACAAGGGTTAACTTTCTGACCTGGAAGTCGAAGCCTTTCGTAAATTATTTTAATAATAGAACTTCAATGTGTCATACTATCTATCCCACCTCCTAAAAGTTTTTGTTATTTGAGCTGGAATAAACTCATTCCCTTTCAGTATTGTAGTTGGCGAGTTCCATTCTCTTTCTGCTATTAACATTAAGCCTAAAATCATTTGCAGGTTTTTGATCCCAAGATAGCAGTACAACTAAGAAGTTAATTGGGTAATTAAAATAAAGCAAAGACTAAAATCCTCTTGACTGTTAAAACCAAAAAGAACAGATTGACTACTACCTATTATGTTATCTTAAATCTAAAATGAAGATGACTGTATTCAAACTAAGAAGCTTGGCAGAATACTACAAAATACCAGTACTAAGATCATAAATTTGGTGCAAAGACTTCTTATGAGATTAATTTTCCTTCCTAATCTCAAATTATTAAATATTTTGCCAACTTTCCCCAATTCTTTAAATTGTCAACAAGTGTAGAAGATACTGGGAGGAATTTCAGAGTTCAACCATAATCAGATTGGTGTGAAAATAAACAGATAATAGAGCCATGAATTTAAGGGCAAAGGTATTCATTTACCCAAGCTATTAATTAGTATTTAAATAAGATGTGTTAATGAAATAGTTTTTTTGTAGTTGTTTTAACATAAAACATGAAGAATGTGTGCTTTTAAAAATAAATGGTAATAGCTTAGAAATCATGGATATACTAATATATTTACTATCTTAATAAAAATAAACAAAATCTCATCTCATAACTGAGATTTTCTCAAAATCTGAGAACAGATACACACACAAACACACACACACACACACACACACACACACACTTAAATGTCCTACTTTCCCTTACTTTCTTAGCATAGCAATTGTTATATGTTTAGAATAGATGTTACCTGCTTCAGTTTTCATTGTATGTCATGCAAGATGACTATATTGTTGGCAAAGTGTTACATAGGAATAATAAGTCCAAGGCACTCGTTTTGCCTAGTGGAGGGCTTGATATGTTTCCTTAAACCAGTAATGATAATTTAGACTAGCCAAAATAGACCAGTTTGAGAAATAATCTAGGTCACTGAACTTTGACCCTGTTAAGAAAAGAAATGTGGTTGGAAAAAAGTCCACAATAAAGATAAATACTAAGGTCAAAATCATGAATATCTTTTCAGACACATAATATACAACAAGCAAAGGAAGCCACAGACCTTCAAATACATACAGCCACTCAATCATATATATGAGACCCCCAAACTTCCATGGAATGATAGGATCTTAGAAAGCACCGATTTTTAGATAAATTGTAATTGAAGTTAATTTTTATTGAGTGCAAGGAGGGTAGGAAGCAGATGCCCTAGATCTACTTTTGCAGAGCATATTTAGAAAATCTCACACACTCGAGGTTCTGAGTGTGTCCTTTTCTGAACTCAGTTTCCCTCTCTGCTCTGTAACTTTGAGATGAAAAAGTAGGGCTTAGTAGAATTTATTGGCATTTTCTATTTCCTCTTGTTTTGGTGTCTTTCAGCTCTGCTTTTGCCTTTCCCGAAGCTGTTTTAGGTGGCAAAACACCTGGTCTGTCACTGTAACTCATTTAAATATACATTATTCTTTTAAAGCTACTTCCTTTACATCTAAGGCTGTCATAGCATTTAGAAATAAGAAGATAGGGAGAGGGGGAGGAAAAAGAGTAAGCATTTTTTACTCCTCCTTCTGAGCCTGCCAACTCATCCTGTAGAGCTGGGTGAGCCACAAATTTGAATTTCTCAACACTGAGCATATATCAGATGGAGACATTAAACTCATATGGCATAGCTGGAACACCATACAGGTAAAAGTTTCTTTTCCTTCACACATGCCTGTCTTTAGAGTGGGATTTCATGTAGTATGAGTTAGGTTGAACTCCACCCAGGAAGCCTGAGTTACTGAAGTCGCAAAATGAGTTTTGCAGAGCAGTGTCACTTCATGAACGTGTGGCATTTTAGATAGGCTTCCAAGTATTGACTGACCGGGAGAGTGGATTTTTCTTATTTGAAATTTATATCCAGGCTAACAAGTGTGAAATCCAATACATGATAATCTAAACTTTAAACTTGGCTTTAACGATGAACATGACTTTGGCTGTCTCCATTTCCAGCCTCTTCTCACTTTAGACTCCACCCATAACTGATAACATTTTCTTTTTCAAATAATGCATTGCTTTGAGAAGGTGCTAAAAGCTAATTCTATAACATATTTCACTTTGCCTACTGGGAATCATTCCTTTAAAAATGTTCAAAACCAGTCTTCCATGTTTAGCAACACAAACATTGGGGCCTTTTGTGAAGTGTTGTTATACATATGGTAGCAAGAATAACAACCAAAGTTTTCACTCCTTTGTACATTTTGGCATCATAACTCATTCAATTGACTCATAAGCTTTCTATAAATACTGTGTAGATGTCTCAAAATGGAAGCATTTATTCAAAATACTTTCCTATGCCTTAAGCGGAAACAGTTGGGATGTTTGAATGGTATATTTGAAACATTACATTGTGCCTGTATTATTAGTAACACCGTCGAGCCCAAGTTAGTACCATCTTCAGGAAGGGCTGTGGGTCAGGAAAATTCCTACTGACACTTCTACCTGCCCAGTTCCATAGTCAGGGTGACGTTTCTTAGGGTTTCAGTTTGGGACATTTCTTAGGGTTTTATACTGTATTTAATTATGAGTCGAACCTGAGTGCTGAAGGGCGGGGAGTTTTCTGAGGGAGACTTTTCAGTTCCTCCATATGCCTCAAAAGATATACTAGTTTATTTTCTGCTGTTTAAGGACCAGGTATGTCCTGATGATTATGTGTGTGTGTGTGTGTGTGTGTGTGTGTGTGTGTGTATTTCTCTCATCGCTACAAACTAATTTTCTGCTTTGGTCAGAATGTAAAAGGTAGAATGATGAAAGCAAGGGAAGTTGAAAGAAAGAATTCTTAGGGCCTTCCTAAAGATAAAGGCCAAAAGAGGTACGATGCGGTCATGTTTTATAGGTTATTTAATCTACCAACGACGTCTAAGAAAGTCACCATTGGGCACCATTGCCTTTCATCACTGTCCCCTGACAAAAACTCTGGTTATGACGCATAGCAGGTTTTTAACGCATTTTTATTTTAACGGAGCCAACAGTGACAAATAGGGTTCTCTGAGCAAGTTATTCACCTCTCCCCTTCCTGGCACTCTGAGCCTTTCAACAGAAGGGGCACCGTTCGTTTCCCTCTTTCCTAGTCTTTGATTTTCTCCTCCTTGGAGCGGAAGGAACAGCTGGGTTCCTTCTGTTAGGAACTCTTCTTCTAGGAAGGTGGTCCCTGGGACTCTTCCTGGGGGTGCATGGTTTTGTTCTGGAGGGGTCTGCACCGCAAGCCTGCTCGCTGCAGTGGTCGGGAAAGGAAGTGCCCTCCTCCCTGAGCAGCTTGGTTTTTGCCTCGAAGCAGTCCTCTCCAGACTTGGTTAGCTGCCTGCACGTCCCACCACCACGCTGATCTCCTCCTCCGGAGCCGCTGTCCGAGGGGCAGGGCGCGCGGCCTCTGTGGCCTCAGGCGCAGGAGACCCGAGTTTGGAGGACGAGGTCTGGCGGGAGCTCGGCTTGGGGCACAGGGCCCCCCGCTTTCCAGAGCCCTCCTTCCAGGACTCGGGCCCCTCGGGGGTCGGACCCACGTCGGGTTCCGAGTCGGCCTCACTTGAGCCCCGAGAGGAGGGACGGGAAGGCGAGGCGCCGTCCTCCTTCGAGTGTGACCCGCGCCCACCCTCCCTCCCTCCCTCCCCAGCACCCGAGCCCCGCTCGCCAGGACGCCGGCCTCGGAGTGCCGGGGGCTCGCTCCCCTGCGCAATGCGACAGGAGCGGCCCGTCCGAGCCGCCGTAGCGCGGGAAGTTTGTGTTGCCACAGAGATGACCTCTGACCTTGAGGGTCCTCTGGGCGCGGGGAGAGCGGAGCAGCCGACACTGCCGTTGCTATGGAGACCGCGTGGCGGGCCCCGGGGCGGGCGCGACCCTGCGCGCGCGCGCGGGCCGGTCAGCGCTTCCATCGCCGCTGCGCCTGTTTGGGGTCCGCGAACCCCAACATCCTGGCCGAGGCGTTGCCGTGCGTCCCGGGGCCGAAGGGCTAAGAGTTTGGTTCTAGCCCACAGGTGGCCGCCTCTGCTCGCCCGCCCGGAGGTGGCGTGGGCTGGGCTGGAGGAAGAAGGCTCTGTCCTCCCTCCCCCACGCTCGGGACAGAGAGAGGAGGCGCAGGTGTGGTCGCAGTTTCCCCTCCGGCCCCCGGAGGACCCCGGGTTCGGTGGGCTTCAGTCCCGTGGCTTCAATGACAATGCTCTGAGCCGGGCCCCGTCTTCATGTTTAAGGCTTCCAACTTTCCACCCAATTTGGGCTGCAAGTAAACTGCACCCTCCTCCCCCCCCCGCGCCTCCGCGGTATCGCTCCTGAACTTGGTAGAGTACAAGTTGCATTCTAACCTCAGACGATCAGAGATGGAGCACTTGCCTCAGGGATCATCCTGAGTGACCCGCTCCACGCAGAGGCCTGTCAGCGCCTTCACCAGTGGAGTCCAGGGGACTGTTCCCGGAGCTGGCTTTGAAATGTAGACACAAGCACCGCGGCTCTGAGCCTGGGGAGGAGGAACAGGTGGCATTTTACAGGTGACACCACCAAGAATTCTTCATGCAGTTTAGAGTTGAGCAGTTGCTGCTGAAACAGATGGCATTCCTTTAGACCCATTATATTCCCCAGGTCTTTTCCTATCTTTAAAAAAAAAATTTTTTTTTGGGGGGGTGGGAAGAGTTTACACTATCTTGTATTTCCTTCTATAATCTTTGGGCTACCATGGGGGGTGGGGGAGGGGAAATCACAAGAATTTTAAGTCTAAACACAACAACTTCATTGTGAACTTAGAAACGGAAAAAAAGCTGTTTTGAGGGCACCAAGGTGCAAAACTCACTAGCTTATTAAAGAACAGCTGGATCCAAATTGTGTTTCTGGCAGATGGAATCAATTAAGGTTACCTGCACAGGCAGCTTTAACTTTTTAAAAGATTTTTTTTTTCCGCGTTGGCCTAGTTTCCAAATAGCCTTTCCTTCTATAAGAATTACCTCCCTGAAGTTTATATTTCAAAGAGATAGCCCTCCATACTTAGAAAAGACTGGGTAGAACATTTACATCACAAAGGCACTGGGGAAGAATGCAAGTTAGTCCAAGGATTTTTGTTTCCTGAATTCACATTTTTGACACAAGTGTCTATAGATGAATGGGGAGGTGTTGAAATTGCTAAAAAAGAATAGATAGGGTTTGGATTGTTTCTAGAACTGCTGTTCTGTTCTTGGAGGGACTAGATTTTTAAGACAACATGTTTTTAATTCCTCAAAGAATTGGGTTGCTACCTACTATATTACATCAAAGGACTGACCATCCATTCAGCTTTATTATCTTTTATTTGCTTCTTTAGATCAGGGAGAAGGTCTTCCACTAAGATGGAAATAAAAAGATTCCTGTGTTCTAGATTTCTTTTCCTCTGTGTACATAGTTTTATTTAGCTCAGGGGAGAAGGCCTAAAAAATGTTCCCATCAGGCTCTGAATATCAACTTCCAATTTGATCAACTTCTAACCACAGAACTACTTAAAAAAAGGTCCTTTTAAATATCTTGTCAGCTTTCAGTTGGGACAAACTAAATATTTGTGGTATTACTGAACAACTCCGCTGGATGCAAGAAGAGTTTCCCCAAAGAAGGTGCAAAGGATTCCACCCTCCCAAGATTGAGAGGCACTCCCAAAGATAGCCAAAAGGAAGATTTAGACAATTCCCCTGAGGTCTGGCAACAATCACTAGGACACTAGCCCAAAATGGAGCGCAACCCATATTTCTGTCCAGCTGTATCTATCTGCAACTGGATTGAAGCCCACGCTTCTTTCTGGCCATATTTTGGGGGCTACCAACCTGACAGTTGCTTAACCAAGTTCTCAGGACACAAAAGGAGACAAAGAAGAAGGCATTAGCTGTCCATGGGAAAGAGGATTGATAACCAGTAGGACTTGGAAAATAAGGAACAACATAAAATTCTACCTTCCTCTCTCAATTGGGCACTCAGGACAGAGATCCAGGAGAACTGACACTGGTAAGAATTCTCAGCCTTTGCTCACTTCTGCCAGTTTTTTCAGGATCCCATTTACAGGCTCCGGGATAAGGGTGCTTAAAGTAGAGAGTTTAGTAAGGTTTTCCATTAATTGTAGTTTTAATTTCCCCTTGGCTGTTTGAATTGTGATTTATTAGAGAATCCCACAGTCTTGTTAATCCCATGAGGGACCGATATGGGGGCACTCCTTTGAGGGTAGATATTGGGGCATCTGTAAGGCCACTAATTTGGTGGACTTTCATTTATGGTCTTATAGTCTCTTTAGATTGGAAAGGTAATTCAGATAGAGGATTAATAGTCTCTGTGAGCACTGAAGTACAGATAAAGGGGGAGTAGTAGAAGTCACATCAGTCTTACAGTCTTTGTTTTAGGTACTTCTTATGTCCTTAATTTTTAGTCTTTTGCAATAAATCTTACAATGAAGTTATTTTGGCATCTCTAAGCTTTCTGGAAGCTTATATGACCATAAAATAATAGGTATCCTATTCTGGTTGTCTGACTTTGAATCCTTACTTTCAAGTGCATTTATTAAATGACCTTGTCTAATTATAATTCTAGGTTGGCTTAGTAAGATTTTGCCATTTTTGTAGATAGATACAGCTTCAAGGACCACAGTTCTCAGACATAAAACTAAACAGGTAGCGTGCTTAATTCTTGAAACTTAAGAATACAGTTTTATTAAACTAAGCGTTGGGTCTGTCAGAGCCAAATTAATACCTATGAGGGGTATGTTGCTGGATTGGGGTTTTTGTAGTGTTTTATAACACTTCTTTCATGACCAACTTATTAGACTTAGAGTTAGGTGGCGAGTGTTCTAACAGTTTTTAAGTCTCAACCTGGTGCCCACCAATTTTGTGACATTGGCTTCCGAGATTTTTATTAACAATAGATCTGTTCCTTTTGTGAGAAGTCGTCTTTATAGTGGGAGATGCCTATTTGGCTTTTAATAATCCAACTTGTACCTACTCAGATTTTGATGATGAAACTCAGGGAAGTCTGAGTTTCTTGTCTTACTTTATTTCCCTAAGTGCCCCAGCTGTTTATGCGGAGGGCTAGCTTTGAGACTTTGTGAGTCTCCTAACAGCTGCCATCTAGCTTTATTTTAGATTTAGGAATACCCATTATTTTCCCTTGACATAATCCTCTGTAATTCAACCAGACTGAATTTCTGGCTGCCTGTGCACAAGTCTTGAAGCTTGTAAGGACCGCTCAAAGGTGGTTACCTTATAGATGAAATTGGCCACAAACGCAAATGTTGTCTGTAGCTCACTATGTCTCACCATGAAATCTGGAGTTTCTCACACCCCAGTTTTTTACCTGGAAGAATAAAGACATACAAACTTGAAGGGCTCAGAGCACAAAATAAGCCCAGCGGAATCTGAGAAAAGCTTATTGGAGATCCCTAAGAGGGTCCAAAGAGCCAGCCAACTAAAAGGTACCTTCATCTGCATCTTTATTAGCTGTCTGGATCCCATCTTGTTGCCAGAACTGTCAGTTGACAAAACTAAAACAATTTAATTTAGTTTGTCCTTTTACTGATGGGCAAGCAATTCATGGATGGGAGAGTACATTGCCTCACAAGCAGTGGAACACTTCCTGAGAGATTATGAGCAAGAGTGAGTCTTATAGAGATGTTAGAAGAGGCAACATGGAAATAACACTTGATTGTCTAAGAGGCTGGAATTCCTTATTAGGCTAGCAAATACTATTTTCTAGGGTAAGGTAATCCAGCTAAAGCTGAGTTGGAGGACTGTGATTGGTGGACGTTAGGTTTCCTTGACAGATATTTCCCATAAGTACAAGCTGACTTAGGTGTAGCTTTATGACATGCCAGGCTAGTGGAATGGGCTGCATTCTGTGGGTCCATCAGGTACGAATTAACTTTTCAGTAGTCAAGAACAGATCATGGTCAGACTTACCCTAGACAATCATATGGCTACAGTATGGAACATTGCTTTGAGTGGGACAAGATGGCAGAAAGGTCACAGAAGAAGCAAAGTAGAAATGGGTCAAATCCAAACTAAATGAATGTAGTTGTTATTAAAATGCCCATTTCCCATATAACATTTTGTTGTCTGCACAATTATAGTGACCCCTGAAGTGTGTGGTATCCTCGTCTGTAAGGCTGCCTCTTAGATAAAGTGTAGTTTGGGAAGGATTTTTATCTCTATTCTTTCCAATTCCCGTGCGTGGCAATACTTGTGCTTTCAAAAAGAAGAAACATGAAAATAAGAAGGCTTAAAGACTAAAACATTTGTAAGGTGTAATTTTTTTAAACAGCCACTTATTTCAACTCATCTTCTTTGATGATGTTACTGTTGTACACCAGCTGTTGTAATTCTTAATAAAGAAAGGACTTTTCCTAGGGCCCCCTAGTCAGTCTCGTTTTGCCTCAACATTTTCTAGTGGGGCAGATTGAACACACTCATTCCTCCTTTATTATACAGTGACTTGATTTGTTTCCTAGGAATTTAAATTTTTATTACTGTAATTATTTTTCTTTTACATTTAAATTACTTACTGACAAATTAAGTGACATAAAATTCCTCATATGTCAGACATATAATAATGGATACAAAATATTGGAAATACTAGATGTTAGAAATATTTTAATGATGCAGTAGCAAAAAAATTCGAAAGGATAGAAATTTTGCATCATTATTGCATTTCTAAGTATATTCCTTTTAACATATTGGGAATAATTTTAGAGAACACAGTGCTGATGTGATTCTGGTCCATCTGTGGTACACATGCCTTTTTATGGGGATGTTAACCAGGGACATACATGCTAAAGATAGAGTGTTGCCTGATTGTCAGAGCCATGAAGTCTGATCATCTCTGTTCTGACCTCTTGCCTTTTGCTTTGGCCAAGAACTGTTCCATTACTGAGAATTCACCCCTTTGTCCTGCTCTCCTTGTATTTGTACTATCACACTCCAGATTTTGTACTTTCACATATTTCCTTTATTTGTGTACTTCAAAAGTTTTGTCATCAATTTACTCTTCAGAGATTAGACTTCAAATGGATTTTCAGCTTTCAAATGCATTACATCAGGGAAAAAAGGCAAAAAGAAATGTTAACAATATAGTTATCAGAAAGTAAATGAGACACATCTGTCTGAACTTGAGACTTTTACCCAGAGCAACATTTATTTGACTTCATTTATTTCTTCCTGTGCTTCAAATAAGATGTAAAAAACTGTGATGTGAATATATTGCTTTTTTAGATTATATAATTAAATGATTTTGGAGTATTATTATAAGTAAACAGTCCACCTACTATTCTTACTAATGAAGGCACATTGAACTTACTAGATTTTAAAAAGCATGTTACTGTTCTACTTAACGGAAACATTGAATTATTGTAAACCTTGTTTTATCATGACCTATGCTCTAAATAAGTAGTAATAACAATATTTAGAGAATGCTCTCTATGTACTAGGTGCTTTACCTACATTAATCCTCAAAGACAAACGTAAGAACTTTTGTTATACTTAATTTAGAGGATGAAGCCCAGACATGAAGAGGTTAAGGAAGTTGCCTGATGGTCTTCAGCTAGTAATGGAAATATCAGGGTACACACCCTAGTGCATATTTTTAAATCCCTGTATGGCAGCTACCTCTCTAAAGAACATGTTCAAAGAATGTATGTGAGAGTGTCCAGTACTGTCTTTGTGTTTCTGTGGCTTATTATATCCTGACACTAAAAGGGATTGTAACATAGTCACTGTTAAGCTATTCAGAAATTGTCATGCTTTCTTATTGAACATGATTTACATACATTAAAACACATAATTCTTCATTGTGGCATTTGATGTCTTTTGAATATTGTTTGTATCCCTATAACTAACTCCCCAATCAAGATATAGAACATTCTTAGCACTCCTCTTAGTTTCATTTTGTTCACATCCATGCCTCCTCTAAGAAGCAACTGCCACTGTGAAGTCTCTCACTCTACCTTAACCTGTAGTAGGACCTCATATAATTAAATCATGGAGTCCTCACACTTTTGAATTCACTTACCATTGTTTTTGAGATTTACCCATGTCATTGTGTGTTAGATGTATGGAATTTGATGCAATAGTTTCTGTTTTTGTAGACTAGAAATTCCTAATTAAACAGGCTCACTTTTACTTAATATGCAGAAATTGTCTGAAACTACAAAGATTTTGAGAGTTGATCCAGCTTGCAGGTTAACAAGTTAGCCTGCTCTAATTACATCGATACTGCCTAAAAACAGGAGACTTCTGGGTCAGAGATACAGGACTTTATTACTCAGGGCACAGCAGTCAGCATGAGCTTTATGTTTTCATTGTCTCCCAGGTACCAGGGGCAATGCTGAATTGGCCCAAGTGGATACTTGGATACAGTGGGTTTGTTTCATAGCTGAGGCACTCTGAGTTTAGGCAGTCCCCACCTTTTAAGGAGTTTCTGCAAAGCTGACCAACTTTTGCCCAGCAGGGAGGCATTATCTTGAGGGAGGCAATATCCTGTCCTGTAATTTGGAAGAAGGCTCTATCCCTAGATTCCAAGGTTTCAATATCCTTGCAAAGATAGTCTAAGACAAAAGCAGTTACAGGGCATACAGAAATCCCACAGATAAGTCTTCACTTAAATCTATTTCTGTAAAATAACCCTTTATTCCCTTTCTATTTTTCTCATGACTGACATTTTTATTGTTCCAAAGATTAACTTAATCTGTAGAAAAAAAATATCTGTTATTTGGAAATTAAAAATGATCCTGCAGTTTTGAGAAGATAGATAATATACAATCTTTTACAATAAACTTAACAGCTACTGGGAGATGTTTAAAACATTCTATAAAGATTTGTTTTTTAGACCATACATATTTAAGCTAAATGTACTGAGAATACTAGAAATGAGAGAATCCTGAACAACTGAAGACTAACTGGAGCGCTGTAAATCCTCTGGGATGTAAGGGGAAGAAAGAGAAATCTTTCTGAGAAGTGTGACCTGAGTGGACTCTTGAATGCATGTTTCAGTTGACAAGAGAGATAAGTACATTTTTGGCAAGAAAGTAAAGTGAGTGAAAGTCAAAGGCTGAGTGAAAGGTACATGTTTGGGGATTTGTGAGAATGTTAATGGAATCATATTTTGAAGGATTAGGGGAATCAAAACTTGAAGTCCAAAAGCACCACAGATGAGTTAGACTAAATGTGGTAAAAATGAACTAGAGAACATTTCCAAAATGGGAGTGAAATGTTTGAGAACTGCTCTACTATTGCAATTGGAAAGTGTAACTGGTGTAACTGATTGTGGGAGGCATAGTAGTGGGAGGTTGGAGAGATTTCCTAATGAGAACTTAGTTAAGTAAAAATGTCCTTTCGTTAGTTGGAGATGGAAAATAGGAACTGGGATGAAAGGATGGTTCTTCTGAGTGTGGCAGAATACCGGTGGGCAAAAAATTGCCCAGCAGTTGGGAAGGGATAAGCCAAAGGCACATGGAGAAATCATGCAGCAGGGAGGGAACTGCTTCCTCTGAGTTTTGAAGGATGGCTGCCATAAAAGGTGTAAATGTAAATGAAAGGTGTAAATTGTGGAGGCTTTATGGGAAGGGTGGCTTCAATCTACTACTTGGAGTCATAGATGATTTGTTGAGAATGTGACAGGAAATGTAGCTATACTAGTATACTGTTGATAGTTACATCTAACGGATAGATGAGGATATATATTACTGTTACATTATTTACAGAAATTTTTAAACATCTTCCAGTAGCTGTTAAGTTCAATGTATAACATTATATATTGTCTACTCAAAACCTCAGGATCATTTTTTAATTTCCAAACTGTATATATAATATATGTATAGTTAAAGGCCACTTCATATATGTAATATATGTATAATTAAAGGCCAATTCTGTCAGTTCAAATTATGTTGTTCTGGTAGTTTGACTGGCTTTCTAAATAAGGGAAGAATGGTGTTTAAACTTGCTTCAAGGTATAGTACTAAACATCTTTGTAGTACATAGGTAGTTGTAGCAGCCATTTATTTTTCTGCAAGATTATCTTTTCTTGTGAAATTCCACAACTGAGAAGGGCTAAAAATCTCACAAGCATTTTGAGAGTTGATCCAGCTTGCGGGTTAATAAGTTAGAGGAAGAAGCCCAGGCAACTTGGGCCACATTTTTTTCTATAGCAATCCTATTATGCTGGTCTGGCTTTAGTTGGGACATATGTTTTAGTAACTCTTGATGACCATGATCAAGGATTGGTGAAGAGTTTCATTAAGGAATAGTTTGCTAAAAACAACAACTTTTGGGACTGGATTTTGATTTTCAACTTCTTTCTGTTATAAAATATAAATTATTTTTTAGGGGGTCAATATCTGTCTCTTGGATGTCTTAATGTTTAAGGAGGCCACAAAATTTATAAAAATAATTTTTGTTAAAACAAAACACATTAAATTATTAATGGCTATTCAAACTTTACAAAATGTAACTAATAATGCCTTATAAGCAATGGTTTCATTTATTCGATTTAAAGCTAGGATTCTTATTAGACATCACAGTTTATAAGACTAATATTTGTAGGGCCACAAGCATAATTCATACAAAGAGAAGAAGGGGTTCATTTTAGATAGTAACAACAGTAGTAGACACACTGTGTTGGGAAAAAATTGGCAGCATACTAGTAGTAAACCTGAATTCTGTCATTTCAGTGAGTGAGAAAGCAATTTAATCAAACACATTGCAAATTAGAGTAAAGGCAATAGACAGCTGCACAATGAGAAAGGCCTGAATACTGCAGAGTTAAGTACAGGGTCTGAATGTGTTGCATTAGCATAGCTTTGAATAAAAAATTAAAAGGTACACTCTTTGCTTAGAAAGACTCCACTTCAGAATCACACAGTCCAAGCTGTGTCATATGGATTGGTATAGATATGTACACTTTTTAACCCAGTCTCTCTGGTGTCCAGTAACATGTATTTGTGATAGCCTTGAGAAAAGGAAATTAGGGTCCTTCAACTCTGCGAATCATAATCTTTCTCTCTTTTTATTATCTAAAGCAGAAGGAGCTATTATCTCTATGATCTTGCTAACAGCTTTTGCTTGTGCTCTTTCTTTCACTGTTACAGTTTAGATGTAAGACAGATCTTTGAGTTTTTATTTCTTGATCCTTTTTAAATTTATAATTAGTAGAAATACTTTTAAATATTAGTGTATGTTTTGTTAGCTTTTCTTATTTTTCTCCACTTTAGAATTACAAGATAATTAAGGAAAATGATAGAAGTTGGTACTGCTAATCAATATAGCAATATAGGTGAAAGAAATGTCAACATTTACATAAAATTTTTAGATAATATATATATATATATTTTCAGATACCAGATATAGCAATTCCTAATTACTATATTACATTAGGAAAAATAGACATATTTTGATGTGCTGAATAATAAAATACTGCTTTAACTAAATTGTGTTTTGAATTTTTCTAATTTGACAAGCAAACACTAAACCTGTCAAATGTATTTACGGGTATGGATGTAGCTAGACATTTAGTTCATGGCTAAATTCTGAATATTTGTGCCCTTACAGATCTGTATGTCACTAGAATCTTTTATCCATGAGAGCTATTGAGAAGGGTTAATATTAAGAGTAAATGTGAGAATAGAAATAGCCAGGAAGTAGAATCAATACAAAAATAATTTATAGATTACATATTTTGTATTTTTAAACTTGGGATTTTGAAATGTGAAAATAGAACTGAATATTTCATATGCACATCAGTCCATTTCCTAGTTTTAAAGTAGCTTTTGTTGAGATAATTTAAAATTAAATGCTGAGATTGGCAACATAGGATGTAATGGCTGAACAAAATATTTTAAAAGTATATCTATCTCCCACATTAGGTTTACTTGTCAGATATCTTGGTATGGTAGTTAAGGATTGGTACAGTCTAATGAGCGTTTTATTTATTCCTTCCTTAAGTTCTTTTTCTTTCTTTATTGATTAAGGTATTACATATGTGTCCTTATCCCCCATTTCCCTTCACCCCAACCCCACACTTATGCCTTCACCCCTTGGTGTCTGCCTTTTTAAACTTCTCTCAAGCAGTAGACCATATAGAAGTCAGAATTGTTACCTCCAAATATATGGTATATTTTAAGTTGCACTCTAGGTTCTTCTTTAGTTTTCAGTGTTTTTTGCTATCATGATTTTTCTGTATGCTGACAGGTATTAGATAAAAATCAGAAAATAGGCCATGGAATAACAAATATATATTGTCAATATTGTTTTAGGCTATTTAAAAATTAACTGGGAGGAAATGAAATACCCTCAAAACAACTTCAGTGGCTAGTGTCTTCATACAGGTCATGGTAGGGTTTTCAGATGTCCAGTTTCATTGATTCCCATTGTATGTGGTGAGACATACTTGATGAGAAGTACCAGTAGTTTTTTACTTTATAAATCTAAAGGTGCTCTGATTCTTCCAACTAAAGGAATAAAAAACAGGAAATCCCTAGTTATTTGATTTTAGATTCCTGCCATGCACTATTATTTATTTACTAGTGGCCCAGTGCACGAATTCATGCACCTTGAAAGAAACTGTTGGCTTCGTGGCTGTGGTGGGTATAGGGATGGGTCTTAGCCCATCCTCCGAGCCCCTCCCACCATGGCCCTTGGTACCCTGTCTGCTGGCAGCCCTGCTCCATCACTGCTGCTCCCACACTCTGATGGCGCTGGCCCTGCTCACACCTACTGACAGAGCAGAGCGACTGAGGCCAGTGCCAGCAGTGGGTCTGAGTAGCAGCTGCTACCCTGATCACCCCTTAGGAGTTGGAGAAACCCTTAGGGATGATCTGGCTGGCAGCTGCTGCTCACACCCACTGATGGCTCTGAGTGATCGGGACTGCTGCTGGGCGGCGCTACCTGTGTGCGCAAGTGGGGCCGGCAGTGGGTGCGAGTGGCAGCTCCGGCAGTAGCTGCAAGCAGTGCCTGCTGCCCCGATCGACCCTCAGGAGCAGAGGGAGGTGGAGAAGCCCTGAGGGGAAACTGGGGCAGGCAGCTGCCGCTCACACTTGCTGGCACTGCCGAGCCATCAGGGCCAGCACTGGGTACTAGCAGCAGATGCAAACGGTGGCTCAGGTGCCAGCAGCGGGTGTAAGCAGGGCTAGCAGGTGTGAGCATCCGGTGGGACCATAGTGCATGGGAGCAAAGAATTTTTAGTAACCACCAGAGGCTTGCCCCAGTGACAGTGACTGGTGACCCGCTTTGGTCTGGCACCCCCACTCACCTGCTCCACCATCGTGCCAGCAGTCCATGTTTCATGCTCTGCTACCTGCTGCCAACACCCACCATGTTCTGCGCGCACCCCTGGGTGGTCAGCACAGGTCATAACGACCAGTTGTTCAGTTGTTCGGATGTTCCGCCTTTTGCTCTATTTGCATATTAGAGTCTTATATGTATAGACTAGTGATCTAGTGCATGAATTCGTGCACCTTGAAAGGAACTGTGGGCCTCGGCCCATTCTCTGTGCCCCCAACTGGGCCCTCCTACCATAGCCCTCCCCCTTCTGGTCCTCTGTCTGTTAGCACCCTGGCTCCCGCTACTGCCGCTCTCACACACTGACTGTGCTGGTCCTGCTTGCACCCTCTGATGGGGCGGGGCCAGTGCCATCATCTGGTGCATGTGGTGCCTGCTGCCCCAGTGGTGGCTGCTGCCCCAATTGCCCCTTAGGAGCAGGGGAGGTGGAGAATCCCTCAGGGTTGTTCAGGGCCGATAGTGCCACTTGCACCTGCTGGCACCAAGTGATTGGGACCAGCACCAGCCACTGGCAGCAGGGGCAAGTGGTGGCTCCAATGTCAGCTGAGGATGTGAGTAGGGCTGGCACCAGCAGTGGGTACAAGAAGTGGCTGCTGGCCCTGATTGCTCCTTAGAAGCTGGGGGAGGTAGAGAAGCCCTGAGGGACGATTGGGGTTAGCAACTGCTGCTTGCACCTGCTGATGGCACTGAGCAATCGGAGCTGGTGCTAGAGGCCAGCAGTGGGTATAAGCAGGTGTGAGTGCCGGGCAGGATTTTGGCACATGGGAACAAAGAATTTTCAGTAAACACAAGAGGCTCGCCCTGATGACAGTGACCAGAGCTGTGTGTTGGTCTGGTGCCCCTTGTTACCTGCTCCAACATCCCACTGCAGTTGACACAACCATGTTCCTTGCTCTCTGGCCTGCTGCTGATGCCCATCATGTTCCGCACATACCCCCCCCGGTGATCAGTGCATGTCATAGTTTGGTTGTTCCGCTGTTAAGTCTGTTTGCATATTAGCCTTCTATTATATAAATAAAATTGATTTATATAATTTTGTTTGTTTTTGGTTTTCCTTTAGATCAAGCGTATCAAACTCAAAGGCTAAAATGAGCCAGATAAACAAGGTTTAAGTTTATGTGAGCTGCAAAAAAACCCAAAAGCTTCAATTTTCATAGAAATATAAATTTATTCAGACAAGCTGAATACAAAGGGCTGAAATAAATGAATAACTGTTAACATAAAATAATAGAACATTTTAATAAAACTATTTTTTTGAACATTAACTTACCAGACACTGAAAAACTGCACAAATTAAGCATGATACAAATAAGCCTATTTTTGTTATTCTCCGAAAGTGAAATATTTCTTGTTGCGCATACCAAACAAGTCAGTCCAAGACGAATAATGTGGCAATCGCCTGCTAAAATATTCGCTGCTAGTATTAGTGGAGAGAAATGGTACACCTGTGTGTAAGGCTCTTAAGGGAAATGAATGCAATACGATTATAGTAATCAGTAATTAGCGAATGTAGTTTATTATTCATAATTATGTATAACAGGATATTATAAAAATTAAGTTATGAAATTTTTATGAAAATGTTTCTTACATACCATTATACTGACTGGGCTGCATGTAGCCCGTGAGTTTGACATGCTTGCTTTAGATATTTGGTAAAGAGGGAGGAGATAACAGTTTTGATTAGAAGACTGTTAAAATTAATCACTTTGGGAACTGACCTTCAATTTGATGAAAAGTGATAGCTTAATAAAACAAACAAAATAGGTAGACTTATAGTGCATATCTTCAGGGATAACATTTTACTAATTTCTTCTGATTACTATTGTAGGGTATAGTAATCCTATCTAATAAAAGAGTAATATGCAAATTGATCATACCTCCTCTACACCCACAATCTCGCCCACAAGCCATGCCCACCAGCCACACCCACCAGCCAATCAGAGCAAGTGTGCAAATTAACCCAATTAAGATGGCTACAGCCACAGAGAGAGCAGGAGGGAGGTTTGGGTTGCCCTGGCGATGGCAAAAGCCAAGTTTTTTGCATATCTTAAGCCTCCGCTTAAGGCAACAAAGTTTCAATGGCTGTGCAAGCAGAAGGCTTGGCTCTGCTCCAGGCTACAAAGTTTCAATTGTAGAAAATAAATAAATCCCAGATACCAGGGCCTCTGCTTGGGTCTTCCGGAAGGAATTAAAACTTGACTGAGTCATGTTTGATAATATCCTCATGTTTAATACACTCCAATGAGTAATTGTCTCTGCCTATTAGATGTAACTTTTTTTCTTATTTCTCAGGACATACCATTAGAAAAATGTAACAAAGACATTATTTAAGAATAACCTTGAATAATTTTAATTGTATCAAAAGTTGGCCAAACACTGGTACTTTATTTTTTAAATTGATTTGAGAGGGAGAGAAGAGAGAGAGAGAAGGAAATGTGAGAGAGAAAATCTTGATTGATTGCCTCCTGTAAAATCCCTGACTGGGGATCGAATCCACAACCTGGTCATGTGCTCTGACTTATAATCGAACCAATGATCCTTCAGTGCATGGGACAATGCTTAACCAACTGAGCCATACCGGTCAGGGCAACATTGTATTTTAATAATCAATATCTTGAGTTGCATATGAGTTATGGGACGCTATGCTTGAGAATGGATATTTTAGACTTTAGCCTTCGAGGGTTGGTCTCCTTTTTAAGAAAGCTATTAAATTTTTTCTGTATCCTTTAAAAAGTGTGAAATATGTTATTGTGGTTTTGATTTGCATTTCTCTAATGACTGACAATATTGAGTATTCTTTCTTTTTGACTATTTTTATATTTATTCTGGAGAATTATTTATTCAAATAATTTTGCCCATTTTGTTGTTGTTGTCATTCTCCTTCTAATTCTTAGTTGTAGGGTTAGTTGTTTATGTCAGATTTTTCTTGTTTCTTGAGGTAGGCCTATAATGTTATGAACTTCCCTCTCAGGACTGTTTTTGCTGTGTCCCATAGATTATGGGTTGTTGTGTGTTCATTTTTGTTTTTTTCTAGTAAGTTTTTGATTTTGGCCTTGATTTCATTGGTACTGCATTCATTGTTTGGTAACAAGTTATTGATTGAGTTATATGTCTTTTCATTTTTGAGTTGTAAGAGTTCCTTTTATATTCTACGTAAAAGTCTTTTATCAAGTATATGGTTTACAAATATTTTATTCTGTTCTGTGGATTGTTGTTTTCACTTTCTTAATGGTGGTGTTTGAAGCACAAAGTTTTAAATGTTGATGAAGTCCAATTTATTTATTTATTTTTGTCATTTGTTTCTGTCATGTCTAAGAAACCATTTCTTTTGAACATAATGAAGATTTGAACCTAATGAGGATTTTGTCCTAAGTTTTCTCCTAAATGTTTAGCCCTTATATTTAGGTCTGCAGGCCAACACTCTATCCACTGAGCCTAACTGTCTAGACTCTAGAGCCTTAATCTTGTATGTCCTTCTCCATATTATAGAATAATCTTCTGATATATGTTCAAGCCAAATGATTTTTATCTTCTTTGGTTTATGCTTGTCAAGATGTCCCCAGTCCTATTTATCTAGAGGGACTAGTTTTGTGTAACCCCTGTCTATAGTCCACTCAGTGTCTCTCTGTTCTGTGTTCTTATTGTCCTTCTTTGACAATTACTGTTAGGTAGTTGTATATTTAAAAAATAACTTTTTTTTTAACTGATAAAGACAGCAGTATAAGTTTGAGAACTTTGGAATTAGATAAAGGTTGGAATCCCAGCTGTTATTTTTGTGTACCACAAGTTGTTTTTGTTTGTTAGCTTGTTCTGTTTTTGGTAGTAGGAAGAGAATATGTCTTTTATATATTTGTACTGATTAAAAGAGAATATGTAAGTAAAGTACCTAAAAATACCTAGTACATAGACATTTATTTTTTAGTTCCTTCCTCCCTATTTCCTTGTCAGATACAATGTTAGTTTCTTTCTTACATAGTCCTCTGTGTGACGTATGATACAATTCTTATTTTTTATTAATATAATGTTTTAAGGCATATAACCACAGCTAATGCTTTATGGTACATACATACATTTTAAGAAGTGTCCAAGTAAAGCTTGTAGGAAGGCTTAATAGAAGCCATGTTCTCATTAAGCCTCCTTTTGTACTTTATGGGCCAAACTAATCCTTTTACCTGTAAGCCTTCAGGGCCTAAAGGAGTGTGGAACATTTTGTATTTTGTCCAGAGTGGGATTGGCTGCATACAGACAGTTTTGAAGCCCTTATACATTCTAGAGCTAAATTACATTGTCAAATATCTGTGCTAGAATATTACAAATAGTTTCTCCCTTATATCTTATAGGGTTGTCTTAATTACCTATATATACTTAAATGAGTATCATAAAATATTTTATACTTTTTCTGATATGTATATTTTACTTCATTTTTATTATCTTCCCTAATTGTTTACATAGCAATAATTACCTCAAAAAAATTTGAGGTGAGGTCAACGGGAGGGAGGGAAGGGTAGGAGCTGGGTGGAGGGGTGCTATGGAGGGGAAAAAAGAAAAACAAATGTAATAATCTGAATAATAAAGATTTAATTTAAAAAAAAAGAAGAGAAAGAAGAAAAAGGCAAAGATAAAAATATGAACAAGTGAATCTAAAAATCAAGTGAATAAAAAATCTGATGAACAGAAAAAAAGAAAAATTTGAGGTGAATTCTAAGGCTTGCTCCTCTTATGTGTTTTGCACTAGTTATTAATGAACATTTTAAAGCAAACTTTTCCAATCATTATTCTCTCTAAGAGATTCTCTGCCTAACTGTTCTTTTACTTTTTTGCATTTAAAAATCTTATTTGCCCCCTAACTGGTTTGGCTCAGTGGATAGATAGAGCATTGGTCTGCAGACTGAAGGGTCTTAGGTTTGATTCTGGTCAAGGGCATGTACCTTGGTTGCGGGCACATCCCTAGTAGAGGGTGTGCAGGAGGCATCTGATTGATGCTGCTCTCATTAGTTTCTAACTTTATATTCCTCTCCCTTTCTCTCTGTAAAAAATCAGTAAAATATATTTAAAAAATTATTTAAAATCTCATTTGCAAAAAAAAAAAATAAAAATAAAAAATAAAATCTCATTTGCAGCTTTAAAAAACTTTTTATTTTGCTACTGGGCTTTTATTTCTTTTTACTATTTTAACTACTCCTACCATCCCTATTGTGTATTTAATTCTTAGTTTTGCTATTGTCCATGATGCTTATACCCTGAACACTATAAATAGACTATCCTGTCAATTTTTTATTATTCATGGAAACTGTAGCCCTTCCTTTGTTCCTACCTTCTACTTTAGGCTCTTTCATTCATTTATTTTCTTTAGAAAAAAATAACCTAGATATTTAAAGTTTAGCTTGAATTTGCCTTTTTTGAGGGCCTTGTAGGAAATGCTCTGCTTCATAAATGAGAATCCTGGCTTGGGTGGGAGAGGTTGGACCCGATGAGCACTTACCTTATTTCAGGATTCAGGTGCCTGGTGCCAATTTCTAATACTTGGCGCCACTGGGCTTATGATGGTACTTATTTTGTGGGAGTGATAATGAATAACAGATTTTTCTTTTTCTTGGTAATACCATTGGAAAACATAAAGTCTAAATGTTCTGAGAAAATATCATTTATAGAACCTAGGAAGTGAAGATGACCTGATTGAAAATGTCAATAAACTATATAATTTACTTCCTATTGAAAGTATGGTACCAGGAACAATGAAATTTCATTAAAGTTACTTTATACTTTCTCTGATATTAGTTACTTTATTTAGTTAGAATTGTGTAGTAGTGGGATTTCTTTCTTGAGGAGGTGGTGGGTAAGGAAAATATATCTTGAAAAGCATTGTAGATGCTAGGCAATTGTATCTAACGCTCAAAAGAGAGGCCTGGATTGCATAAAGATATGCTGGCATCATTATTTATATAGACAGTACCTAAAAACTTAGGAATGAACGAGATGTATAGAGGAGACAAAGAGTAAAAGGAGAAAACATGGTTCTTACAGACTCCAATATTTAATGAAATAATAAGTTAGCCAGGCATTTTTATTCACGGCAGAATCCACTGACTAAAATTTCAATATCAATGTGAGAAATAGACTCTAGATACTATAGCTTCAGAATTAACAGAGTTTTTCATTTCAGTCAAATTTGAACTCAATACAGAAAGAAGATACATTTAGAGAAACAATATACGTTAGGATACCCTGTTCCTTTTGTTATGTTTTTTGGTTTTATGTGTATAGTTTTTAATGTGTTGTTGATCTTTTTAAGGAGAAGGATTAAAAAAACAACAACAATGTGAAGAACTGCTATTGGTATTTTATAGGTTGAATTGAGGTTGGGTTTTCTTTAAGCTAAGGATTGTTTCTTGTATGGAAAAAATTCACATGAATGTTTTTCATTACTGGAATTGAGAGAGCAGAGTCCTAAAATAGAAGCCAAAGTTTAGACTTCAAAATGCAACTTCCCATATAAGCAGTCTTATCTTCTGAATTTCATGTTTTTAACTGACTTCACTTAGGTTTTATATGGTAAGATTTAATTTGATTTTTAAAAATATATTCCTAGAAGTGGGATCACTGGGTCAAATGGGAGTTTCATTTTTAGTTTTTTGAGGAAGATAATATATTTTTATTGATTTCAGACACAAAGGGAGAGGGAGAGATAGAAACATCAATGATGAGAGAGAATCATTGATGGGATGCCTCCTACATGCACCCCACTGGGGATTGAGCCTGCACCCCAGGCATGTGCCCTGACCAGGAATTGAACCATGACCTCCTGGTTTATTGGTTGACACTCAACCACTGAACTCTGCCTGCCGGGCTATTTTGATTTTTTAAAATCGATAAAACTTTCCTTAGTCTTACATGATTATCATTAAAGAATTATAATTAGTGTCAAAGAGTTGACTTTCCAATCATTCATATACTCCAAAGTCTTTTACCTTCAGCTAATACAGCTTATGATTTGTATCACGCTATCTGCTGGTTCTGATTTGACCACAGGTGTGATATATACTATTTACTGGAATTAGGGGACAAGGAGCACAGTTTGCTCCTGGCTACTGCTGAGCACCTGCTCCTAGATTGATCCTACATATAGTAGTGAAGGTTAACTGAGACCACATATAAATATGAATGTCATTTTTGGGGTATAATTATGGTAGCCAAGCATTACCTTTATCAGAGTGAATGACTTCTTCTACTTTTCAGTTCCATTTGGGTACAGTCAGCTGAAATGAAGTTAGGATTTATCTTTGCTCTGATACAATGCTCTACCTTTCTAATGCTGGTTTAGGTAAGTTTAGTTGTCTGAAATAAAATTTAGCAAATGTATGTTAATTGACATTCTCTTCTCTCAAGTATTCCTTATACTGTAGACTCAGCATAATTCAATAACAAGCCTGTCTTTTAAGGAAATTGTTTCAACTTATTGAGAATTTAAGATTTGCATAAATTACCAATATATATATATTTTAAAATATATTTTTATTAATTTTTTTTTACAGAGAAGAAGGGAGAGGGATAGAGAGTTAGAAACATCAATGAGAGACATCAATCAGCTGCCTCTTGCACGTTCCCTACTGGGGATGTGCCCGCAACCAGGGTACATGCCCTTGACTGGAATCGAACCCGGGACCTTTCAGTCCGCAGACCAACGTTCTATCCACTGAGCCAAACAGGTTTTGGCAAATTACCAATATATTTTGAGTCACCTTAGAAAAATTTCACTTTAGCCCTTTATTGAAAAAGAGCTCATGAAGGGATTTATTTGGTTTTGCAAAAACAGTTCCTTTCAGTAAATGTTTAGTGAGGCAAAAGAGCCTGATGCATCTGCTTATTGATATACATAAAGTCTGACCTACAACTTTAAATTTTACTTTGATATTTATTCTCAAATAAAATATATAAGGTATGGCTTTTTGAGCTGATAAGAAAATACTTCTGCCTGCTTTACCTCTTCTTCACAATGGGATGTAATCTCTTAAATGAACCATGATGTACTTAGACTTAAAACATACCTTAATTTTGTAATTCAGTCATTTATATCAATTAAATTGTAAGTTTCCATTAGATCCAAGGCTCTGGTTAACTCATTAGAGAAGAGTCTTGTAGATAGTAGATGCTCAGTGGCTATTTAATAATTAAATTGATTGACTTACTGTTTTAATGTCTCTTCACTGTATAACCTGGAGAAGATTGGCTACTGTAAGAGGAAGTGTAAATTATAGTAGCATCCTCTTTGTATTTTGAAGCCATACCCAAGAAACAATATTATTGAAACGCTTTTTTCCTAATTTGTATGTCCAAAGAAACTTCAGGTCTACTCTAGAACCATGTTAATATGAGTCATATCAATAATATATATATCAGTCATATCAAATTAGGACTTTTAGTGTTGGAAGGTTCCTAAAATGTCATCCATCCCTACTTTCCATCCAGCAATTGAATTCCCTTTGTAGTAGTGGTTGTCAGCCTTGTCACCTATTTGAATGAAGCGAGGAGCTTTAAAAATCCCAGTGCTCAAGCCTCTCAGTCCCAGTGTATAAGAATCTTTGTGGGTTGGACTTAGACGTCAGTATTATTTTTAAAGCTAAAGGTGATCCCAGTGTGAACTTAAGGTTCAGAGTCAATATCCTACAAAATCACTAACAAATATTTTCCATTCTGATTGAAGTCTTCTGAAGATGAGCACTTCACTATCAAATTTAAGTTTTGTATTTATTCCATTTATTCAAATAATGACTTCCTATTTATATGTTTTTCTTTATTTTATTATTTTTTAACATCACCATTTATCCCCCCATATACTCCTCCAATCACCCCACCCCATCCACCACCACACTATTGTCTTTGTCAATGAGTTCTTTCACTTTTTTCCTTTTGCTTAATCCCTCTACTTTTCCCCAGTTCCACTTGATCCCCCATCTGTCAGCCTGCTCTCCATCTATGAGTCTGTCTCTTTTTTGCTGATTAATTAATTATATTCCACATATGAGTGAAATCATATGATATTTGGCTTTCTCTGACTGTATTATTTCACTTAGCATAATGCTCTCCAGATCCACCCATGTTGTTGCAAAGGGTAAAATTTCCTTCTCTTTTTTCTCTGGATGAATAGTATTCCACTGGGTAAATGTATCTAATTAATTTTTAAAGAAAAAGGTTTAGAAGTCAATTTAGATTTTTTTAAATATGTATTTTATTGACTTTTTACAGAGAGGAAGGGAGAGGGATAGAGAGTTAGAAACATCCATGAGAGAGAGACATCGATCAGCTGCCTTTTGCATGCCCCCTACTGGAGATGTGCCCGCAACCAGGTACATGCCCTTGACCAGAATTGAACCTGGGACCTTTCAGACCTCAGAACGACGCTCTATCCACTGAGCCAAACCGGTTTCGGCCAATTTAGATATTTTTGTTTTGAATTTGTTTTCATAAGAGGAAAACATTTTCTTTTTCTTTTTTTTTTGGATTTAATAAATCTTTATTGTTCAGATTATTACAATTGTTCCTCTTTTTTCTTTGCATAGCTCCCCTCCACACGGCTCCCACCCTTCCCTCTGCCGTTATCTCCCCCCACATTGTCCTCATCCATAGGTGTATGATTTTTGTCTAGTCTCTCCCTACATGCCCCTCACACGTTTCCCCCTGAGAATTGTTAATCCACTCCCTTTGTATGCCCCTGATTCTAATATATTCACCAGTTTATTCTGTTCATCAGATTTTTAATTCACTTGATTTTTAGATTCACTTGTTGATAGATATGTATTTGCTGTTCATAATTTTTATCTTTACCTTTTTCTTCTTCTTCCTCTTCTTAAAGAGTACCTTTCAGCATTTCATATAATATTGGTTTGGTATTGATGAACTCCTTTAGTTTTTTCTTATCTGTGAAGCTCTTTATCTGACCTTCAATTCTGAATGATAACTTTGCTGGGTAGAATAATCTTGGTTGTAGGTTCTTGCTATTCATCACTTTGAATATTTCTTGCCACTTCCATCTGGCCTGCATAGTTTCTGGTGAGAAATCAGCTGACAATTGTATGGGTGTTCCCTTGTAGGTAATCAACTGTTTTTCTCTTGCTGCTTTTAATATTCTCTTTTTGTCTTTTGCTCTTGGTATTTTAATTATGATGTGTCTTGGTGTGGTCCTCTTTGTATTCCTTTTGTTTGAGATTCTGTGTGCTTCCTGGACTTGTAAGTCTATTTCTTTCCCCAGGTGGGGGAAGTTTTCAGTCATCATTTCTTCAAATAGGTTTTCAGTATATTGCTCTCTCTCTTCTTCTGGCATCCCCATAATTCTGATGTTGGTACTCTTGAAGTTGTCCCAGAGGCCCCTTATACTATCTTCACATTTTTGAATTCTTTTTTATTTTTTCTTTTCCAGTGGAGTGTTTTCTGCTTCTTTGTATTTCAAATCTTGAATTGATTCCTGCATTCCTCTAGTCTGGTGTTCGATTTCTGTATAATATTTTTTATTTCAGTCAGTGTATGTTTAATTTCTAGTTGGTCCTTTTTCATCTCTAGTTGGTCCTTTTTTCATCTCCTCTTGGATCTTGATAAGTTTATCCATCTTTTCTAGGAAATTCTTAAAAAACCTTACTACCGTGGTTTTGAACTCTATATCCAGTCGTTTGTTTTCCTCCATTTCTTTTGTTTGTCATCTGTTCCTTTGTCTCTGCATTTTCACTGCTTCACTGAGTTGGTAGAATAGCTTTTTGTGCTAGGTATCCTATATGGTCCAGTAGCTCCGCCTCCTCAGTTACCTGAGGTGGACTCTCTTGGTGCTCCCTGTTGTATACTGTGTGTACAGCCTTGCTATATAGTTAAATCTTGATTGTTTTTGGTATCACTGGGGAGAATTGACCTCCAAGCCAATTATTTGTGAGGATCAGCTGTGTCTACACCTGGAGAACTTCTGTTCTGGAGTCAGCCTTAAGATACAAGACTTGCAAAATTGCAAAAGATTTTGTGTTCAACTTGGATGGGACAAAGTCTTAGGGCTGAGCAGACAGCCTTGGCTTCCCATCAGCCCCGCACTACATGGCCTACTGGGTCCCTCGGTAATTGCTACAGCCCTCTCTATATGCACTCATACTCGTGTGCCTCCAGACATCTGCCTTTTGTAGCTCCCCTGAGTTTCTGTGCATTCCAGGGTCTCGTATGAGTCTGGGTCTCCAGAGTCTTGCCCGATACTGGGGATCAGTGCAGTCAGAACTGAATTTCAGCACAGTTGGGAGGTTCTGTCTCTCTCCTGCTAGAGAAAGCCAGTGGTACAATCAGCAGTCAGCCCTTTCTGTGTGTACTTGTGCATGCCTCCAGACCTCTGCCTTTTCGCGGCTCCCCTAAGACTCCATTTATTTCTCCCTTTTCGCAACATTCCAGACTCCCTCAGTATGAGTCTCGCCCAGAGCTGGGGTTTAGTGCAGTTGGGAGTTTCCATTTCCCTCCTTCTAGAGGAAAACAGCCAGGCACTCTGCCACCCATCCTCTTCACATGCGTGTCTTCGTACCTTAGCTTTTTGCAGCTCCTCTGAGTTTCTGTGAGCCTCTCTCTTTCCTTCTAGTTGTAGAATTTCCACTCAGCCAGCTTTCCTGTGGTTCTGGATGATGCCTGTTCTGTCTTTTAGCTGTAGTTTTGAAATTGTTGTGCGAGGCAGCAATTTAGGTGTTTACCTATGCCGCCATTTTGGTTTCTCCTACCACAACTTTTTTATCCATTCATCTAATGATGGGCACTTGGGCTGCTTCCAAATCTGGGATATTGTAAATAATGCTGCAATGAACATAAGAGTAATTGCATTCCTTTGAATTAGTATTTTGAGTTTCTTCAGATAAATTCCCAGAAGTGGAATCAATGGGTCATAAGACATATCCATTTTTAAATTTTTGAGTTAACTCCATATGCTTTCCACAGTGGCTGCACCAATCTGCATTCCCACCAATAGGGTACTCTTTTCTACACATCTTTGCCAACACTTATTTGTTGATTTATTGATGATAGTTGTTCTGACAGGTGTGAGGTGATATCTCATTATGGTTTTTATTTGCATTTCTCTAAAGATTAGTGATGTTGAGTATATTTTGATGTCTATTCTCCATCTGTATGTCCTCTTTGGAGAACTGTCTTTTGAGGTCCTTTACTCATTTTTTAATTGGATTGTTTGATTTTTTTGGTGTTGAGTTTTATAAGTTCTATATAAATTTTGGATATTAAGTCTTTAAAGATATATTGGCAAATATATTCTCCCATTTATTGGGTAGGTTTTTCATTTTGTTGATAGTTTCATTTGCTGTGAAAAAATTTTTAGTTTGATATAGTCTCATTTGTTTATTTTTTCTTCTGTTTCTTTTGCCTAAGGAAATATAACAAAAAGCATTGCTACGAGAAATTTTGAGATTTTACTACCTCTAGGATTTTATTCTAGGATTTTTGTGATTTCAAGTCTCACATTTAAACCTTTCATCCATTTTGAGTTTATTGTTGTGTGCAGTGTAAGAAGGTGATCTAGTTTCATATTTTTGCATGTATCTGTCCAAGTTTTCCAACAACATTTATTGAATAGACTGTCTTTACCCCACCTTATGTTCTTGCCTTCTTTGTCAAATATTAATTGACTATAAAGGTATGGGCTTATTTATGGGCTCTCTATTCTGTAGATCTGTATGTCTGTTTATTATCAATTCCATGCTATTTTGATTACTATGGCCTTGTAGTATACTTTGATATCAGGTAACATGATTCCTTTAACTTTGTTCTTTCTCAAGATTGTTGTTGCTATTTGGGGTCTTTTGTGGTTCCATATACATTTTTAGAATATTTGTTCTAGTTCTGTGAAATATGCCATCAAATAGTGACTTCTACAGGAGTATTTAAATTATGTAACATAAATCAAGCTTACCAATTTAATACTTAACTGTTGATAAACAACACTAAAGAGATAGTGACACTTACATTTGAATTATTTTCTTTGAAGTAGTATTGCAGCACTTTGGAATGACTTTCAAAAAGCTGATCATAAATATTACTTCAATCATTTTAAAATTTTACTTTAGCAGTAATCAAATTACTTGGTGTGACTCAGATGAACATTCTGCATTGTTTTAGAGCAGTATAATAATTTTATTATTTTTTTTGTACTTCGGGTAACAAAAGTGATGGACAGATTATTTTTATATTTACCTGCCTGTACCTTGCTGATTTAATAAACAATGTTTATAGTTGAAAGTTAGGCAGACTCTTTTGGAAATATGCTATCTTCTTAAGATGGTAATGTACCAAAGAGGAAACTTCAAATATACTGAAAGGGGAATAGCAAATATTTGGTTTTGTAAATCTGATTTTAGAGAAGAATTTTTTAGTGAAAGCTGTATGTGACCATGCAAAGAGAAACATACACCTTGTATTCTTGCTTAGGAACTTATTTATCCTGAAATCATTTACCTACATGTAAACTGATTTGAGCACTTTTGCATTTCCTTTAGGAGAATCTGAGTTTTAAAAGTCAATAAATAACATCATTATTAAATATTAGAGTAGTTCTGGAGACAGACAAACCTGGATTTGAATCTCATTCCTATCCTGTCTCACTGTGTGGCCTAGGGCAAATTATTATTTTATTTGAGCCTCACTCTCTCTATTTGTAAGATAATGACATGTATCCTATAGGGATATTATGAAGATTAATAGTAATGCATATGAAGTCTCACAATAGCCCCTAGGTTATAGAAAGTCCTCATTAGCTAAACTTTTATACCATTTTATTAAGGTATGATTGACATATAAAACTGTACAGATTTAATGTATACAACTGAATGAGTTTGGGGATAAATATATACCTGTTATCACAATGATTAGGGCCATAGACATATCCATCACTTCCCAAAGTTTCCTCTAGCTGTTATGATGATGTTAATAATGATGATAATTATTATCTGTAAGAACATATACAACCTACTATTTTAGAAAATTTTTAGTATATAATAAGGTATTAACTATAGGCACTGAATATATGGTAGATTTCAGAACTTATTTATCTTGCATAATTGAAACTTTGTACCCTTTGACCATCATCTCCCTATTCTACTCCCCCACTTCCCTGGCAATACCTATTCTGTTCTCTGCTTCTATGGAGTTTGACTATTTTAGATTCCACATATAAGTGATGTCATGTAGTATTTGTCTTTCTGTGTCTGGCTTATTTCATTTAGCATAATGTCCTCTGGATTCATCCATGTTTTCATAAATGGCAGGGTTTTTTTCTTTTAGGTTGAATTATAGGTATTTCTCTCTTTCCACGTCCAGCATGGCTAGAGAGCGGGTCCAGTTCCTGGGTAGGGGCGGCTAGGGATTGAGAAATGAAAGAAAGAGACAGGACACAGAGATAGAAGGAAAAAGCTGGGACTGGGTGGGACCACCATCCTCTTCTGATGGAGAGACAGAGACCCAGAGACAATCCAGCGAGTTTATTTTATATCCCAAATACCAGGAAGTTTCACCAAAAGGTAAAGACAAAAGAGATTATTTGCATTCTTGAGTAGGCCCTGAGCGTTCCTGGTGCTAGGCTGGATTTAGATATCAAAACCACTTCCCCACACCACGGGCTGAAATGAAGGTCAAGGCATGTTTACAGGGCATGGCTTTGCTATTGCCACTGGGTTCAGCTGATAATAATTAAGGAATGCCCATGTGCCTTCCCAGGGAGCTCTCTACATTGAATAATATTCTTTTGTATGTATGCTAGTACACCATATTTTCAATTTACATTCATCCATTGATGGACATTTAGATTATTTCCATATATTGTCTCTTGTGAATAATGCTATAAACATGGGAGTGTAGGTATGTCTTCAAAATCGTGATTTAAATTCCTTTAGATTAATACCTAGAAGTAGGGTTGCTAGATCATATGTTAGTTCATTTTTAAAATTTTTGAGGAACCTCCATATTGTTTTGCATAATGGTTATATTGATTTATATTCCCACTATCCATATTACCAAGGTTCCTGTTTCTCCATATGTTTTTTAATTTTTTTAAAAGTAATAGCCATCTTAACACATGTGAAGTTATATTTTATTTTGGTTTTCATTTGCATTTCCCTGAATATTAGTGATATTGAGTACCATTTCATATACCTGTTGGCCTTTTGTATATCATCAGTATTACCTGAGCAAAATAAGATCTTTTAAAACAGGAGCAGAAAAAAATTATGAATCTAGTTCTATAGAAAGAACTATCTTTATTCTACTTTATAGAAACTACTCTCAGACAAGATCTTAGATTGTGCCTTCACCAAAATGAGTTTCAGAGATATACCTGGAAAATGGAAAGAGAAGTGGCCAGTTGTAAATATTTTATGGGCAATGACATGTTGGTATAGAAATAGAGCAGTTGTAGGAATTGAGAGATCTTCAGTGAGAAACATTTCTAAGAATCATTAGGGTTTGAACAATTATTCTGGTTTTTATATTTTTTGGTGTAGGGGCAAAAGGTTTGAGGAAAAAAATTGGGATAAGTTTAGTGTGTGTGTATGTGTGTCTGTGTGTGTGTTATTTCCCCAAGGCCTTATGTCATTAGAGGTTGGGACATTTCTAACACTTTTGTTTGGTTCATCACAGCACATTAAACATTAATAAATTCTTGTTATATTTAAACAAGAAACAAAATATATAAGATGGGAAATGTTTGTGTATCGGTATTTTATTATTATAAATCTATAGCAATAACCTAGGATGCATTCTTCCTCCCATTCAGTTAAAGAAAATAATCCAGATATCTGATAACATAATGAATTCATTAAAATTAAACTCTGGGTTGAATAATGTCTTCTGTTTTATAATTATTACCATTTTCTTTAAAATGTAATCCTATATAATAAAAGCATAGTATGCAAATTGTCCCCTGGACTGGGAGTTCTTCCGGGAGTTTGACCAGGGGGTAGAACAGACTGGAGGAAGGGAGGGAGTACCTGGCCAGCCTCCACCAGCTGCTGGGGATACTATCAGTGCATGAATTTCGTGCACTGGGTTTCTAGTTATCTATAATCCTTTTAATTTTTTTTTCATGTGTCAATGAAATTGTTCTTCCAATCTTACAGTTAAAGAAGTCTGCTAGAGAAGTATGAGACAAACCAAATTATGGGCTGTGAATTTGTGGTTGTTTTATAGCTCAATGTGTAAATCAATCGTGTGATAAAGAAGCAATAATCAGCCCCAGCTGGTTTGGCTCAGTGGATAGAGTGTTGGCATGTGGACTGAAGGATCCCAGATTTGATTCTGTTCAAGGGCATGTGCCCGGGTTGTGGGCTCGATCCCCAGTGGAGGGGCGTGCAGGAGGCAGCCAAATCAGTGATTCTCATCGTTGATGTTTCTCTCTCTCTCTCTCCCTCTCCCTTTCTCCTTTCTTTCTGAAATCAATATATTTATTTATTTATTTATTTATTTATTTATTTATTTATTTATTTATTTTAAGAAAGCAACAGTCAGTGATGCTAATAGCAGGGCTTTCATGTTCCAAGAAGTGTATTAGTTTATACACAAAAAACAGTTAATGTGCTATTTAAATATTATTACATGTAATTCTTATATTTAATTTTTCTGTATAATTTTTTTTTTATTTAGATGACATCTAATGCTGTTTGATGGTAAATTTAGTTTTACATGGATGCATTGAGGTAAGCATACTAGTTGAGGAGGTCTTGTGTGAGGTCTTTACACACTTATACTAAGGCAGCAATGCTTAACCTTGAACAGGTAAAGGGCTTCATGGCTACAGTAGGGAGAGAGTGTGACCTTGTAACAACTCATTTGTTAATGTCTTTAGCAAGATACTGTGTCACTATGACTCAGCTCACTCACACATTGATTCTGCAGCACAGGGAACACACAGAGGAGCAAGGCTGGTCTGTCAGATGGAGATTAGTTTGAGACACAGCACCTGCATTCTCAACAGTGCATCTCTCATTGCCCTGGATCTTTGGCTACAACAGAGGAGAACAGAATGGATCTGGACAATTTATTTTCTCACTTCTGATGAGGCGAGGGAGAGCAGCTGAATGCATGCTGTTCTACTTTTTCTATGCTGCAGTGGGCATGTTGGCTATTGTTGGGAGTCTCTCAGTGATAGAACACCAGAGTGTCTCTGTTGCTGTTGAAATGGGTTCTTGTGGTGTCGTGAGAAAGGGATTTCAAAGTGCACACCTGTGGGAGAAGTATAAGATTAGTGGTAAGGTTTATTGTGATGAAGGAAAATAATATGCCCTCAGAGATGTAGAGGGTGGGCAGGATCTAGTAGTAACTGCTCTGAGATCCCTGATAACCCTCCATGTATTTTCTTGTTTTTTTTTTTTTTTTTTTTTTTGACAAAAGCAGGCTTTCTTTCAAACTCTCCAATCTCTTTCCAAATCCTTCCTGGGCTTGTGCTGCCCCCACCTCCCCTATCCAATCCCTTTCCTAGTTCTTCCGGGGTGTCATATCCACATCCAATCTGATCCTTTCCCCAGGCTAGACACCTTCCCTTTGTGATTGCCATCTTGGCTCCTACTGGGCATGCCTCACAGTTTTGCCTCCTCATCATGTTTCTACTGCACATGCACTTACCTCCTCCTGTGCCATTTGGCTTCCACTGGAGAGGAATTTCTCCCACCATTTTTATTCTTCCCTCAGTAATCTAAGCTAATGACCTGTAGTTAATTCTTCATGCCTGCTTTGGGTATGAAGTCCCTCTGTGGAGGATGTTGCTGTCCCCTGGGGAGCCTGTGAATGCTGTGGCTCCTAGTGAATCAGGCTTAGTGTCTGATTAAGCTTCCTAGTTTATTAGGTTCAATGTCTGGTTCCATTTGCTCCCTTACTTTATTAATACTAGCTAGCTACTTACACTAACATCTGGAGCTTCCATGTGGCTGAAAAGCCACATTCCAATGACAGCACTCCAGTGTTAGGCTGTTTGACTTGGACAAGGAAGAGATGGAGTAGTGATCACATGGCTTACATCACAAAGACACATGTGATTAGTTTTTAATGAGGAAACAGATGAGTTCTACTAGTCTGTTGATTGAGAGCTTACAACGTATTCTTGATAAATCTCTCTGGAACAAATCCTGTGAAATGGTGTAATGACTGTCAACACACAAATGGCTGGATTCTCTTAAATAAAATTATTCTCCTTATTGCCTATTACTCATATTTATTTAGGCTCAGTGATTCCAATTATACTTTAGCTTTTTATGTTGCTGAGTTTAGAGATTATAGAGGTCAAGTTCCTTCTTACATAGCTCTCTTGGTGGAACAAAAGTCCTGAAGGGTGGCATTTATGGTCTTTAATATGGGCCTAAATAACATTTAAAAAGGTTAATTGCATTTTCTTTAAAAAATAATGACTAATTTAGACTAATTCTGAAATGAAGTCATTGCCTTTGTTTCAGGATTGGTAAATCTGTTAACATTTCTATCATACATTTTATGTCTTAAGTGGAAAACATGGTATTTTTGTTGGAACTATGAAATAAATGCAGTATGTTAGCTTCCCAGGGACTCTGAGGCTTTGAATGTGAGGAAAGTAAGTTTAATGGGAGGAAAAAGACCTTCTAAGTCACCTCTGATGATAGTTCAGAGGAAAGAAGGGGGGAAAAACCCCAGCATAATGTTTATCTCATTTGTGTGTGGTAATTTTTTTCATGTATTTTATTTCTTTTAATTGTGAAAGCAATAGTGTGAGAACATATTCCATTTTTTTTTTGCTAACAAGGAAACAGACTCAGACTCAGTTGAGAGATGAAGAAATGACATGTTAAGACACCTGTCATGCACCAGAATACTGTATTAGAAACTCAACAATGATTTTGTCAATTAATTCTCAAAATCAGTTTCATTGTTTAAGATATGTAAATTAAAATAGGCAACATTATACATAGTATCAAAGAGACCCCAGATATCTATGGCCTAATAATGTAACGTTTATTTTTTGCTTACACCACATTCATTATGGTGCCAGCTAACTTTCCAAGGCAATTCCTCCTTGACACACATTCTGGAGCAGCGATGGAGGCTGAGAGAAGCACCATCACCCTGCAGTTACACAACCCTGAGCAAGGACCTCCTTGGTTATTGTGGTAGGGAAAAAGAGACAGGAAACTCGTGCATGAATTTTTAAGGCTTCAATCTGTAAGTTACACATACTGCTTTCTTTCAGAGTTTATTGGCTAGAACTAGTCACATGATTCACCTCACTGTAAGGAGGATGGGAAATGTGAAGAATCAAATGGATAGTGGTACACATTTTTGGGTCTGCCACAATGAGAGGACTGAAGTTCAAAGATGTTAGATCATGTTCCCAATCATACACATAGTTCTTAAAACTAGGTCTCTTTCAGTCCAAGGAAACTTTATGTCCTTAACCTCCACACTTCTACCACTGAGTAATTTGATGGTATATAGTTATGTGTTATGTACTTGGTGTCAGCCAACCTCCAAGATAACTTTGCCTCTTGGTACTCATGCTTATGTAGTTTTCTCCCTCAGTAAATAGTGCTCACTTGTGTAATTAAATATGGTATCACAGAAATGACAAATATTGCTTTTGTGATTAGGTCATAAAAGAGTGGTTTCCCCCTTGTTCTCTTTTTGATCACTTGCCCTGGGGAAAGCCAGGTGATATAATGTGAGGACACTAAAGCAGCTCTATGGAGCTCCCATATGGCCTCCTTATAATACCCAGAACCAATAGGCCATCCATGAGAGTGAGCCATCTTGAAAGTGTTACATCCACCTATCAGCCTTCAGATGAGTGAGCTCAGGCCAACATTTGGACAGCAAGTCCATGAGAAACCCTGAGCTAGAACCACTCAGCTAAGTTGCTCCCAGATAATTCTTGTCCCACAGAAACTGTGTGAAATTATAAACGTTTACTGTTTTGACTTGCTAAGTTTTGGGGGTGATTTTTTTTTTTTTAACAGAGCAACGGGTAATAAGACCTTTTTGGATTATTTTCTTTCATTGTGTTTTTCCCTCAAGTTTGGGATTCTTCCTACTTATGACAGTGGATTTTTAAGTGAGCTGAGTTATGAAGTAGTACATTTCACAATGATTGTCACACAATTGTATGTTAGGATATTTAGTTGAATAATTCTTATTTAATCTAGTAGTTCTAAGCAAATTTGGTGTAAAGGTCTGTACTAAAGTAGTGATGTGTCATGATAATTCAGGAGAGAGAATTTTTGAAATTTACTTTCCAACAGATATATATATTTTTTGCTTTAAGCTATTATCTACGTGAGATTATTTTATATTTAAATCATATTATGAGGTTGTGAGAAAGAACAAGCTAAGAATGTTTTTAGAAATATAAAAACAAAGAACAAGCCAAGGATTTTTTTGTAGGGAGGAATACAATATAGAATTAACTCCATGCTTCTTGGCAAGGTGTTTCCAATCAGTACTGTATTGTTTGGGCAAAAGGAGAATAGAAATCCCACAGTGGAGGGCAGGAAGCCACTGGCAGCACCAATGAACCAAAATGTTCACCAAATTCAAATATGGATCAAGTAGATCACAGATTTCATAATGTCCTGGATTTTATACCTTAATATTTTTATGTGATTATATATTATTGATACTTAGAATATTTAATTAAGAAACGTGCTATTCTTACAAATAGAATGACTTCAGAAATATATAATTTCAAACATCAGTATGACATGTATCATTATCTTGTGCCTCTAGTATTTTATTTGCATATATTTTACTCTTGAGTGTTCAAGAGTCTAGCCTGTGAACCGCTGTAAAAGGCAATAAGCTACTATCTTATTCTACTTAACAACTTCTTAGTATCTCTGATTGAAAAATTTTCTTCTGTTAGATGAGATGAAATTTTCTTAGTAAAAGCCTCTTCTTTGACTCCCACCCCCATTAGCACATACTCTATATATGCTCTAAATTTTCTATCTTGGCTTACTTTGTGCCAGGGCAAATGATAGAACACATTGTTTAGATCAAACAACACATTATTGTTGAAACATGGGTATTTCATAGAAGCATAGCCAAGTCAGAGACATAAATGAATATATACTACATTTACATATAAAATGTTGAATGTATAAATGTACAAACATAGAGACATTAGATATGTACACTTATATTTGTTTACTCATATATAACAATGCATTATCTATAACAGCTATGAAGCAGAAATTGAGGTTCAAACATAGGTCTTGACCAAGGTGCTTGAGTTGATTAGAGATACATTTAAGGAAGATCTAACAGATTTTGGAAGACAAATGAAAAAAAGATTCAAAAATAACTCTAAAATTTCTAACTAAAAGATATACTTTAACCTATATAGTGATATATAATTACAGTATTTTGACATACATAACAAATTTTATTGCTAGAATACAGAGAAGTCTTTATAGCAGGAATTATTATCACCATTTTGTAAATGAGAAAACATCAACTCAAATTTTAATTGACTTGCTTAAAGTCTTACAGTTAGTAAGGGACAAAACTGGAATTTGAATCTGTGTGTGTGTGTGTGTGTGTGTGTGTGTGTGTGTGTGTGTGTGTGTTGGGGGGTGTCTGTCTTTAGATATGCTTAAGGTTCTTTCCATTTCCAAAGATTCCTTAGCCTCGGTCCATGGAGCACTAAAATGTCATGTAAACTTGAGTGTTTGACTTTTTTTAGTTGGAGGAACTAGACTTTAAGTTCTCAAAGGGGTCACGACTCAACAGAGTATAAGAACTCTACTTCTTTTTACTGTCTGGCCCCTGTGACTAAAAGAATAATGAAGTAGGAGAGATTTACTTAACAATTAGATCCTGGAAAAGTGCATTTCTGGAAGAGAGGCACCTAGTGTGATGAGTCCTAAGTGGAATGAAGAGAAAAAAGCAAGAGTGTTGGAATTTAGTGAACTTTTAAAGAAAAAACATTTTGGGTGTGGGCTAGCTCTGGATTCCAATTAGAAAATCAGGCTGGACTTATGAATTTAGGCTACATAGATTTTGTCACAAAGCAGAGGACTTGCTTTCAACTCATCAATATGAATGGGGTTTCTCATCTCTTTTGGCATTTCTATAGACAGTGAATTTTGCACCCTGCTGCATGCTGATGATCAACTGCAGGGGAACTGAATGGGGAAGTTTGGGGAGACTGGTTTCTGACTACTGTATGTGTGGTTCTGTGGATGGCTCCAAAGAGGGTTGAGTCGCTTTTTGTTAAAAACAAGCTTGGATTGTTGTCAAGGGCCTGTCTGCCATTTTATAACCTAAAGTCCAATGCATCTGTTTACATTCCATAAGTAAAATTTTAGGTTAAATTGGCAATTTTTGAAATGTCTATTGAGAAGTCGTTCAATTGCCACAGTTCCTTTTTCTGCAGAAGTAGTAAAAAGGAAGCATTTTTCAGTGTTAACTAGTGAAGAACTAGAGTTGTGGGGCTGGGCCCTGAAACTGCATGGATAAAAAGAATGCTTCAATTGTTATTACTGAAATATGCCAGCAACTTTCTGATGTTGAATTGAGTCCACTATGAGGTTTTAGCTTGTTATATAAAATTCAAATCCATAAGAGCAAATGGGCATGAAAGTGGTATCAGGGTAAAGCATTCCAGATTGCTCTTAAGCTCAAGCATAGCCCCCTGAAATATAGTTTACAGTACACTGTTTTTGATTGTTTGTTTGAATGTTTACTAAGGAAATCAGCACTATCACATTAATATGGATGCACCTATTTGTGCTGTTGGCAGCTAATTTAAAAGCTTAGAACAAAATCTGCTAGTACTTACATCATCTTCCCTGTAATAAAATCATAAAAATAATTTCCTTCACATTCACTTTCATAAACCCGGATATCCACATGATCTAAAATTGTTTGTGTAGTTCTGCTTCCATCTCAGGTAGAGACAGGGAAGCTGAAAATGTGTTTGGGAAATAAGATATTCAAATATCTTATTAAAATATTCAAAGTTAAGACCTTTCTTCAAGAAAAGACCCACAGAGAGTCTATTGTCAGAATGCTATAGGACATTGAGTGCTTTTCCCCTGAAAAATTAAATTATCTCCCATTCAATGTTAAATATGAGGGTAAAGACTCTTGGCTATAAATTTGTAGGGGTGGATAGAAAGGAAATCAAACTATTCAAAATGGCAACAGGACAAATAAAGGGCTCCCCACAGCTGTCACAAGCAAATGATAGAGACATCACATTAAAAAATAAAATATATTTTCTTCAGTTCAAGGAAATGATTTTGTTTTTCTTTTTGGAATAACAATAAACATTCCTCATAATAGCAGTATTACGTTATGGGAAAAGGAGTCTTTTGTAGCGTAATTTAGATGAGGTGAATTTGAACACATAGTGTTTTAATTGAACATTACAGAATCTACATTTTTATAGCTCTTTACAGTTTTGAAGCTCTTTTTAAACACTTATTATCTCATTTAATAGGCTGGAGTTCTATTTCTGATTTCCCATATGACCTACCATGCTAAACCTCTCCCAGAATCACTTTCTTTTTGTTGCACAATGAGAAAATTAATACCATCCTAAACAAGTGGATTTTTTTCAAATAATAAGGGGATGTTTTCTCTATAAATAAATTAGCAACCACAGTAACTGAAGGTCACAATCAACTGATCTAAATGTTGTCAGTTACTCATTTAATTTGAGTTTTTGAGTATATTAATTTTACATATGATTACAAGAGGTTGATTTAGAATTACATCTCAATATCTGATATTTAAGTGTTTTCATTTCACATGCATATACAGTATCTCAAAATAATCATTTTATTGTATTTCATGTGATAACAGTAAAATATTATTAAAATTCAATGAATCTATATTATATAAAAAAATATTATGCCTTAAGATTTTAGATTCCTTAACATGCTCATTATTTTTAATTATTTATTTTCCCATGGCAGATTAATAATTTATTTTATCAATACCTCAAAAAGTAATCTTTCCACTTGAATTTAGTTAACATGCAAGTTTTTTTCTCTTCATAATATATCTAGAGATAAGTCAGTGTCATTTTAATCCGGTTTTCAAAATTTTATAGTACAATGTATAGTTATTTGAAGTTTGACATTTTTCCTTGTACAAATGGGTGTCAAGATGAAGTCATTTTTATTCCTTTTGGTGATGAATAAAATAGTGGTATGGGTAACATGGTTTCTGTTCTTAACAAACTCATAACTTGGTGAAGAAGACAGATATAAACATATTTATTGAACATTAAAAGACTGTATTAACAAAGTGCTACTGCATACAGATGCAGAACAAATAGATTTTGCCTGCACCTAAGATTAAGTGCCCCCATATCAATCTTCATATTGCAGTTATCCTGTTGATAATATTTTATTATAATGAGTAAACTAAATATACTAAATATTTAGTGTGCTGCAGAATTTTAGTAATATTTATGTGTGCCATGAGATGAAAAAAGTTAAAAATAGCTGCTTTAGTCTACAAAGTGTGATATTACACTATTTCTCTTTGCAGTCAAACTACTTCATATTTACTCTTTAGCAACTCATATACTAAATATTTAACCTCTGAGGGCAGAAGGTTATTTATCTCAGTATCTCCAGTTCTTTCTCTTCTTTATGATCATTAAATATTTATTGAATTTTGTTTGCTGGACAGCAGTTGTGAGAGTTCATTGAGGAAATAATATTTAGCAAATGAGATAATACTCGAAGTGGGCCTCGAAGAATGATGAAGCAGAAAAAGGACAGAATAGAGGTGAGGAGGGCAGTTCAGTTCTGGCAAAATCAGGAAGAAAGGAAAGTTTGTGAAGCATTTGGAAATGGTGATTTAGTGCGAGGGAGTGGCTGGAAATGGAGATGAAATTGTAAACCCTAGCCATAATTTGAAGGGCCTTGACTATCATGGTAATTAATTTACACTCTTCTAGAAATAATCAGTTCAGATCAGTTTCTATAGGTAGTGAGAAAGCTGCCAGAAGCAGTGATGCAAGAAAGAAGGCTATAAAAATAGCTCAAATACGAAATGATGACGTTCTGAGCTAAGGCAGTGGCCATGGGAATGAGGAAGAGGACACAAATTCAGGAGACAAACCTGAAGGAGCATGAGCTCCTGACATCATGAAACTAACAACCTTGTCTGCTTATACTTGGCCTGTTATTTGATATAGTATTTAAAAATGTCTATTGAGTTTAAGCTAATGCTGTTTGGGATCTATATCAGTTAAAGCAAGTTAATACAAGGGATATAACCAGTGGGTTCAGTTTGAGAAATGTTTAATTTGAAGTTGTTTCAAGCATCCAGAGTTCAAAATAGTTATCAAAGCAAAAAGTTTGGAAGTCAGTTACACTTAAATTCATAGTTGAAGCCATGAGAGTAAGATTGCAAAAGAAGAAAGTGTAGAGCTGGAAGGAAAGAGAACCAAATGATGGAGGAACATCAGCATTTAAAGGGAAGGCAAAATCAAGAGTGAATAGCAGAAGGTACAGAGAGAGAACAATCCGGGTTATGGGGGCAATGAACAATATTTCAAAGAATTTGTGGCCATTGTGTTGAGTGCTGCAGAGTATTTGAGAAGTAGAATTGAGAAGAGGTCATTGGATTTGGGAACTAGAGAACATGACTGAACTTGCAGGCAGTAGCTTTAGTTGAATGGTGGTGAGTAGAAGTTAGATCATAATGAGTTGCTAAAGAGTAAATAGGAAGTAGTTTGACTGCAAAGAGAAATAGTGTAATATCACACTTTGTAGACTAAAGCAGCTATTTTTAATTTTTTTCATCTCATGGCACACATAAATATTACTAAAATTCTGCAGCACACTAAAAAAATTTTGATTCTTTCACACTAGGTGGCTACTGTTGTGTTGGCTGTTGTCATTTTTAAAATTTTACAATCTAAGGGAAAAGAGGTCAGGCATTGCATGTTTTAAAAATTCTTGTGGCACACCAGTTGAAAATCTCTGGACTAAAGAAAAATTCATGGACATAGCAACCAGATGCAATGTGAGATCTTAGATTAGATCCTGGTTTGAACAAGCCTGCTATAAAGACATTTTAGGAACAATTGGAGAAAATTAGGTTATGGTCTTGGCATTAGATGATGCCACCCTTTATTTCGCTTATATGGCCCAAGTGGGACCAGCCAGTGTGTCAACATGCAAATGAGGGTCAGGTCCTCTAGGGTCAGATTCAGTGCCATTGTTCAGGCAGGCTTTTGTCAGTTTTTGTTATTCTAGGCTTCTTTTATTTTGTCCTTCCTGTAACTAAAATGGAAAGATAAGTACACATGTTCCAATAGTCAGGGACCTACAGTCATGGTGACTGTTCAAAGTATCTTCCTTTCCTTTAGGACAGGAGAGATAGAAAAAGAGAGTGGAAAGAAGTTAGGAATTAGAACAATGTATTGTAAAAGAGGGTATTTTGAGAGGAAAGCTTTTATCTTCTAAAGACATATTCTTTTAAAAACTGTATTTTAAAATATTGCCTATATTTTGTGCTCATTGACTATCAATGGACTTGTGCTAGTGTGTGAGTCAGTATAGATAAGATTTATGAGTTTTTGAAACAACTTGTCCCTTTAGTTAAAATTTCTCCCATATTTTCATCAGTGAGTCATCTAATCCTGTTATTTACTATAGAACCCTATTGGTATTCTTTAGTTATTTTAATTTTCAAGTTAAATTGTTGGATTAAAGTATTGAAGATGTGTGTGTATGTATAGATGTAGATATTTTGATTGCTTGGGGTATTTTATAATGGCAAAAACTATAACCTTATAGCTTACCACAAGATTAAATTTTCATGACACATTATAATATTTGGCAACTTTCTTAACCATTTAGTCACACAACATATGACAAAAAAGCTGTGTTGTAAACAGATGCTGACAGGTAGATTACAGCACATTTCCCACAATGGAAATAATATCATAAGTGGGACTTGGATTCAAGCCTTGCCCACTGAAGTGGTTTGAAATATGTCCAGAAATTCTTTGATACTGACTTCCAACTTTGGAGCCTAATTTCTCTTCTCTCAGTATAGGCTGGAGTTAGTGACTTACTTCTAAGGAATAGGGAAAAAAAGCAGACGTGACAGAGTGTGACTTGAGAGATTATGTTATAAAAGGCCACCCAATCCCTTTTCCCCCCTTTCTCCTGAGTTACTGGCACTGAGGGAAGCCAGCTGTCTCTGGACATGCAGGTGGTCTATAGAAAGACCCACACAGTGAGGAAGAGGGCCTCCTGCCAATAGCCTGTGCGTGCTCCATTATGGAAATGGACCCTTCAGTTCTTGTCTTGCCTTCAGATGTCCCCAGCCCTATTTTGTAATCCAAGTACAAATACATGAGACACTCTGAGCCAGCACTATCCAGCTAAGCCACTCTTGGACTCTTGATCCACAGAAACTGTCAGATAATAAGTGTTTGTATTTTAAGCCACTAAATTTTATAATAATTTGTTATCTATCCATAACTAAAAAACCTATCAAAACCTGTTTAATCAGAGGAAATATTCTCTGATTTCCAGTGAAACACTTTTAAAATCTGATTTTAAGCAAAGTAGAAATTATGTAAATAATCTGATTTGAATACATTTTTGTGGGGAGAGCAGAAGCACATTAGAGAATGATGAAATAATGTTTTTTTGTTTTGTTTTGTTTTAAGATTCTAAATGGAATGTTGGCAACTTTCAGTTGCTCTTTTCTATTTTTATTTAATCTTTATTGTTTAGATTATTACAGATATCCCTCTTTTTTCCCCTCATGGTTCCTCTCCACCTGGTTCCCACCCCACCCCAGGCCCTCGGCACCCTATTGTCTGTATCTATAGGTACTGTATACATGCATATAAAAGATCTTTTTCTAATCTTTTCCCCCACCCCCCCATAACTTCTTCCCTCTGAGAATCGTCAGTCTGTTCCATTTCCATGCTTCTGATTCTATTCCATTCACCGGTTTATTTTGTTCATCAGATTTTTTATTCATTTGATTTTTAGATTCACTTGTTGATAGATATATGTTTGTTGTCACTTTGTTGTTCATAATATTGACCTTTACATTTTCTTCTTCTTCCTCTTTTTAAAGAATACCCTTCAGCATTTCATATAATACTGGTTTGGTGGTGATGAACTCCTTTAGCTTTTTCTTGTCTGTGAAGGTCTTTATCTGACCTTCAATTCTAAATGATAGCTTTACTGGGTAGAGTAATCTTGGTTGTAGGTTCTTGCTATTCATCACTTTGAATATTCTTGCGACTCCCTTCTGACCTACATAGTTTCTGTTGAGAAATCAGCTGATAGTCATATAGATACTCCCTTGTAGGTAACTAACTGTTTTTCTCTTGCTGCTTTTAAGATTCTTTTTGTCTTTTGCCCTTGGCATTTTAATCATGATGTGTCTTGGTGTGATCCTCTTTGGATTCTTCTTGTTTGGGGATCTCTATGCTTTATGGACTTGTAAGTCTATTTCTTTTACCAGGTAGGGGAAGTTTTCTATCATTATTTCTTCTGGTAGGTTTTCAGTACCTTGCTCTCTCTCTTCTTTTGGCACCTCCATAATTCTGATGTTGGTACGCTTGAAGTTGTCCCAGAGGCTCCTTACACTATCTTTATATTTTTGGATTTTTTTTTCTTTTTGCTTTTCCAGTTGGGTGTTTTTTGCTTCCTCAGATTTCAAATCGTTGACTTGATTCTCAGGATCCTCTAGTCTGCTGTTGAATCTCTGTATATTATTCTTTATTTCGGCCAGTGTCTGCTTAATTTTTGACTGGTGCTTTTCCATTTTTTTTTGTGTGTGTTCTCTCACTAAAATCCTTGAAGGCCTCACTAAGTTCCTTGGAGGTTTCTAGAAGATTCTTGAGTAACCTTATAACTGTGGTTTTGAACTCTATATCCAGTCTTTTGCTGTCTTCCATTTTTTTTCATTTGTGACATGTTTCTTTGTCTCCACATTTTGGCTACTTTCCTGTGTTTGTTTCTATGTATTGTGTAGCTGCTAAGTATCCTTGAGTTGATTTCCTTGTGTAGTTGGTGTATATAGGGCCCAGTGGCTCATCCTCTCTAACCACCTGAGGTAGACAATCTAGGTACACCCCTTTGTGGGCTGTGTGCACAATGTTGTTGTAGTGAACCCTTGATTGCTGTTGGTGTCATTGTGAGGAATTGACCTCCAGACCAATTGGCTGAAGGGATCAGCTGACACAGCAGTGGGAGAGCTGCTGTGCAATCGACAACCTTATGGGGCAGGAGTTACTTCAGTGTGGCTTTGGTGCTCATTGACTTTCCTATGAGTGTGACACTTATGGATGTGAAGAGTTATAATATGGTATGGTCTCACACTGACCACTGGATACATTGGTTCTTAGATATCCAGGGAAGTGCACAGTCAGCCACTGGCTTGGGCCACCCAGCAGGAGCTACAGAGTGATATGTAGATTCTTCTTATTTGTATCACATTTAGAAGTTCCCTGATGAGGCCCAGCTGTGCAACAAGGCAGGCTGGTGCTGGTGCCGGCCTTGGGCCTTTTATTGATAGCTTGGGGCTCCCTGACCCAGTTGCAGCTTGTTTGACAGGTTTTAGGCTGAGAAAGGATAGGCCATTCATATGCAAAAGCCACTGTGCACAGTTTAGATGGGGTTGCAAATTGTGTGGGGTGGGATCTCAGGGAATCTTCATGGCTGAGCAAACAGAAATGGGCTGCCAGTCAGCACTGCACCAGGGAGGTCTCAGCATGGGAACAATGACTGCTGTGAGCACCTCTACCTGGAAGAAAGCTCCTCCAAGTTTTTATCCCGATGCTAGACAGTCCAGTTTCTCTCCGGGTCCCACAGAGCCTTGCTCAGCACTGGAGCTCAGAGCAAGTAGGAGCTTGTAAATTCAGTTCATGATGCCCACTTTTTAAGAGGGGCAGCTGGGTCTCCAGCAGTCTGTGTGTCACTCAGCCCCAATCTGCACTTGTTTTTACAGTCTTCTTACTGCCTGTAGGGACTTCTTTCCCCAGCTCTCGGTCTGGTGTGGAGCTGGGATTCCTTGCTACTCCAGGTGACCTCCAAAGAGGCGATCTCCCTCCTGATTAAAAAAGGGGTACACCCGGGTGCTGGACCAGCCTGTTTGGGTCCTCCATATCTCCTACTAGTCTCAGTGCACTTTCTTCTTTACTTCTCAGCCAGCTTTCCTGTAGTTCTTGATGATAGTTGTTCTGTATTTTAGTTGTAATTTTGATGTAGTTGTGGGAGGCAGCAAGTACAGGTATTTACCTATGCCGCCATGTTTTCTCTTTCCTATTTTTAAATTGAATATAATTTTATTATTCTTATGACTGTACTTTTATGAAATTTAAAAAAAAATTGTTTTTATACTCATATATTGAAGAGTTATAATGAGGGCCTGAGAAGTGAGAGAGGAAGTATAATTTTTCTAAGGTGGGATTTGGAAGAGATATGTGAAGTAAGAAGAAGGTTGAAGAGAAGTATGACAAAGAAGTGAAAGCCATTTGTCAGCTGGTGTTGAGAAGGGAAGGGAAGAGTGAGAATACTGTGCATGTAAGTCCACTTGAAAAAACAAACAAGCAAATACTATATTAATGCAGTATTTCCACCCTAATAAGAGGCGAATCCATTGTTCCCTTGAGTTTAATGTGGTGAGAGGAAGGTTGTAGTCACTGGCCATTCATATGTAGAAACCTTGCTTATAAAATACTAGAGGCTCAGTGCACAGATTTGTGCACCAGTGGGGTTCCTCACCCTGGCCTGCGCCCTCTCTCAATCCTGGACCTCTCAGGGGATGTCAGAGAGTTGATTTCAGCCTGATCCCCACAGGCCAGACTGAGGGACCTACAGGAATTGGGCCAAGAGATGTAGTAGTGTGCAAAGCAGTAGGCAACTGGGGAGGAGCCTGAGCCCAGGCTGGATGCTGCTCCTGCTCATCCCGGCCCTGCTGCACCTGCTACTAGTACCTGGTAATCTCGCTGAGTGGTTCTCCCACTATGGGAGCGCACTGACCACCAGGGGGAAGCTTCTGCATTGAGCATCTTCCCCCTGATTGTCAGTAGGTGTCATAGTGACCTGTTGACTGGTCTTTTGGTTATTTGGTTGCTTAGGCTTTTATATATATAGATGGCTGGTTCTAATACCACTCCTTACTTCAATGTAAATTTTGATGTCCCACCAAGCTTTCTTTGAATTTCCATATAATTGTTTTATACCTAAATACCTGGATTGTTGTCCATAAATATTTGTTAATATGTTCTGTATAAAAGCCAGCTTTATTTTGCCAAGTACTGAAAGAACTTTCTCATCCTAATAAGTTTTATAATTTGCAAAGGAAGATGTTTAACTTAAATACAGTGGTATCTCGAGATACGAGTTTAATTCGTTCTGTAACCTTGAGGAGTGGGAAACTATGAGATGCTCGAGTCGCGGTAAACTGGTGGGTCGTGTGCAGCCAGCCGATCCGCTTGATTACTCCTATCTCAAATGTTGCTCGTATTTCAAAGCAAAACTCGCTCACTCGATGGCTCGTATCTCAAAAATCTCGTATGTTAGGGCACTTGTATCTCGAGGTACCCCTGTATACAATATGGGAAAATTGAGTTGGTTAAAATGAGAGACATCAGATTTTCTACATGGATTGGAAATGTAGAGAGATGAATCTGTCTTGCTCCAAATGAGCTCAAAAGATAATATTTATAATGTCCATTGCTTCTTTCTTTAAGTCCTTTAGAGAGGTGAATTTTCGCAGATGGTTCTGGTAGCATTTTGGGGCAGTCTCTGTGCTCAGATGAAAATGATTGCTGATGCATTAAATTTTCTGTTGCATGCTATCACACAGGGTTTTGGTAAATATGGTATTAATTCATTGCTATGGATATTTTCACAAACAGATGAGTTTAATAGGCCACCCATAGTCCATATTCATTCTTGTGTCCATTCTCTTCTTAGATTTATATCTAAAACATTAGATCACAATTTAGAATATGTACATATGTATACTCATATACACACACATATATTTCCTATCACTTAATGTTCATTCTAAAGAAGAAACATACAATCTGACACTTCTATGGAATTGGTGATTTATAAAATACGTTTTAGGCTTATTGCATCAAGAATTTCCATAGCATACTGAGAATTTATACTATTTTGACCCAAGTCAGTAAGTTTATAATATTTACTAGTATATTTAGGTAAAACCAAGCAACTAAATATGTTCAATTTTTTTTAACTTTGTTCCTAAAATAATTTAACTCTGAGATTCTTAGCTTTGAAGTTTTGTTGATAAAAAAAATTAAAAGAGCCCAGCTGGTGTAAAATGGTTGAGTATTGACCTGTGAACTAGGCGGTCAGGGTTTGATTCCTGGTCAGGGTGTATTCCTGGATTGTGGGCTCTGTTTCCAGTAGGGGGCATGCAGGAGACAGCCAATTGATAATTCTCTCTCATCATTGATATATTCCTCCCTCCCTCCCCCCTCTTCCCCTCCCTCCTTCCCTCCCCCCTCCCTCCCTCTCTCCCTCTCTCTCTTCTTCCCTCCCTCTTTCCTTCCCTTTCTCTTTCTCTCTCTCCCTCTTCCTTCCTATCTGAAATAAATAAAAATCTAAAAAAATTTAAAACAGATTCTGTAGATAGACATTTTGTATTATATTTGTAAAATGAAAATTTGTAGAATTTTATGATACCCCCACAAAATGTCATCATGGAAACTATTTTTTTTATGTTTATACAGCATGTTCAAGTCAGAAAAGATGCAGAGCTAATAACATGGCATCAGGTCTCTTTGGGGAGTTTTAGGTAATAGAATGAATGTTGACAAGGAGAATGTATCTGAGATGGTGTATGAAAAGGCTTGTTTAAATAAGATGACTAGAGGGAAGGCAGATGTGAAAAAGTTTGAGTATAAAGGGGAGTTGACCATATAAATGGTACCAGGCTTGCACAAGTTTTAGTGAAATCAATTTGGATTGGAGAGATGGAGGAACAAATTAGATGATATTTGGTATGAATTTAGTTCTTGGTCAATTGATATATACATCATAGTTTTTCAACAGCAGTACTAATGTTTTGGGCTGGACAATTCTTTTTTTGTGGGAGCTTTTCTGTGTGTTATAGTATATTTATCAGCATTCCTGACCTTTACCCCATAGATGCCAGTAGCACTACTATAATCCCTCCTGTTTTGATAACAAAACTCTCACTTTGCCATATGTTCCCTGAGGGTCAAAGAGGTGAGTTGAGAACCGCTGGCGCAGATAAGCCTGTGGGAGGCATTGTGTTAGTATGGAAGCATTATAATAGTCCAGTATTAATATGCGTTTAAAGTTGCAAATAAGAGTATTACAGAAGACCGGAATAAACCAAGCCATGCTTAGAAAAAGGGCGTTACATTTTATTAAGGGCAGGGCCAGAGAAAAATAAGCCTTTAAAATCTCCCCCGAACCCCCATGAAGGAAACCTTTTCTATTTATATTTTTTCTAGCTCTTGTCTCTCAAACTTGGAATGAGACTTCCAGGCCTTCTGAGAAAGAAGGCCTATGTGCTGGGAAGGAGCCATGGGACCATATCTCAAGGACTGGCCTGGTGTCAGCACTGACAGCTCTGTTTGGGGCATAGTCCATGGCCTCTCTAGAATGGGAGTAGTTTTATTTTCCTTATTATTTAAGTAAGCAAGCGTTTCAGAAGCCAAAATAGCAGGGTTATAATTTGAAACAGCAGTTTTTATATAAGATGGATGCTTTAAGAGGAGATTACTATTTGCAACAGCATGGATGGCACTGGAGAGCATTATATGCTAAGTGAAATAAGCCAGTAAGAGAAAGATAAATATCACATGATCTCACTCATTTGTGGAATATAATGAACATCATAAAATGATGAACAAACATAGAACCAGAGACACAAGAAGCATCAAACAGGCTGTCAAACTTCATCGGAAAGGCAGGAAGGGTTGTGGGGGGAGAGGTAAGAGATCAACCAAATGACTTGTATGCATACATATAAGCATAACCAATGGACACAGACACTAGGGGGTGAGGGTATGTGGGTGGTGTGGGGTAGTGGGGGAGGCCAGGGGGAAGTCAGTAGGGGAAAAGGAGACATGTTTTACTATTTATATTACTTTAAATAAATAAAGAGATTGCTGAGAAGGAACTGCCTTTTTTACTAAAGGAAAGTCAAAGGCCCTTTGACTGATGAGGCCACCTACAAACACTTCTTCCTAGGTAGCTACCCAAACCTAGGGGCAATTTCTTTAAATTTTGTGACATCTTCATGGCTGTTACTTCCCAGAGTAGTAGTTTATAGATTTGAGTGTGCATCAGAATCAGATGGAGGGCTTATTAAATCACAGATTATTTGGCCTCCAGAGTTTCTGATTCATTGATCTCATTAAATGGATCTAAGAGCCTGAGAGAAGCTTTGCATTTCTAATAAGTTTCCAGATGAAGCTATGACATCACAAAGAGACCCCATTTTGAGAACTACTTTTCTAGAACAAACAGCCTTTGGTTTTATCTGGTGTTAGATCTTCCTTGATTACCTTTGAGATTTTGTGCACAAGGCTTGCACTTTAGACTTCTTGTTCACATTTGCTCTTTCTATTTAATCTTTGCCTTGTTTACTTCCCATGATCCTTAATTGTCTTCCTTAATTTATAGTTTGCACTAATGGGTGAAGGGAAGATAACTCATCTTTCTTTTATTTTTTTCACCGGGCAATTTTTTCTTTGATTCATAGTATATAAGACTCAGTTTCCCTCATGCTGTATCCTGTACCATCTCCTAATGTTACCCATCTTTCAGGATAGCTGTGCCTTAATGATTATGTATATGCTCCACAGTTGTAAAAATTTGGAGTGACTTAGCATTTAAAATGATATTTTGAATGTAGCAACACATTTTTAGGAAATATCTAACTTTTAAGTCCTTTTAAAGCTGTAAATGATTTCTTGGAAAAAACCTTTCTATAAGGGACCTTTGAATTATTTTGCATAAATGTATAATTTTACACTTGTCCACATTAAAGCTTATCTGTGAATTTCCTGCCCACTTAAATATCCTTATGAGATGCCACTATCAGATTACTCATTAAATATTATTGTCATATGCATTCTTAAAGTTATTACTATATACTGTCCTTTTTCAGTTATCAGAATGTTTTGTTTTTTAAAAAATATAAAGATTGTGTTTGGGAGGAGGAAATTCCCCCTTTTATCCTCTGTTAGTTCTTATGGCTAGACTAACATTAAAATGGACACAAAACCAGATTAATAGGAGAAAAAGCAATTTAATAAATGCACACAGCAGATCATAACTGATGATCAGAGAAATCATTGCAGCTGGCAGCTATTTACACTTTTCAGAAAAAGAAACAATAAGTTTATGAAGAATTAAAGGATGATGAAATGTAGGTTTGGATGCTCGTTAGTGAAGAATCTAAGCAAAGTTTGGGCTTATGTAGCAAAATAGTAAAGGAGTAGCAGCATTTCTTCTTTTTTTAAAAAAATCTTACATATTATTCTTTATTTTTTAGCAGCATTTCTTTATACAGGCTTTTTGACCTTGGATTCCTGAACTCTAGTGATAAGTGTGTCTCTTTCAGCCCCCTGAGCAAGGGGAGCAAGCACCTTTCACAGGGAGATTTATTTATTTTCTTCATTCACAGAGACACTGAAGGGTCAACGTGCCCTTCTTGCAGTGGCTGCTTGTCAGATAACTTTAATTCAAAGTAATCGATATGTCCTTGCTGGGTATTTTGAGGCAGCCCTGATAATTGGTACTTGGGAGACCACCACTGTTTACATTTTTATGTCAATTCCTTTTGCTGCATGTTGATAATGAGCTCTCTATCCATGACAAAGGAGAATCCCAGGACCCTGTAGGACAGGAAAAATTATTTTTCCCTATTCTTCTGAGTTCTTAGCTGAGACCCCTATAATAAAAGACAGATTAACAAAATAAAACAAGCAATTTTATTAACATGCATGTCATGTACACATGGGAGACAGAGAAAAATGAGTAACTTCCTGAAGTAGATTAGAATTCAGACTTAGTACCATTATTTAAGTAGGAGAATGGGAAAGAAATGTAGGTCTCTTAGGGAAGACTTAGTAGAGATGAATGGGCCCTGAGAAGAATATTGGGAGGTATAACAGTGATAAAGTTTGCCTACGTGTAGTATTGACTTCTAGTCTCCTGTCTTTAATAAGACTCAGTAATCTTTGGTTGGTGAAACTCTTGGGCAGTGGTTGGGAAACTCTTTAGTCAAACCGTGGCTTGCGAGGGAAAAGGATTTAGAATAATTGAGTTCCTTTAGGAAAATCTGTTTTTAAGTAGAAAACTTTCTGCATTTACTGTTTTGCAAGTACTCACAACTCAAAATGATCAATATATCAATGCCATATATTTTGGGGTTGCATATTCTGCTGCCTTTCAATCCCATTCTAATTTTGGGTCAGAAGTAGGCTATTTCTTCTCTAACACCGCATAGTTTTCCTAGACTTGATTCAATTTAAAGAGCTGACCCCAGTGAATGACCCACCATGAGCAGAGTGTGCCATCACTCTGGATCTTGCAGTATGCTTATTATAGGTGTGTTTCATGGCTGAGGCAATTTGGATTGCAAGCACCATTAGAAATGTTTGCTCCTTTAGCAGCGGTGATAGAGGGCTTTATTTGATTTCAGCAATAGGCCCTCTTTGCTCCCAGCTCTGTACATGCTCCAAAGCTGCCTTCCAGTTTTACAGATTTCTGCCCCCTCTTTTCCAAGCTAACTTCTGGTCATCCTACAAGCGGCAGCTTGCACATGACTATCACACCCCCTCAGCAGGGTCTTCCATGACACCCAGGGTAATACACCCTGCCATTTGTTTTGGAGCACAAGTACTTCATTTTTATAACACTTCACACGGTGTAATTATTTAACTATCTGTACTAATATGTTGAACAACTCACTTGCCTGTGCCTGGGTTTTGGGTCACTGTAAATCCTGGTGCCTAGGAATAGGTGCCTAGAAATACCTCTGTATTTAATGACTAGTGGGCTTATTCATCCTGTCTGTTCTTTGGCATAATTCTAAAATAAAAAGAAAGAAAGAAAGAAAGAAAGAAAGAAAGAAAGAAAGAAAGAAAGAAAGAAAGAAAGAAAGAAAGAAAAGAAAAGGAAGGAAGGAAGGAAGGAAGGGAGAGAGGGAGGGAGGGAGGGAGGGAGGGAGGAAGGAAGGAAGGAAGGAAAGAAGGAAGGAAGGATGGAAGAAAAGGAAGGAAGGATGGAAGGAAGGAAAGAAGAAAAAAGGACCCTGCTTCTAAGTGTTTCCATTTGAATGCCCATGATCATATGTCTTCCTTTTGTTTTCCTTCTTTGTTTCTGTTCTCTAAGCTCTACTTAGAGAGCTAAACTCCTTAGCTTTTTTTTCATGGGATGTGGTCTGCAGACTGCCTGTCATCTTGGCTACCCAGTTTTGGATGTTCAGCTGAACATAGCGTTCTGGGTATCCTCATAGAACACACGAAAGTATTCTTTTCCTCTATTCTAGCTTGGTCCTTCTCTAATACACAGCAGGACTGCTTTAATGTCTTTAGCTCCTGAGTCACACTGCTGGCTAATGCTAAAATTCCAGTCACTGCAATGCCTCAGCTATTACCATGATGCATTTTAACAATATAAGCAATATATGACTACTATAAAAAACTAGGAAGTTCAGATGAAAAAGAACAATAGTATAAAATCACCAAATAATGCTGTCACTCAGGAACATCCAGTGTTAAAATTTTATCACCTCAAAGACTTTTCCATGAGCTATTTATATTGATATAAGTACATATATATGCATGTATATAGGTATCTATTTATATATATATACACATATGTTTATATGAGTGTGAATATATATGTATATGTTTGTGTGTATATTATAAACTCATTTTCATTTTAAAAATGTATGTTTTATTGATTTTTTTTACCGAGAGGAAGGGAGAGAGATAGAGAGTTAGAAATATCGATGAGAGAGACACATCGATCAGCTGCCGCCTGCACGCCTCCCACTGGGGATGTGCCCGCAACCAAGGTACATGCCCTTGACTGGAATCGAACCTGGGACCTTTCAGTCCACAGGCCGACCCTCTATCCACTGAGCCAAACCAATCAAGGCCATTTTCATTTTATATTATGATGTCTATTCATGTCAGTAAATATAGTTTTGTTGTGTTTTGTCTTGGGAGGCAATGTGCATAGTGATTAAGAATCCAGAATTTGAGCCTTGGCTGGTGTAGCTCAGTTGGTTGGAGTGTTGTCCTGTACACCAAAAAGTTGCAGGTTTGATTCCCGGTCAGGGTACATACCCAGGTTGTGGGTCAAGCCCTAGTTGAGGTCCCTACAGGAGGCAATTGATTGATATTTCTCTTTTTTTCTCCCTCTCCTTTCCTTTCTCTCTAAAATCAATAAAAGCATATTCTTGGGTGAGGATTAAAAAAAAAATCCAGGAACTGAATTCAGATTGATCTGAACTCTACAGTCCCCTACTACTTATTTGCTGTATGACCTTGATATGTTACTTATCTTTTCTAAATTTCAGTTATATACTGTAGTTATATACCATATTTATAATAGCTATATAATTTGTATAGCAAATATAGTATTACATTTTATGGATATACTGATTTACAGCATCTTTAGATTAGGTTTCCCCTAATACTACAATTTGACTTTGAATTCTAAATCTGAATTTTATATTGTTACACTTTGTCTTGTTGATTTCAACCAAATTTTTCAGGCTTTGTAATAATTTTAGAGTACTTTTTAGTCTTTATATCTTGGATCTCTGTATCATATAGAAATTTGATAATCAGATATTTAATCCAATTTATGGATAAGAATGTTAAACATAGTAAATATATAGTAGAAGATAGTAGCATCCCCTCCTTCTATTGTTCTAGAGATATTAATACACTAACCAGCAGACTTTGGTTAAGGCTATTGAATGTTGAATCAATCAAATTAATTGCTATATTTTTTTCCATATTTTTTATTAATGTATTACATGTGTACATATCTTCCCATTGCCCCCCTCCCATTCCCATGCATGTCCTCCCCTCCCTCCCCCAGTGTCTTAATTGCTATATTCTTGATCAATTTCTCTCTCTGGTCTCAAGGAAAGACAAGACAAATCCTGCCAGAAGCTCTGATTGAATAAGAATATATTATCATTGCAATATTTTCATTATACCTCTCCAGTAGGAGTTCCTTAAAAATATATAAGGTTTGTCTGATGAATTTTTAGTTAAATCAATGCTAGCTCCTTGAAATTTTATCATTTTAATTAATAATATAGGTAGTATGGATGTATGATTTAAAACATCAATATTTCTGGAAAAAGAAAAATCTATAGCCACAGATCCATAAAAGTATGAGATAGATCCATCTCAACTTTTTACTTAGAAAGGGTTGAAAGGTGTGTTTTGGAGGGAGAAAGGAAAGAAGGGAAAAAAGGTACCGTAGGTTGGAAGATGGAGAGAATTTTTATTTGCTTCATTATTTTCCCCATGGAATAACAGTATATCTTAAAAAAAAAAAAAGGACATTCCAGAGTAGTACCATATTTCATAAAGTCATCGAAGCATTACACATATACAAATAAATGCTGGTCAAACATACTGTAAAATGTATATGATATGTTTATTATTCACTTGGGTGGATATGCATAGTGATAATTATTATTAAAATAGCATAATACTTTTAAAAAATATATTTTATTGATTTTTCACAGAGAGGAAGGGAGAGGGATAGAAAGTCAGAAACATCGATGAGAGAGAGACATCGATCAGCCACCTCCTGCACTCCCCCCACTGGAGTTGTGCCTGCAAGCAAGGTGCATGCCCCTGACCTGGGACCTTTTAGTCTGCAGGCCGACGCTCTATCCACTGAGCCAAACCGGTCTCGGCGAAAATAGCATAATATTTTTAAATAATATTGTGGTATGCTCTCTAAGTGCTCTCTTATTTATTTATTTTAATTCTTTAATATACCTCAGTAGGTTGGTAGGGTATCACCTGAAAGGGAAAAGAAGGATAGAAAGATTAAGTGATTTTTCCCCAGAGGGTCACAGTAAATAATTTGTGAAATTAAGACCAGAAATAAGAAATTATATTAGAAGGATCCTCACCTGGAATTTAGTACAATTTCCTCCCCTTTCATTCTGGGAATGAGCCAGACTCAAATAGTTATTTCTGGAAGAACATCAAGATCTGGTTCCTACCTGCTTCCATTGCCTTATCTCCACAGCTCATTCCATATCTCTTGTTCCAGGAACTCCATGTGCTAGTAATTTTTCCCATATCAATACTACTTCATGCCTGTGTCTTGTGCCATATAGGTTCATGTAAATAAAATAACCTTCACACCTTTCTTAGTTGCATTGTTCTTATTTTAACTCCTTTCCTTCAGGAAGCCTTCTCAGAGCCTCGAGATAGGGCTTATGCATAGTTGTCCTAGCCCTTGATATTGCAGGTATCTCTTGTTGTGCCTCTCCTCTATCTACTATAATTTCTTTGCACATCCAGAACCTAAAATGTAATAAGTGCTCAGATATGCAAATGTGGGCTAAACTCACAAACAAGCTGTACCAAATAGGATATGGCAGTAAATCTAAATTAATGAACAAATGAATACTCTTGAACCATATTCTATTTAGAAAGAAATTCAGTTTGGTTTTTGAAATTATGATTTTGAAATGATTATTCCAGCAATATCTATTGTTTATGTCATACATCTAATTAGTGATTTGCCCAAGTGGGCAAACATGAGTATTTTTTTTATTCAGAAGCAACTTGTGTTACAATCTCAATGGCTAATGGGTTTGGTAAGGCTCTTGAAGGAAGCAGTTCTGTTTTAATTCAGATTTCTTAAGAGATTAGAGGAATATTTACCAAAAATTTTGACAATATTTACCTTTTTAAACATTCTGACAGTCAAGTGATTTAATTTAGTTTTTAATAGCTAAGAGGGAATTTTAAAACATCATACCCAAAGGATAATTTATTCATGGAGGATCATTTTATATGATGAATTTTCATTCTCTCTTTTCTGATAAAAGTAGAAAAAAAGTATGTGGATTGCAGCTTCTAACTTAATTATTTTCCTTATATCTAAGAATGAGACATATATTTCCATATATTACATAACCAGTTTAAAAAGCACATATTCTTTCTGTGACAGAATATGAAAAACACAAGGCAGAGAATATGGCTTTTAGATTTTTCCCTCTGCAGAAGCTTAACCATGTCATTTTGGATAGTAGAGGAAGATTGGGTTAAAATGATCAAAACAGCCATTCAAGGAATGTATCTTAATGTCAGCCTTGAGTAGCTTTTTTTTCTGCTAAGGAAATCTAACAGGATATTAAAAAACATATTAACTTTCAAAATATGTTTAGATTCTAAAGAGGATATATGAGAATATGAGAGCTATATTTACTAGAAGGTCAGACCCATAGAATTTGTAAAAAGGGGTCACTTAAATTTAGTTTGAAAGTCAGCACTCTCATATCACACCCCTCCCATCCATTCTCCATGCAGCTGGTACAGTTATCTTTCTAAAAGCAAATGTGAATATGTGGTTCATCTGTATAAAGCCCTTTATTGGTGGAATCTAAATGCCTTAGCTTGGAGACTAGGTCCTCCCCAAAAAGGACTTGCAATAAATGTCCTTGAAATCCATATTTGAACTACAAAGAGCAACTCTTAGTGCATAGAACATCTGAGCTATTGGCTACTTCTTATTCAGCAACCATTCTGCCTGGAATGTGTGACCTCTGTCAATTTTCCCAGGGGAATTGACCATTCCGTTCTATGCATTTATAATCTACTCTACACTACTATACTTTCAAGCCTCTCTTAACATTTTGTGTGTGCAATTACTCATCTCTCTTAGACTCTAAGCTCTGTGTGGCACTTTATGAATGGATTCACTAATAGCAGAGAAAGACCTTTGCATGTGCCTACTCTCAAAATCAATATATTTCATGGAAGTTTTGCTATTTCAAGATAAGTTGTCTCCAGCTTGAGATGTTTCCCTGAGCTTTTATTATTACACTTAGTGATTTTGTTTTAATATTGTAGTTGAAAACATTAGACATTAGTAGCTTTGTTTTATAACTTCAACTTCAACTTAAATACAAAATTCTCAATTTTGACCTTTCCTTTTTCTGCCATGCAAATTTGCTTTCCAAAATGTGTTCTGTGACTCATTTTGTCCTTTACAGGTATTTTGGATAGGTTTAGGACATTGTGGGGAGCAAATAAGGGAAAGCTATCACCATTTTTAAATTCTTATTTAGACTGATTTATGTTATGACTTCTGAGAGAGATTCTATGTTATTTTTTTCCTTGAGATATTACTAATCTTGATTACTGGATTATTGTTATGTATGAGTTATTTAAATGATGTAAAATTATAGCTTAGCCATGTCAGGTATTATGAGTAGTCATAGAATTAGTCATTGCCATTGTCTGTAGGCTTAAATGTAAGTTCCAAAGTAGACATCATTACTGGGGCATAGGTAGAATGATAGAATATTGAGTTAATTTTGTCCATTTTTCATTTAATTTTAAAGTTGAGAAAGCATAAATTCAGAATCTTGGTGGCTTATCTTGGATTTCATGGCACATTCAGAGATGTACTGAACCCTATACAAAGTATTTCCAAGTCTATGCCTTTTATATTTGAAAATTATTCCAGTGGCACTGCAGTGCAGTGACTATCCAAGAGCTACCAGGCTTGGAGCTGGGAGTTACACTATAGCTGGCTTTCCATTGATTTTTTTTTTTACTGTCCCGTGTAGAAGAGCGCTACACAAATAATTAGTACTTCAGAGAAGAGATTGAATCACAAAACTGTTTTGTAACTTCTGGTTTTATCAAATGACTATTTACTTTTAGGCAATACCTTAAAAGTATCTGAAACACTGATTTTCTATTTGAATTAGCAGAAACTTTGACTAGTGAGTGAAGATCTCAAGTTGTAATTACTTTTGTTAACATATGGGCCTGTTGCTTTCCTGTAGGTTATGAGAGTTCATATTGAGCAGGGTCAGTTTGGGTGGCAACATTGGCAAGGGCTTCAGAAACAATTAGAAATAGTCTTGGGAGTTTTTTCTAAACTCCACCTAACTGGCATTTTTCCTCAATAGGTCAGCTATTGTTGCTCAGGCTTTAATCATTTTGCAACTTCAAGTAAAAAATAGTTATACCATAGCTTTTTGTCAGCTTCCTTCCTTTTATTCATAGTAAGAAGGACATAAAACGTTCTTGAAAAATGCCCTGTCTTGGAAATCTTGCAGGAAGGTAACTCTTTCAATCAGAAAAATATTTCAAATAGCAGCTTTGTGAGCCTTCTTGCTTTAAGCTGATAATAGGGACAGCAGGTGAGTTGGGGGAGGGGGAAAAGAAGGGTCTTTCATTATACATCAAGGACACTTTAAAGAAAAGAACTATACATTTTTAAAAGTCTTCTAAAGCCTCCACTTGTACTAAACACCAAATCTGCACTTATGTTAGCAGAATGAGTGGATGGATGTGTTAGATGGATGATGGATGGGTAAATGGATGAATATTTTATAACTACTTTGTATCATTTTTTAATGTCACAGGATTGCTAAACTAAATTTGTCTCCTCATAATGGAACACGTTTTCTTTTTATTTGCATAAGTAAAAGCATTATCCTCTTAGTCTTCTCTAGTCTCATATAAAAGAACTCACTTTTCTGTAAAGCGATCCACTTTTTTTTCTAGATTACATCCCATCCTACTTTGGATCCAGCCCCTTAATTATATCTTTGGCTTTTCATATGTCTGTACCTTCAAAAGGACCCTACTCTCTGCCATACCACCTCTTCTTTGACACTCAGCACCTTCAAGGTGTGCCACTTACTGCTTTCCCTCCCAATTTATTTCTTAATTCTCTGCAGCATGGCTCACACTCTTTGAAGATGAATATCCCCTCATTTAAAATGGAAACAATAAAACTACCTGGGCAAAGTGATTTTTAATATTTGTCCAGACATAAGTATAAGTGGACAATTGGTCCACAATTCTCATAAGTAAAAATCTTCTTTCTCTCCACCCCCAGCCCCTTTATCTTAATGATGCCTCCAAGGTACAACTCCAGTAGCACCTCCTTGAAGCTTCTTTTTCGTTATTCTACTTTACTCCTATCTCTACTTGATGATTAGTTTTCTTATGATAGTTCAATGGGGCAGTGTGATAGTACATAATTTATTTAAAAAAAATCTTAGCATCTGATTCAGTGCTGAGTCCATAGTAGGTAATTAGTGAATACTTCTCAGTTGACTAAACTATTACAGATATATGGGAGACTCTTACTCTTTTGAATAAATTGATTGCCATTTTATTAAGGACTCTGAATACCTACAATAGTACATTCATCATGATAATTTAATTTGATCATCTTTTCTTTTTGCAAAAGCTTTAGCTATTAAGTAAGAAACCCTTTGCATATTTTTACTGTTTTTATAATCCATATATTGATTTTAAGGTTTGATGTTGGACACTTTACTATATTCCTTTCCATATATTAAAGGCCTTCCCTCCTAGTTACGAGTTATTGTTTCAGAATCAGGAAACATGATTGATAGACAAAAGGAATGGCAAGTAACAGTATCTCTGGTTGTAAAAGAAAAGATATTTGGGAATGCAGGGTAAAAGACTTACAAATTTTGTGGACCTCCTAGAACTGATTAGTAACAGTCTTTGTGTGTGTGCTCTGAGGCAAGGATGTGAGGGCAAAGAACAATCCTATAAGTACTAGTAACTAGAAGGAGAATCCAGGCTATACTTAGTATTACTATTATAAATTCCTTTTCAAGATTTTCACAAATAAAATATTTTTTTGATATGAAATACAATTGCTTCTCATTCCAAACTATGACTCCCCTCTAAGGGATTTGTCAAAATGCGAAAAAAGATGGGGCAGGATCAATTTGAATATAAAAAGAATACAAGTGGAATGAAATTCAGAGCCTGCTCCATTGGACAAAATTGCAAATGAACTGAATTTGGCTGAAATTTTGTATTCCTACCAGAAAATTAAAGATACTATGTATTATAAGCTGAATTGATCAAATTGCCTTCAAAATTCTATTAATCTTTTATTCAAACCCAAGTGGACAGCTTTCTTATTTAGTGTGTCATTACCCTACTTTAATATCCATTGCCTTCTACCAAACTAGTAAAAATGGAAAATGACTTGTGATAGATGCTCGACATACTTCATGTGTTGTGTTCCTTTTTTATTCTTGTTTGCTTTGAGTTATGTAGTCCATGCTATCATTTTGGAAATTTTCTTAACCATTTTTTATGTGGGACCTTCTGTCTCTAGAATTTTATATCATCCTTCACTCTGGTGACTTCTTGAGAAAGGAAAAATATGTGACATTGTCTGTCTAAAAATGACTTTATTCTACTATCACACTGGACTGTTAATTTTGCTAAGGTCATATTTTTAGAATGAAAATTATTTTTCCTTAGAATTTTGAAGGCATAACTTGACTATCTGCTAGTTTCCAATGTCAGTGTTGAAAATCTGATGTCACTTTTTCCTAATTCTTTACATGGGATCTTCTCTCTCAATTCATTTCCTGGAATTTTAAGTATATGATGTGGATCTTTATTGATTTAATTAGACATTTTCAAGAACTTATCAATTTGGAGACCCACATCATTCAGTTCTGAGAAATGTTCTTTTATTACTTCTTTGATAATCTTTATTTATTTATTTATTTTTTAAATTAAATTTTTATTGTTCAGATTATTACATTTGTTTCTCTTTTTCCCCCTCCATAGCTCCCCTCCACCCGGCTCCCACCCCTCCCTCTATCCTTAGCTCCCCCCAATTGACCTCATCCATAGGTGTATGATTTTTGTCCAGTCTACCTGCAGTCCCCTCACCCCTTTCCCCCTGAGAATTATCACTCCACTCCCTTTCTATGCCCCTGATTCTATTATATTCACAAGTTTATTCTGTTCACCAGATTTTTAATTCACTTAATTTTTAGATTCACTTGTTGATAGATATGTATTTGTTGTTCATAATTTTTTATCTTTTACCTTTTTCTTCTTCCTCTTCTTAAAAGAGTACCTTTCAGCATTTCACATAATACTGGTTTGGTGTTGATGAACTCCTTTAGCTTTTTCTTATCTGTGAAACTCTTTATCTGCCCTTCAATTCTGAAGGATAGCTTTGCTGGTAGAGTATATTCTTGGTTGTAGGTTCTTGCTATTCATCATGTTGAATATTTCTTGCCACTCCCATCTGGCCTGCATCGTTTCTGTTGAGAAATCAGCTGACAGTCGTATGGGTGCTCCCTTGTAGGTAATGAACTGTTTTTCTCTTGCTGCTTTTAATATTCTCTCTTTGTCTTTTGCTCTTGGCATTTTAATTATGATGTGTCTTGGTGTGGTCCTCTTTGGATTCCTTTTATTTGGAGTTCTGTGTGCTTCCTGGACTTGTAAGTCTATTTCTTTCACCAGATGTGGGAAGTTTTGAGTCATTATTTCTTCAAATAGGTTTTCAGTATCTTGTTCTCTCTCTTCTTCTGGCACCCCGATAATTCTGATGTTGGTATGCTTGAAGTTGTCCCAGGGGATCCTTACATTATCTTCACATTTTTGGATTCTTTTTTCTTCCTGCTTTTCCAGTTGAGTGTTTTCTGATTTTTTATATTTCAAATTTTTGACTTGATTCTTGCCTTCCTCTAGTCTGCTGCTAGGTCTCTGTATAATATTTTTTATTTCAGTCAGTGTATGTTTAATTTCTAGTTGGTCCTTTTTCATCTCTAGTTGGTCCTTTTTCATCCCTCTTGGGTCTTGCTAATTTATCCATCTTTTCTAGAAAATTCTTGAAAATCCTTATAACCGTGCTATTGAACTCTATATCCAGTCGTTTGTTTTTCTCCATTTCTTTTGTTTGTGATCTGTTCCTTTTTCTCTGCATTTTCACTATGCTGGAAGAACTTCTTTGTTGGATTCAGCCTTATGATACAAGACTTGCAAAACTGCAAAATCCTCTCTGTTGAGCTTGGGAGGGGTGAAGTCTCAGGGCTTAATGGACTGCCTTGCCTTCCAGTCGGCCCCATCCTACGCAGCCCTGGGGTCTCAGGTATTTCTCGGTAATCGCTGGAACAGTTCCTGTGTGCACGCACAGTTCCTCTAGACTGCTGCCTTTCTGGCTCCCCTGTGCTTTGGGACCCGTATGATTCTGGGTCCCCAGAGTCTCACCTGAAACTGGGGTTTAGTGGAGTTAGAAGTGGCACAGTTGGGAGGCTCTGTCTCCTTCCCACTAGTGAAAGCCAGTGGCACAATCAGCAGTCCATCTTCTATGCACAGTGCTGTGCACGCCACCAGACTTCTGTCCTTTCACGGCTCCCCTAAATTTCCGTACACTTCTCCTTTTTCACAGTCCAAACTCCTGCCGTATGAGTTTCCGCTGGATCTGGGGTTCAGTGCCATAGGATAAGGTGTTCAGTGCAGTTGGGAGTCTCCCATTTCCTTCCTGTCAGAGGAAGCCAGCTATGCAATCCGGCACTCTTCTCTCCACGTGCTCGTCACTGTACCTCAGCTTTTTGAAGCTCCCCTGGGTCTCCGTGAGTCCCTCTCTTTCCTTCTAGTTGTAGAATATCCACTCAGCCAGCTTTCCTGTGGTTCTGGATGATGTCTGTTCTGTCTTTTAGTTGTATTTTTGAAATTGTTGTGCGAGGCAGCAGTTTAGGTGCTCACCTATGCCACCATCTTGGATTCTCTCTCTTTGATAATCTTTAAATAGATTTTTATTTTTTTGGTCTTTCCTGCTGAAACTCCTTAGATTTTTGGAATACATGGATTTTCTAAATTACTACTCTCTTTTTTGTTTGTTATAATCCCTTTCTTTGTATTTTTCTTCCTCTCCAGGAACAATCCCTTTATTGGATTAAAAATATTTTACTTTCATATTTTTAATTTCAAAGAACAGATTCTTGTTTTTTTATTCTTATTTATGCCATCTCATTTTTAATGCAATGATGCTAAATCTTATACAGTTTTACCTCGAGATACAAGTTTAATTCATTCCATAACCTTGACGCGTGGGAAACTATGAGACGCTCGAGTCCAGGTAAACTGGTGGGTCGTGTGCAGCCGGCCGATCCACGCGATTACTCCTATCTCAAATGTTGCTCGTATTTCAAAGCAAAAATCGCTCGCTCGACGGCTTGTATCTCAAAAATCTCATATGTTAGGGCACTCGTACCAATTTCCTATTATTTGAAAATTTATCCCATGCCCCTCTTTTATTCTCTATCTTTTATTTCAGTTGGAGACTTTTCTCAATGTTTGGGAATTCTTATTTGTTTTCTCATGTTCCTGCTTGAATACTGATGCAAGCTTTGTGAGATAGTTGGGTTTGTTCATTGATCAGCTTTTCTGTGACGAGGCAAATCATTCTTAGTGGGAAACCACTAACAATCTAGTTTCTCTAGAGCAGGATCCTTTAATTTCTTTGTAAGGAAGCACAAACCTGGCTGTTGACTTTCTAGAGCTGGTCAGAAGGAAGAGATTTGTCTTATTGAGAAGACTTACATTACTTATGGAATAGGCTGGTATATAGATATAGAGAGAATTCATCTAGAAGTAATTTAGAAAGCCCACAAGGTCCAAAATCTAAGCAATGGAAGTTTTAGCAGAAAGGACCAAACAAAATAGTCTATATGGGGAATCAAAGAATGGTGATATGAAAGCTAACATTATAGTACTTTCTTTTTTTCTTTTTTACAAACCCTTGTGTTGAGGGCTGACTTTTAATAGATCCCAGTGAAAGATCTGCTCTGCTATGTATGAAACCCTGACCCAGAAGCAGGTCTTCTACCAATGGTTTAGTATCAGGTTCCCCAGGAACGTGCTTTGAGTGAAGGGCGAGGGAGTGGTCCCTGTTCCAGCCACACCCTGTTTCCCAGGACGAACATTATGGTACTTTAGTATTGTCTGTGATGATGTTATTCTCTCTTTGCACAGTGGCTTTAGAGATTGGGCTTTATAAAACAGGAAGCCTAATTGAAAATGCAGATATATAAACTGAAAAATGTAAAGTAGGAAGATCCCTAAAAGAACGGGGGATGTGCATAGAAGGGACGGTAGTTTAGGTAGAAAGTGTATGAAGAGGAAAAAAGCAGAAGATTCTTTGATGGTTCTAACACTGTGGCTTCTGTTAGACCTGGTGCTGCCTGGTAGCTTTAGGAGTCAGTGTGGATTAAAAACGGGTGCTTTCTTGGCATTGGAGAGGTGCCAACAACACAACTGCTTATGTGGTCCTAGATCCCAGAAGTTCACTTGTATTTATATGAGTTATTTTGAAAAATCTAGGACATCTTTCATGTGACCATGTCAAAAATAACTAAAAAAATAAGACACATTATAGGATACAAAAGTAAAAGTTCAAATGTCTTAGATGGCTAAATTATTTCCAGTAGAGGTCATAAATATGGTGCATTAAACATGCAGTTAGATCTCTGATCACAAAAACACAATACCAATATATTCCTTTTATCTCAATCTTATCTATAGTGATTGGCAGTTCTTTATAATAGATAGTGAATCTTTTGCAACTGGGTGATGTTGAGGCAAGAAAGAATATCTTATTTGTTTTTATTTCACTGAGTAGAGCTACATGACACTGCTGTTTCTGAAGAGTAGCCATCATCTGCATGCTGCAGACTGCTTTTCTGGCTGCAGTAATTTAGGGGCATCTGAGAGCTGAGTTTGATAGTACAGAAACACACTATCAAGCAAGTGCTGAGCATGAGATCCTATAAGGCAGGTTTCATTTTGTAGGTTGTGTTCAAGGTGCCTTCCTATTGACACTGGATCTATCTATCTGCATGTCTATGAGATAGGGCTAAGCCAGATATATTTGAATCAGCTGAACATTTATTTGGCAAATCAACTTAAAAGTAATTATTTCAGCCCAAATATATGACTTGATAGGACCTAACTGCTGAGGGAGTAATGAAGTGGGTGAGTTGCTCAGCTTGGGTCTTCTGGTTTACTTCTGGTGACTAGAGCACACTCTTTCTTTCTTTTATTTGGTATAGCAAAGGTGGAGGTTTATTGACAAACCAGTACAGATTCCCATGTAGGGAAGGGGAAAGAATCTCACAGCATAGACTCTCACATGGGGAGGGGGAAGAATCGCCAAGCACACCCGTTTTTACATCATCTTTCTGCGTATGTTTGGAGAACCTAGGTCCTAACAGATGGGCCTTGAGACAGGCTCCCATGACTACCAGGCATGCCAAGTAGGCAGATGTGTGATCTGGCTTGTTCCTTCTCTTTCAAATTGCTGCCAGCCAGGGAAAAGTGGTGAAAATAAATCAATGGCTGCCTCCTTCAGACCCAGCATGTACCTTTCAGTCATCAAAATAAGCAACATCCTGTAGTGACTGTTGGGTGATTTCTCTGATAGGAAGAGCACTTCACATACTGGAGATTAACAAAACAAATGGCCAAGTAGTGCCTTAGAAAATATTTTTTTGTCAGGGAGCAAATGTTGGCACTGAATGGACAGCAGCAGGTTTAGAAGGAGCATTGTTTATTCACTCTCAGACGCTTTGTGTCCTTTGTGACTCTGCTCAGTATTTTTGGTAACTGGTTGGTAACTGTTTATATCTCCCATCATCAGAACACAGGAAATCATAAACAGGAGTCATGCTGAATATCTCTGACAGAGCCTTTGTGTTCTTACTGTACTGAAAGCTGAGGTGCCTCTTCTTGCATAACATCCATATTTTTGACACTTCATAGAGGCCAAGGGGCACTGTATAGCAAGGGATTCCATTTTAGACCAAAAACATAATTTTTAACTCTCATTTAACCTTCAAATATTAACAAGTTGACCCTGAGCTAGGTCACTTTTTAGAGTCAAAAAATTGGTTCTGGATGAGGAGAGTGTGAGATATTTTATTTTTTAAGATTTGATGTGTCATTGCATTAATTGCTAATCATTAATATATTAACCAGTGGACCCTAAACTAGTCTCTTTTTATTGGCCCAGTTTCTCTTTATTTGGAATAAAGACACCCTCCTCCCCTACCTTGCTTACAAATCTATGAGTCATGTTCTCACAGATGCCAACTGATTTTCTGCTTATAAATCATGGACTTTGGTGTGTTTTCAGCAATAGACATTTCCCATATGTGAGAGCCACATTGGGTTAAGGTAGAAGGGAAATTTTACTTTTTGGAATGAATCTGCTATATATGTATGAGGCTTTTCAATTTTGAAAGCTTCATATGGCCCGTGGGTGGCATGTTGGATACCCCAAGACTTACGCAGTGCAGTATGATAATCTAGTTCCCAAATTTTACATAGCTTGACACATAAAACTGGTAGTTTCTAGAAATGCCATAAATAGAACCATCTTCATATGACCTTTATGTTGTGATCTGCTTTAAGTCGTCTCACTAGTTGGTTAGAAGCAGTTGGAGATAGTTAGGTCAGAGAATTAAAAGTGGGACTTCTGGCCTTATTTTTGATTTGGTTATAACTGAGCTGTTTCTTGAGAAATATCACTTATCATGTCTCTTCACTTCTACTTGAAAAATATATGTGCAAAATCTGTCTGACTTGCAAGATTTTTTTTTTGGGAGGGGGGCTTTATAGATGTTAAGAAACTTATATGTAAAGATTATTATTGATGACTGGAATACTTAGAACTGTCAAAAAGGATGGCAATGTTTCAACCAACCCTTGAGAGGAGACAGGTCTGCTGTGAGTTAGTCATCATCTGTGGATGATGTATTTAAGGACATGATGCACAGCAGTTGAATTTATAAAAAAAATATGTTGGTAAAGCTCTTTCAGGAGAACTCATGGATTGCATCCTCAAATTCTGGGAAAATGGAATTTTCCCTTAGTTTTACAAATGTGGCAGAAGGGATTCTTACTATTATGCATTTTTTGATTCTCATTAATGTTTCACACACACACAAAATATGTGTTAATTAAAATGCTACATAAGATTTGAGATATATTTAAAACATTAATATGTAATGGCATCTCAGAATAATGACTGTTTTAATGCTTTATTTGTGCATTTTCTTTGGGAAAATGGGCAGTCAACTATTTGTTTACCCTCTTATTCAAATGTACATTTTCTATTTATTGAAATAAAATGTGACTGTTGGGCCTTCATATCTCAGAACAGCCCTATGAGTTTAGTACAAAAAGTTTCTCTTCTTGCCCTGGCTGGGTAGTTCAGTTGGTTAGAGCATCATCCTAATACCCTAAGGCAGTGGTCAGCAAACTGCGGCTAATGAGTTTGCCGACCACTGACCTAAGACTCTAGATTCCAATAATTACAGGCTGTTGTTCCTTGTGATTAAGCCCTTATCCCAGTGGTCCACAAACTCATTAGTCAACAGAGCGGCAAACTGGGGCTGTGAGCTGCAGTTTGCCAACCACTGCCCTAAGGACTTGCAGGTTCGATCCCTGGTCAGGAATCAACCAATGAGTGCATAAATATGTGGAACAACAAATCTTTCTCTGATTCTCCTTCTCCCTTACTCTCTCTAAGAATCAGTAAAAAACACACTTTCTCTTCTTTTTTTCCTGTCCTTGCAAATTATAGTGAGCCCCCCCCGCCCCCCGCCTCTCAACAGGTCTTTAAGTCACTGGAACCTACCAACTGTAATGTAAGTATAAAGATGAGGAAAATAAGATCAAAGAGGTGAAGTAATTTATTTAAGGAGAGTTTGGGCAGAGCTGTAACTAGAATTGAGGTCATTTTACTCTTAGTTCAGTTCTTGCACAAATATTTATTGCACTGAGTTCTGCGCTGGTTGCTATTTTTGTGCCCTTTCTATTTTATTATATTTCCTGCCTGTCTCTGCTATAGGGGATTTGCTCTATAGAAGTTACTTTTCTTTCCATGGGGAAGCATTTTTGCCATGCCCGTTCTTTTCATACTAATTCAGCAGACCTCCTCAGTCTCCTCATTTATTTTTTTAAATTTATTTTTAATTATAATTAATTATAGCTGACATACAGTATTATATCAGTTTTAGATGTATAGCATGTCATACTTGCAGCCGGCCATGAGTTTGACATGCTTGGTGGTTCAACATTACCATGTGGTTCAACATTTACATGTTTTACAAGGCATAGTGGTTCAACATTTACATGTTTTACAAAGTGATCACCATTGTAACCATCTGTCACCATACACAGTTATTATTATGCTAGAAGCCTAGTGCACGAAATTAGTATGCTCGGGGGGTCCCTCAGCGCAGCCTACACACTCTCTAGCAGATTGGGACCTCTTGAGGGATGTCCTCCTGCCGGTTTAGGCCCGATGCCCCCAGGGATTGGGCCTAAGCTGGCTATCAGACATCCCTCTTGCAGTTCTGGACTCTCACAGTCCAGGACCACTTGCCCCTTACCACCCACCTGCAGTGGAGGAAGGAGAGGCTCCTGCTATCACTGCTATGCTCGCCAGTTGTAAGCCTGGCTTCTGGCTGAGTGGCACTCCCCCTGTGGGAACGCACTGACCACCAGGGGGGAGCTCCTGCATTGAGCATCTGCCCTTGGTGGTCAGTGCATGTCATAGAGACCAGTTGTTCTGCCATTCAGTTGATTTGCATATTAGGGTTTTATTATATAGGATTATTGACTATATTCCCTGTGCTATACATTGCTGTTTCCTCATTTATAAAATGAGAATTCTATACCACCAATCCCAAACTGTTGTGATTCTATTATTCTTTAGTCAATTATACATGAAAATGCATGTGAACCCTGAACATCCTTCATTGTGCATTTTATGTAGCTTGTGTTCACCATATTTATTCACTAGAGGCTGGTGCCTGAAAATTCATGCACTGAAGAAGTGGGGGTGTTCCTCAGCCTGGTCTGCCTCCTCTCACAGGCTGGGAGCCCTCAGGGCCAGGAGGTGACCTGGCAATCAGGGGAATGCGATGCCCCATCACACCTCTGCTGCTGCCACTGCCGGCAGCGCAAGCCTTGGCTGCCCCTGGTTACCTGAGCCTCGGGCAGCCCTGGTTGGCTGGACAGCTGCCATCTGAAGCTTTCTTGCACCTCAGGCATTGGCTGGGCCTGTGCCTTGGGCTGGCCCTGGGTGACTGGGGGGTTGAGGAGACTCGAGGCAGGTACGCAGAGCAGCCAGACCTGCCTGTGGGACTGGGGGCTGGGCGCTGCCATCTTGTGGCTCTGGGTGCTGCCATCTTTGAGGGTGTGACAGTCAATTATCATATTCCCTTCTTATTGGCTGTGGGCAACACCATCTTTGTGATGGTCAGTTAGCAAATTTCCTCTTTAGTAGATAGGATATTTCACCTTGTTCATAAGCATGGCATGAGAAGTAATTCTATAATGCCCTTTGGTGATAACAGTGCTCAACAAAGCCTTTTAAACAGATGACACTTTGCCTCAGGTCCCATGTTGTGAATAAGCCAGGCTTTATATCACTGCAATGATTTCCTATGCGTTTTTTGATGGTGTGTGTAGGCATACAGTAGCAGTATCATATGCTATTGCCCTCAGGGCCTAGCAAAATGTGAATGTATTAGAATGAGGCAAAAGTTTAGCTAATAAATGAAAGCTGATAGTAAATGCATGTGATGAAGTAGAACAACATTTCCACTTTGAGCCAAAGATATTGGTCTGTACTAATATCTATATTAAATTGTATAAGCTGGAACAATATATTTTGGGACCTTTGGATATTGGAATGTTAGATAATGGAGCAGTTCAAAACATAAGCATTAAATTACTTTGTATCTTTTGATCTGGGATAATATAAAAGTGGGCATTCATTTGTTGGTTGCTTACTGTGTTTTGAGGATTTTGCTGAAAAGGTCAGACTGGAACAAAGATGTGAGCAAAGGCATAATTGAAGTGGGAGAAGCTAAAAAGAAGCGGAGGAGAGAGAACAGGAAAGAGCAAGAGTAGAGACAACTCTTTAGAGCAGTGGTTCTCAACCTTTCAAATGCCGTGACCCTTTAATACAGTTCCTCATGTTGTGGTGACCCCCAACCATAAAATTATTTTTGTTGCTACTTCATAACTGTAATTTTGCAACTGTTATGAATCGTATCTGTGTTTTCCAATGGTTTTAGGCGACCCCTGTGAAAGTGTTGTTTGACTCCCAAAGGGGTTGCGACCCACAGGTTGAGAACCACTGCTTTAGAGACATGGGTCAAAAGGTTGGTCCTACATCTGGAGCATGTGAGGTCTTTTATTTTTAAAGATTTGAGATACTGCATGATTAAGTGATATGCAGTAGGGGTCTACTATAAGGGGTCTACAATTGATTGATGCTACAAGAGAGAGATGTGAGAATTGCTACCGCAATGTTTCAGACTAGGTGAAATAGGACCTTATACAGAAGTGGAGGGTTTGATCTTAGTAGCAAGGAAAATGGTTCATAATGATAGGAGAGAGGGTAGAAGATAGGCACATTGTATTGGCTGGTGAAGATATATTGGAGTTGATGGCATTCTCTTCTGATTTTTTATATTTTCTCATTGAAAAAGAAAATTAAAATCTTGAGCAGAGGGTGTAAATAGGAGAAGCTGCAGTGCAGAATTATCTTTCAGAAGTGACCAGAGCACTCCTTCATAGTTTCATTGTCCACCAGCCTTAAGGGTCCACTTGGTATTAGTGGTCATGTGTTCAGAGTGAAAATGATCAGTGTGGGATCATTCCTGGGGAGTGAGCATGCTTCTCAAATGAGCTCAGGATCAACAGAGTAGGTGGAAAACTGGGTTTCAATGTGGTCAGCATTTTACCATAAGAATGTAATAAAGAGATAATTATAAAATTTAAGTTGGGAAGATGGGAAGTGACATATGGAGGTCTTAGGGACATGGGTAAGGTGATGAGCTCATTGAATTTTAAGTCTGGCTAGGGTTCAAGAGTGAGTGAGGGAGATGGAAAAGAGGAGATGGTGGTTTGAGAGTGGGATGCTTGTAATGAGGTTACTCAGGAGGTTAAGTCTTCTTGTGTATAACCATAGGCCTGAGCAGCTGAAGTGGGGCAAAGTATAAGATCATTGGAGGAAAGGTACAAGGAACTTAAAGAACATAATTAACTGGAAAAGAAAATTATCATGATTTTTTTCAAGTTTTATTCTAGATATTGATGGTGAGTTGCAAATATAAGAACTATGATAAGAAATGGATTTTAGCAAGTAGTCAATGATGACTGCAAGAAGAAGCAAGTTGTTACTGATAAGTTTTGAGGGATGGAGAATGATCTGCTTATAATGAGTCCTGAGGAGCTGTGGGTCTTTTAGGAAGAGGATAAGATAATTATTTGGCAAGAGGAGGAGGAGGACACCAACCTAATTTTTGGCAGGATCATTAGGGTTAAGTGGAAAAGAAAACAGCCTTCACTCACAGAGCTAAGAAGAAGCTGAGTCCTCCAAGGAGAGCCAGGTATCATTCTGGAGCAAGAAACTAAGGAAGAGAGTCAGAGAAGGGGTTGAGCAAGAAGGGGATTGTATTCAAGATTATGAGCTTTGGTGGACATAGTGGAAGACCTACAGGATTTGGGGCATGGTGGATTGAGTCAGAGAAGAATATGTTAAGGCCCTTATGGGATGGCAGTCTTCGAAGGGATTAATTGAAAATCCTGGGCTTTTTTAGAGTGGAAAATTATGTTAACCCCAGCGGTCTCTAGGCAGGTGGTGGTGGGGAGACTGGGTGTGATAAGTGGGCAGGAAGGAGAGAGATTTATCAAAAGCATGTAAGTTGTTGAGATTCCCCTATTCCTGCAAATGATGTAGAGGATTGGAGAGTGTCAGTTTCACTGGGAGCACCAATATATCTGGAATCCTAACTCCTAGAGCATAGGAGTAGTAGGTTGCACTCTTAATATATGCTAGGTGTTTATACTAAGAAACTCATTTTTTTTCATCTGTGGGAATGCTCAGCTATGAGCTATGGATTTGTGTGTGTGTGTGTGTGTGTGTGTGTGTGTGTGTGTGTGTGTGTTCTCGCATTGTGCAATTTGTGGCTTTAGCATATTAAATGACCTTAAAAAGTATTTTGGCTGTTTTCCATAGTGGTTGCATCACTCCACATTCTCACCAGCAGTGTATAGTGTTTCCTTCACTCCACATCCTCACCAGCACTTGTATGCTGCTTTATTAAAGGTAGCCATTCTGGCAGCTGAGAGGTGATATCTCATTATTGTTCTAATTTATATCTCTCTGATGATTAGTGACATTGAGCATTTTTTTTCATATGTCTATTGACCATCTTTGAATAAGTGGCTATTTTAGTGGAGAAATTTATTTTCTCTAGTTATTTGCATTTGATGTTTTGATTATTATTCCTGGACTTCTGCATTAGTCTTTACATTTTGCATTTAGATGTTATTTGCAGTTATGCTTTAAAACTGGAACTAAATAATATTCAGAATGATTGTGATTCATCTCACATTTCAATCCCTTAAATAATAAAGAATCTAAGTTTTCCTTTCCTCAACCAGAAGGACAAGGACTGTTCTGTTTTGTTTTGCTTTTACGCATCACCTGTGTTCATTGGAGCCAGTGTGAAAAAAATAATTGGCATTTAAAATTTAATACTTTTTGTTTGTTTATTCTGATCACTGTTTCTATACACTCATGATACATCAATAAACAGATGGACAAAGTAAAAATATTCTGTATCTTCATTGAATTTTGTGATAGGTGGGAGGAAATAGACAAACTAAAAAACAAACGTTGGTAAATAAGTGTAGTGTACAGTGTTATAGAGGATGGTAGTGTTGTGAGAAAATGTAAAGTTGGATAGGTGGGATTAGGAATGTTGTGGTGAAGACAAAGATGCACACTTACACTTTAAATAGTATGTTCAGGGTAGGTCTCTTCAAAGAGGGAAGGGCATTGACCATGACACTATTTGGAACATAGAATCCAGGCAGAGGAAATAGCCTGAGAATGTCTCATTGCATATTCATACACTGCTGGGTCTCTAGAATGGCAGAGTGATGAGAACAAGAGGGAATGTGATGGATACAAGATCATTAAGAAAATACTCAGCAAAGGAAATAATCTGAGAATGGCCCAAAGTGGTATTGTAAAGACTGTAGATATTTTTCTTGTCAACAAAAAGAGAAAAATAATTTAATAGTAATATTTTTCTAAGATTGTTTTCTTCTTTGATAACCTTGATCTGATTAAGTTATTTTGTTCCTTTTCAAAATTCTTCAGAAAAAATAATTCCAGCTATGATTAAAAAGCAGTTTAATCTTTTCATTTTTTCCCTCGTGTCCTATATTCATTGTTTTTGTAGGGTAAGATTTGAGAGCTGTTTCTGGAGATCTGGTGCCATCAGTTCTTGTTGGGCATTTTTCTCTTTGATATATTTTGAATTCAAAGATGTTTATTTTTAAAATATGACTGTGCTGTTTATGTGTGTGTGCATGTGTGTTTATGATAGTGGATTGACAATTACAGTAAAGTTTCTAGAAAAATAACCTTTAATAGTTTTAAAATTCATCAACAGAAATAAATATCAATTAATATTGAGCAGACAATATGATAGAATAAGAGAAGATGGTGGATTTTATAAAGTTATATAAATGTTAATATTTGTAATGTGATTACACAACAGAATTTCTCACATAAAAATGCAATATTTATCTTTAAAGGAGGAAAAAAGGAACTGTGAATGGGTAAGACACTTTACTTCACTTAGCCTGTTTTCTCACATGTAAAATAGGGTAAGTAACTATTTTACCCAGTGATTTTGAAGATGAGAGATCATGTGTGCAAAGTGTCTTGCATGGTGTCTAGTGTCCTGTAATAATAATAATAGCAATAATAATAATAATCCTATTAACTGATGTTTTTATTGAAGGCCTTCTCTGTTTCAGCTACTTTGCTAGAGGCTTTGCACCCTTGGTTTGATCTCATCCCCGCAAGGGCCACTGGCATAAAAGTTTCACAAAAACACAAATCGCATGTGAATATTGTATATCTGGTATAGAGAATAATGGCAGGCATATGTTAGACACTGTATACATGTGTTGAATGAATGAAAAGAAATGACCATTTTATAAATGAAGAAACTGACATATTAATGACCCAAGGAGACTCTTAGTAAATAGTGGAGCTAGAATTTGAACCTGGGCAGACTGACCAGCTTAATACTAGCCCTTAATCAGGCTCTTATGCATGTTGTATGAAGGCAAGAGAGAGAGGATTCTTTCCTTCCATTCTTTTAAGTTTACAGCTTGTCCTTATCACCTCTACTTTAGAATGAAGACATGTAGTAGGTACATTGAATTTAATAGCTATGATTATTGTTCTTGACTGTAAAATTATTATCACATTTCTCTATTTTTTTCTTTCCCCAATAAAATAAGCAAAAGATAAATATGATAATGCCTCCAAATGGGGATGTGCTCAAATACAATGGAGGCACAGAATACACACACACACACACACACTCACGGACTGCACACCAGAGTCCTTTGAATATTCCTATGCTAGATAACTCTCATAAAATCCTGTTCAGTAATGGTTTGAAGGTTCAGAGAAAGAATCAGTGATCTGGACTAAAGTTGTTTCCCTCAGTTGTATGTTGCAAATGAGAGAGCAGGCAATGAATCTCAAAACTTGAATTTAAATCCTCCACAGATAAGACATTTTATTGATATGATGAAGTTAAAATTTTTTTAAGTATTTTATTACAAACTTTTAAAAAATGATTGCTCAGATGTCAGTTATTCTATGTCACATATCTTTTTTAATGCTCAAAGCTTAAAAAAAAAAACAAGGGAGACTGGTAAGACCTTAATGCTTATATTCACACAAGAGCCAACAAAGTTTTTAAAAAGATGTTTGCTAAATTTAACATGGATTACTGTACAAACCAATATAATTTCACTTTGATTCTGAGTTAGGTTTTTGTCCTTTGCCAGTGTCATGTCAATACTTTTTGAATAGTAAAACCCATCTTTTTATATTTATTTGTTAGATAACTCATATGAAGATTATGAAAAGACTAATGGCATCTGATTAGTGTCCTTCAAAATAATAAAGACAAGAAACAAAATTAAAGGGGCAGCTTAAAGAGCTATAAAAACATAAAAAATATAATTCCATTGTAACTACATATAACTCTTCCTTCATTTGAAGAACCAGAATTCCAGGTTTTCTTAGAGAAATCTGTGAATAATACAATTTAAAAGGACTCAAACTGACATCTACCTATTTTCACTATATTTCTTACATACTGAAATGTGCCAAATGCTGATAAAGTGTTAATAATAATTTATAAATTGACCTTACAGCAACTCTTTAAATTTTACACTTGGACAAAAAAAAAAAAAAAGGGAGAGGGAAAAAAGTCACTGGAGTCAATACTAACCAACTTTATGTTATGGCAGAAACCACCAGGATTTTTTTCATCTTTATGCTGCTTGCCAGTTTAAGAAATGCTGATATAAGGGTCAACTTGAGACAAAAGTAAGAAAAGGTCAAATTAGAATTTTTAATTAACTTTTGTTTTGATTTTAATATCACATATTACATTTTTTTTTTTTTAGTTTGAAGATAAACTGGGAGGGGTGGGGTTTGAACAGAAAGGGAAAGGATGTATATTTATTATTTAATAGCCATGTAGGATTAGAACACATTACCATATCTATTTTAAGAATGATTTTATGTATGTTTTAGTATGAAACAACAAACATATTGATCTTATGAAATTACAAAACTTCCTTATGGGTTTTGTTTCACATTGTTTTTGCAAAGTAAATAATGACAATTCACCTAAGGGAAGTCTTGTGTGGGGCAGGGAAGGAAACATTTTGGATACTCTTTTAAAAGAATATGTGCATCTCAAGAGTCCAATTAATAGTCACTCAAGTACTTCATCTTCCTAAATGCCTGTGATTCACCACCATTAAAATCATGGTAGTTATAGGATCCACAAAGCCTCAGGGATATATTATATATTGGCATGTGATGGGCAGGCCTAATAGGTCTTTCCCAATCATAATAAATGTGTTCCTGTACTCCAGGCCACCGTATATTTAATTGATTTTCTCCATTACATGGTGATGCCTCAATCTTGGTAGGAAAGCATGTTTCAGGTAATTATATTTTAAGTTTGTTAAATTGCAAATAGTAAACCACTGATTTAACTCCTCAAATAGTTCATGGCAAAATTCTGTGCATCTTAGCATGATACTTAGAGAACAATATGTAGGTGTGTTTAGAAAAGTAATGCTTACACTCTTCCTAGAAGGTACATCACCTGCCCATTAGCTTTTCATTCTGGTGCTAGAAAGGAATGTGCTTGGTGAACCATGTCATTTCTTAGCACTCAGATTCTAGTGCCTCTCTCAGATCCTTATATTTTTGGGGTTCAATCTAACCCTGTCTAGGTCAGACCATTCTGGCCTGGTCTGCCTGAGGAAATTTGGTCCTTAAGTCAATTTGGTTTGATTTAAAAAAAAAAAGAAATTTAAGATCACTTTGAACTTTGGGGTTTGAACATAATTAAAATGTAAGGTGGGGAGAAGGAGGAGGTGTTAATTAATCTGAGCCAATTAATCAGGATGAACAATGATTTTTTTTATTAGTTACAGAATCACAAACTATGCTGCTTGTAATGAAGCCGATGTGGTATTTGTATTTAGTATACTTTGTCAAATTTAGAAAACACATTGAGTTCCAATCAAGATTAGTGAAATATAAGCACATTTTGGCAATAGTCCAGATGTCCATTTACCTTCACCTGTAATAACCTTATATGTCCACATATACTTTAAAAAATAAAGTCTAAAAAAAATCTAAAAATAATTTATATAAAATTTTCATTAACTAGTGTTTCAACTAAAGACCCTGGGAGATATTACATTTCAATTCACATTTATAAATTTAAAATAATTATATTTTGTGTAGTTACATTGTTAATACATATTTTTTTGCTTTATAATTTCTTGAAAAATTTTAATTGTTATATGGTAAGTTTAAGTTAAGCAAAATATTATACCCTATCATTTATTTATACTATGAGCTGCCATCAGCATGTTAGGTCACTTATCTATACTTTGGAAATTAAAATAGTCCATATAACTTGAATTTTCAGCCATATCTATCTATATATTAGTACATATATATATATATATGTTTATTTGTATTTATTTATATGTATATTTATATATTTCCCCAAAAATGTATATTCACTTTAAATCTAATAGCTCAATTTTGAAAATGAAATATATTTTAATAAGCGCTGCCTTGATAATTATTTAAAGTGTGTGTACATATTTGGGGACACTCTCTATATATGCATACATACATAAATACATACATTCACATATATACACATATTAAGCAGTCAACAGGAATCTGATGGATCTGCTTATTAATGCTGAGTCAAGGAATAGTAGAGCTATAATTTCAATTCATTCATTTTATCAAGGAAAAAATAGGACCTGTAGCAATAAAGGGGCTTTTCCAAGGTCATGCAATCTGGCCTCCCGACTTACAAATTGGTGCCCTTTCTCTCTAGCCTGTCAAGCTGAAATAGAAATTTTAACACTTTGAATGGCTTAAAGTTCCTCTGTGTTTGAACTGTATCAACTACCCAAGTTATGAATTGAGGTCATCCTATCTAATAAAAGGAGTAATATGCAAATTGACTGTACCTCTGCTACACCCATCAGCCATACCCACCAGCCATGCCCAGCAGCCAATCAGAGAAAGTATGCAAACTAACCCAACCAAGATGGCTATGGCCACAGAGAGAGCAGGAGGGAGGCTTGAATTGCCCCTGGTGATGGAGGAAGCCAAGCTTTCCACACATCCTGGTAGGTGCTTAAGGCAACAAAGTTTCTATGGCTGTGCAAGCAGAAGGCTTGGCTCTGCTCCAGACTCCAAAGTTTCAATTGTAGAAGATAAATAAATTTCAGATACTAGGGCCTCTGCTTTGGTCGCCGGGGGCATGGCCAGCCTGCAAATCACCACAGGCTCCTCGCCCAGGATACCCCATGCCCCAAAGGAACACCCACCCTGATCCAGGACACCCTTCAGGGCAAACCATCTGGCCCCCACCCGTGCAGCAGGCTTCTATCCTATCTAATAAAAGAGTAATATGCAGATTGACCATCACTCCAACACACAAGATGACTGCTCCCATGTAGTCAAAAGATCCTGCCCCATGTGGACACAAGATGGGTAGCAGGGGTGGGCAATTGGGAGGGACCAGGCTTACAAGGGAGGGCAGTTGGAAGCAATCAAGCCTGCAGAGGGGCAAACAGGCTGGCAGGGGAGCAGTTAGGCATCAATCACGGGAGTGGTTAGAGGGTGACCAGGCTGGCAGGCAGAAACAGTTAGGGGCAATCAGGAAGGCAGGCAGGTGAGCAGTTAGGAGCCAGCAGTCCTGTATTGCGAGAGGGATGTCTGACTGCCTGTTTAGGCCTGATCTAGGTAGGCCTAAACGAGCTGTCGGATATCCCTCAAGGGATCCCAGATTGGAGAGGGAGTAGGCTGGGCTGAAGGACACTCTCTCCCTCCTTCTCCCCTCCCCGGCACAAATTTCATGCACCAGTTCTCTAGTATTTGATAAGACTATGTAGAGTACAGTAATACTAGTTCTAAAGGGAATCTTTTGGATGTGGAGTTGGCTAAGAATTTGGTGGGAGGTGCGAAGGGAATAGGAAATTAAGTATTATTTCTTAAGGGATTCATAACAAGCATACATCCTGGCTTCATCATATGTCACATTCCTGTTTTCCATATTTCAGCCGCATTCAACGGAATGTGTTTACATAGGTGTGTGGCATGTATGTGAGTAGGTGGAGACTGGCCAGCACTTTGCCTTGTGTTCCCAGATTTCTCTTGCCAGTCCTCCTCTTTCAAAGAGCGCATGCACCAAGTAGGAATACTGCCTTGACTCCAACTTATTTTTAACAAGCAAACCTGATCCCTTTCCTGTCAGATTATATGAGAAAATGTCTCCCCAAGAGCGTGAATGGGCATGAAAAGGCTCAGTATAGACATTGATGAGAAACTTGGCCTAGTCCCACTGTCCCTAGGATAAATCCAGTTCCATGAAGAGGCTCAAGATGAAATCCTGTGGCCATTCTACCCTAGTGGCATGCATTCTGGTGATATATTCAGAAATATCAGGAAGACTTGGTCATTCATGTCTTGATGAATATAAGATTGCCTGAAACTTTCACCACACCATTCTTATCTTTGCTGATCTGTGAGACTCATGAGTGTTGTTTTATTTTATTTTTTTGTAGTTTATAAGGCTTTTACATAATCTCATTTCATGCTCACAGTTTGAGTAATAAAAATCATTCTTTTCATTTTTCATTAATGGTAGGACTGAGACTCAAACTTAGAACTCCTGATTACCTTCCAAACCATTATTCTTTGCAGTACCCTGCAGCTGCTTTTGGGAAATACATACACCCCCACACGTGCACACACACATGTACACACAAACACACACATTTTGACTATGGAAACCATACAACTGTGTATCTGATAACAGATACAGATACAGTTTGGTAGGTATCATCAGAATAAAAAACAATAATATGCTTCATAATCTTGGAAGCTATAGCTTTATGTTAATTTTGGGATATCAGCAATGTGACTTTCATCAGTCTGTCCCTTGCTCTCTGTACATATGCATATGCAGGCGTATGCGCGTGTGCGTGCACACACACACACACACACACACACACCTATATTTATAAATCAGTCACTATCCTTAGATAGTGTCCTTTAAAAAAATGCACAATGGCCTTCAGCATAAAAATGTAGAACTAATTGTTTCAGACTTGATGGAAGGGCACAGCAAACTGTAATTTGATTAGAGTGCATGGAAAGCTTCTATACATCCAGAAGGACTTTTCTGACATTGCTTATATTTAAGTAGCAGTTGTACACAGTATAACAGCTCTTTGCTTTGTAGCAGTAACAACAAAGTTGTCTTCCCCCTCACTTCATGATAGCTGCAGTTGCCCCTACCACAGACCAGCCATGCTGTGTAATATCTGCTCTGTATGATGGGAGAGCCCCAGAGAGACCGAGTGACATCAACAAGGCTCCTGAGGCTGGAGACTGGGCACTTCCAGAATCATATTCCAAGCCAGCATGGTCTAGAGTGAGGTAACTGATAGGATCTGAGCACCTGAGCAGAGCGGAAGGCATGCTCCTCAGTCCAAGCAGGCAATTTCCAACCTTTGCCAGCTAGGATTAGACATGTAATTGTGTGTCTAAATTTAGCCTATCATTTGCATATATAATTAATTATAGTATAGTTATTTCTCTCTCACCTTCTTTTCCTATAAGTTGAATTACTCAGAGACTTTTATCTGACACTAAAATCTTATAAGTACATATGGCATTTTTAAGGATATTAGCTGCTGTTTATAGCACTCTAACATCAAATTCAGAGTCTTCTGTGATCAGACAGCTGAGTACCTCCATTTTTCAGGAAACAGTCTCAGAAACTTTTTCATAGAAGCAGCTTCTTTCTCCAGTTGTGTTCAGTGATTATAAAATCACATCACCTCAAGCTAGACACTTTATCATCTCAAAGCAGATGAATAATCCCTTCTCAGTGAATCTTTGCACTAGGCTGGGATCATGCATTTTTGACTTTATTTATTTAGCATACATGTATTGCAAACCCTCTATGTGCTAGGCCCTCTCTCAGGTAGTGTTAATATCCTTGTTTTTATAGGTGGAACTCTGTTCTCCAAAATTCATATGCTGATGTCTAAACTCCCAGTACTTTAGAATGTGAACCTTAGGTGGAAGTAGGGTTGTTGCAGACATAATTAATTGAGATGAGACCATATGCATTAGGGTAGGTGACCTTAATCCAGTATGGCTGGCACCCTTATACAAAGGAAACATGCACCCAGGGAGAATACACAGAGGGAGAATGTCGTGTGTGGATGAAGGTAGAGATTAGGTGATGCTGCTACAAGCCAAGAAATGCTAAGGATGGCCAGCAAACCACCAAAAAGTAGGAGAGCTGCATGGGATAGATTTTCCTTGATGTCCACTGAAGGAATCAACCATGCTGACAGCTTGATCTTAGACTTCTGGCCTCTAGAAGTGATTGTGAGACAGTCAACCCTTCTTCTGGTGCCTTGAAGGTCTATAGGAGTCTCTTATAGTGACAGGGAAGGACCTAGCGTTGCTGGAGCCTCAAGCCTCTTCTATTTTCTGAGTGTATCAAATATTATTATCGATTTTTATGTGAGGCATGATGGTAAAAAAGAGAGAGAGAGAGAGAGAGAGAGAGAGAGAGAGAGAGAGAGAGAGAGAG
>JAAGEH010000012.1:71633229-71793815 GCA_011751065.1 Lasiurus cinereus | reverse complement strand
GAGAGAGAGAGAGAGAGAGAGAGAGAGAGAGAGAGAGAGAGAGAGAGGCACCAGTTTAAGTTACCAAAATAAAAATTAAAGTATGATTTGGGTTAATTTTGATTTTCAAGGATCTAGAGCAGTGGTTCTCAACCTTCCTAATGCCGCCACCCTTTAATACAGTTCCTCATGTTGTGGTGACCCCAACCATAAAATTATTTTTGTTGCTACTTCATAACTATAATTTTGCTACTGTTATGAACTGTAATGTAAATATCTGATATGCAGGATGTATTTTCGTTGTTACAAATTGAACATAAAGCATAGTGCTTAATCACAAAAACAATATGTAATTATATATTGTGAAATATTTATTTCTAATTACAAATAAATGAAATTTTGTCTTGAATCGTGGTGTAGCATGGGCAACAATCTTCATATGACAACAGTAACCTACATTGCTACACTTTGCTACACCGAGGAGCGGTCTGTTGGTTCCTAAGACCATGGGAAATATGTTTTCTGATGGTCTTAGGCGACCCCTGTGAAAGGGTTGTTCGACCCCCAAAGGGGTCGCGATCCACAGGTTGAGAACCACTGATCTAGAGTGAAGGCTAAGGCATATAGTAGCATTAGACTTTTACGTTGTATATATTTGCAGTCTCGCAGTGGTTGTAGGAAGCTAAATTGTGGAAAGGGAGGGTTTATCTGAGTTAAGGAAAGATCCTATATAATAAAAAACTAATATGCAAATCAACCAAATGGCGGAACAAACAGTCGCTATGACGCACATTGACCACCAGGGGGAGCTGCCCCCTGGTGGTCAGTGCACTCTCACAAGGCAAGTGGTGTAAGCCTTTCCCTACGCCTTGACTGTGCTAAAGAGCAGTGACCAGGCAGGTGGTAAGGAGCGTGGGGTCCTGGACTGCAAGAGGGATGTCTGCCCAGGGGGTCCTGAACTGTGAGAAGGCACAGGCCAGGCTGAGGGATATCCCTAAGTGCATGAATTTTGTGTACTGGGCCTCTGGTTCTTTACAAAGGCAATTTATTGAAAGGAACTGGCAGGAACTTAGCAAGAGTTTCACTTGGTCAAATTGGAATTTGGAAACTGACTGCCACCTAGCCTGAGTGTGGGAGTAGGACTAGAACTCAGCACTGGGCGGAGGGCCAGTCAAGCAAGTAGAGGCATTGGGTAGAAGGCAGATGGAGTGGGATGCTCCCTCCCCAGCAGTGATGAAGGGCAGGTCCTGCCTGGCAGGGAAGTCATCTGCAGATTTCCAGCTTCCTCTGCTTGTTCAAGTTGAAAGTTTGGGCCAGCATTTTGGGAAGTATATAGAAGAAAGTCAGGTTTAGAAACTAGCACATCTCACAGCTATACAGAAAAAAAGGAAAAACATTCAAATGGAGGAAAAATGCATCCCTACTAGAGACAGGCATACTGATATCAGTGAGGTGTCCTCTCTATATTGTATGTCTGAAAAATCAATTGAATTAAGGAATGACCTACAAGAACAATGACAGGCAGCAGCTAAAGAAGTTTAGTGCTGTGGACCTACTTCAACAGGTGAGGTATCTTCTACATCTCAGTCATGCAAATGATATCAGTGTATGTTACTGATGATTGGAATGATTACTCTGAGAGATGATCACATTATTTTTACTATAATCTTTCAAATGTCTCAGATGTTAAATAATTAAACTTAGATAAAAGTAGTTAAATATTTTTTTAATATTAAAGAGACCTACTTGAGTTTTTTGAACAAAAAAACAAGTTCTATAATATCATGGCTGAAAAACAGGGTGTCAACATGTGTAACATTTCACACACACACACAGATGAGAACTTCAGGCAACCTACGAACATATGTTGCTTAATTTTCCTAAGTGTTTCTCCATATTTAAGTATATGTAATTTCAGAGTGGACTTGCATAGTACATGACATAGTTTTGGCTGCTCAATTCTTGGTGTACTCTGTTCTCCCCTCTTGCATCAAGAAAACCTGTTGGGGTGCAGGTGACAGTAATAATGTTGGAGATGTAATTTTGAATTTGCTTTAATTTATTAAAAATATATTACCTGCAAACTTCAATATTTTAATTATTATTGATAGGATTATTTTTGAAAGATACCACAACTGATTGTTCATAATAAAATGCCAGTGGGAAACTTTGTTGAGTACTGTGACTGAAGGTTCAGGAGTTTAGGAGTTAAGTTTTCTCTAGAGTTACTCCTCTTTTAATTTCTAGTTGCTATCCCCTGGGTTTAATGTGAAATTCCAAGGGGTCTTCTAGTTTAGACTCTTGCATCCAGGCAGGGCATTTTTTTCTTAATTCGATCATACTGACCAAATGCTTTATTCTTCCCTAAGCAATGTTACTGTGGGGTTGCATAGTACTTACTATGCATCAAAGTAGATATGTCCTAGTTCCTGTTCTTTCACATTCATGAAAGAGTATAATGTAATATACAACACTTTTTCAATATCCTGAGATATTATACAAGGGAGTAATTTGCTAGAAATATAAGAAGAGGGAATTAAAGCTTCACTGCCTTGCTGTATTTGAAGACTTAGTTTATTCCAGGCCTGAGATTCTCCCTAAGGTACATGAGACCCAAGCTAAAATATTTTAGAGGCATGATATTTGGGACAGACAACTCCAACTCTGGGTTTGATATGCTGAAGGATTCTCAGCTATTTCAAGGGGGATTACAAAATATCTCAAAAGAAAATGCATTCTAAAGTGAATTTAATAAACCAACACATGCCCTTGAATCCTCTTTGTTGCACTGGGGAGTCTGACCTGGACTGGGCCATTTAAAGATGAACGGTTCATAGGGCTAGCCTTCAGGGAGTTTGGTCAAGTAAAACAGACCTACAAAGTAGGCAGTGAAGTATTACAAGTTCTGCTTAAGGGGGGGAGGAGGGGTTCATGAGAGTGACAGTTCTTGAACTTGAAGTGAGACTTAGAGGATTGCTATAGTCTTCTTTTCTCAGTCAGGTGCAGGCTGGGAGGCACACTGGAAGTGTGCTCTCTGATGTCCATGTAAGTGCGACAGACTTTCAGAGCAATCTATGTTTTTTTGAAAAGATCCTAAAATTTGTAAAACAGAAAATAGGTGTTATGATATTCTCTCGTTACCACTGATTTCTTTGACCTATTTGTTATCGAAGGCACAAGTGTGTGCATTTATATAGTTACAGTACAGTAGTCCATCCTCCCCCCATATTCATGGTTTTGCTTTCCATGGTTTCAGTTAATTCTGGTCAACAACTGTTTGAAAATATTAAATATAAAATTCCAGAAATAAACAATTTATCTGTTCTGAGAAGTATGATGAAATCTCGAGCTGTCCCTCTATATCTAGCCTGGGATGTGAAGCATCCCTTTGTCCAGTGTATCCAGCTCCAGATGCTACCCAACCATTATTCACTTAGTAGCCATCTGAGTATCAGCTCGATCATAGCAGTATCACAGTGCTTATGTTTAAGTGGCCCTTATGTTACTTAACAATGGCCCTAAAGCACGAGAGTAGTGATGCTGGCAATTCAGATATGTCAAAGAGAAGCCATAAAGTGCTTATTGTAAGTGAAAAGGTGAGTATAGTACAATAAAATATTTTAAGAGAGAAAAAGACCTTATTCATATGCCTTTTATTATAGTATATTGATATAATTATTTTATTTATTATTAGTTATTGTTATGCAGCTCTTACCCTGTCTAATTTAAAAATCAAACTTAGGCATGTATATATAGGAATATATAGGAAAAACCAGTAATTAGAGGGTTTAGCACTATTTATAGTTTCAGCCATCCACTGGGGGTTTTGGAATGTATCCCCTAGGGACAATGGGGGCTTATTGTACCTGTTTGTATGTGATCAACAAAACATTCTTACTCTCATGTCAACAAACACCAAACTGTCCTGGCAAGTGTGGCCAAGTGCTTGGTTTCAGAGTCTAGTGGGAAATCTCTAAGAGTCAATATACTCGAGGCCATTTTTTTTGATAGCAGAAATGAATTTTTCAGAGTAAAAATAGCAACTCTGTTGTTGTAAACATTTTTGAAATAGTGGCTGGCATTTATTTACATTCATGTTCATGCACCCATTTACTAACTAAGTATTTTTTAAGTATTTACTATGAAAAATTGTTTTGCAAGTTACTGGGAAAATTAAACTATCTCAGGGAAGAAATGGGTTCTTGTTAATTGTTGGATCTTTGATCCTAGTACAGTATCTGGGAAATGGAAATATTCAAAATGTGTTTGGTTGAAATGGTCTATACTATGAAGAGTTATGGACATGGCCTATAGCACAATTGAGGACATGCTGGGAAGAAGTTAATAATAAGTGATCAGTATAGGACATGTACTGCTTGATTTTTGTCTGTGATGCATGTCTTGGAAAGTCTGTGGAAAGAGAGACAGTTTCACTTGTGTAAAACATGATGATAGGCAAGTGGAGATATTGATAACTTCAGTTTGTAGGATCACCTTATCAGGCCAACTATAATGCTGTTAATTGACTTTGATATAAGATAGATTTTCTATTGTACAAGCAGCAGAAAGATATTTCACTCTTCCCCTATCCCTCTCCCCTCCCTACTCTCCCAATTGACCTCTCCGAAGATGAGCCATTTATTTCTCTTAAATTTGTGGTGCTTCATGAGAGTGACTTGCCTGGCACATAGAACATTTCCTCAGGTGGTACAGACATCTTGGTATGTGCCTGTTGGCTGTGTCTTTCTATCTTAGTCTGGCAGAGCTAAGTCTCGCGGCTTTCTCCTGCCTGAGTGATGATGGGCACGGGGTTGGTGAGTTCAGAGAAAAGAATTGCCATTAAGTAAACCCTTAAACAACAATGTTTAATTACTGTCTTTCAAAGCTTATTTCATTTCTCTATCTTGAGTGATCATATTATTTTGTGGAGGGATTTAGGAAGTGTTTGGACTATATTGTTACTCTTCAGTTTGTACTGTTGATGACTATGGATGATTTCCCATAATTTAATCTGAAAGGTTGATGAATATCTTCTTTAATTAAAGGAAAAACATATACTTCTCTTTGTGTTGAAAATGGAAATGAACATTTCATAAGCCATTCTGTTAGTAATTTAAAAATCAAAACTAAGAATTTGAAGTATTTTGACTCTTCCTCCACTTTAAAATATGACCGATGTATTTCTGAGAGAATTCCCAAAGAATTTCTTGTTTGGACCACTAACTACATTTTCAACATGAACTCACTATTTCTATAAATCTAATGCTCTTTCTTAAATGTCAATATTCATTCTCATTAGCCTTTTCCTGTCCCTCTACTCTGATGATAAACTCCCATTGGTCTTTTAAGATTAAGCTAAAATTTTACTTTCCAGATCTCAGATGTTTTCTGAGTTCTCTGCTTCTGTAGTAATTTTAAAGAGACTGAACACATACTTGTAATTTGACTATCTATACCAAGCATGTCAAACTCGCAGCCCATGGGTCGCATGCAGCCCACAACAAATATTTTTGTGGCCCAGCCAATATATAACAGAATGTAAGAAACGAATTCATAAAATTTTATAACTTAATTTTTATAATAGCCTGTTATACATAATTATGAATAACAAACTACAACGTTTGCTAATGACTGATTACTATGATCATGTTGCATTCATTTCCCTTTCATGCCTTTTGGGCAGGTGCACCATTTCTCTCCACTAATACTAGCAGCGAATATTTTAGCAGGCGATTACCATGTCATTAGGCTTGGACTTACTTGTTTGGTGTGTGCAACAGGAAATATTTTGCTTCTGGACAGCAAGAAAACTAGGTTTATTTGCATTTTGCTTATTTGTGCAGTTATTCAGTGTGTGGTAAGTTAATGTTCAAGAAAAATAATTTTTATTAAAATGTTCTATTTTATCTTAATGATTACTCTTTTATTTCAGCCCTTTGTATTCAGCATGTCTCTATCAAAATAAACGTACGTTCCTATGAAAATTGAAGCTTTTATTTTTTTTTTTCAGCCCACATAAACTGAAACCTTGTTTATTTGGCCCATTTTAGCCTTTGAGTTTGACATGCTTGATACATGCTGGTCTCCTCTACCTGTAGTTCTTTCATGTTCAGGATTGTGTTTCATGCTGGGTCATACCTTCTTAGTGCCCTGTTCATAGTTGAGGTTTGATACATCGTTGGGTGTATTGCTTTCTAGATCAATTGGAGCCTTGCTATGAAACCTTGCTTTGTATTTCCTTTCTCCTTAAAGAACCGTAGGGCTATCAATGTTCTGAAGGTGCTCCATTGTCCTTGAAATACATCTGAATTTGCTTTTGTAGCTGTGGCCCAGGAAGGGAAAGACTGGTTGGCACTCGGTCATATGGCTGAGGAGAGGGACTTCCTTGTCTTTCTCAGGTTTCATCTCCTTTCTATCCAACTACCCACTTTTTAACCAGAGGGTTGTGGGCAGAGATCAGAATCAGTGCTTTGATGTAAGGGCTAGTTTGTTTTTTTTAATTCTTTAAATGTTTCAGAGGACATTGTGACCAAAAAACATCAACAAGAGCTTCCTGCTGTAGGTAGCTTTCAAAACTGTGTCTGAATGGGATAATATACTCTTTTGAGTATAAAAGACACTCAGGGATAGCACTGAGTGTCTTTATTGGTTTAAGCTATTCAGGAGGTAGTTGGAATATCTAACAGTATTGGGATTGATAGTGAAATGACATACTGCTGGCAATATGGGAGATACAATTTCTGGTGGATTTGATTTGTTAAAGAATACACAGACTTTTGAACTCATTGTGCTGAGTTTCTGTCTTATAGATTGTTTTAAATAAGATGTTTTTGGTGATTTTGGATAACTACTGAATTTCTCCACTGGTAAACAGTGATGAATATTAGTCTCCAAAACTTGTTGTAAGAATTGAAAGAGACTATGAATCCTCTTTGAAAACAAACTATTAATGGATTGTAATTATAGTTTTTTCTCTATTTATTTAAATGATCATTTTGAGTTTATCTTGACTTTACATTGTTTGCTATATAATACAATGGAAATGTGGGGAGTACTAGGCAGCCTCAAAGGGAATGGAGTACTGTATTTAGCGAAGGAAGAACAGAAACTCAGAGACTGTAACTTTTGAAAAGCTAAACAGCCCTTAGCAGTATAACTAAAGTATAATTCAGGTCACTTGGTTCCTAATTCAAAAGTTATTAACTGATTAATATGAAATGGTAAGATATAATTCATACTTTGAAATATAAAAGTGAAAATTTCCCCCACCCCCCCGCTTTTTTAGTGAAAACTTTCATGTATGAGCTATATTAAATAAATCTTGAAAAATATCAGATCCTGTTAATATTTAAATATTTGTTGTTATTTGGTTTACTTCAATGCATGGAAGAAACTTTTTAGCATGTCAGTATGGTTTTTACTTATTATTACTATTTTTTTAGAAATGTGATACATACTGTGTATTTCTAAGAAATAGGAAGAGAAAGGGATAACTTGTTTTGCTCTTATCTTTGATCACAGATATTTGAGAAGAGTGTTTGTAGTTGTGCTTTAGAATGGTCCAGGTTTTTGTTCATTTTAAATATCCTGTATGATACACTTTTTAAAATGCTTTGCTTTGCCTAAGTCTGAGTTTCTTTTGCTTACCCTTTCTTCTCCTCTCTCTTTTCTAAAGCGTTATTTTTGGTTAGTGGTAGTATAACAGTATTTCTGAATTGTAATGATGGTGTTTTTCCATACCTCTAACCTGTCCCAAATTCATGAGGTGACTTTTAAATTGGCTGGATTCAGTTTTGGGAAGATATGGATATTTGCCAGCAGGAGCATTGTAGCTCAAAACACTTTTCCCCTTCTGGGAAGAATGATTGATAAAATTTAGTTTTGCTTTAAAGAGCTTACATAGAAAAGATGTTTTCTTCAGCATTAATCAGATAACTGTACCTAGTAGATCATAAAGCTCAACTCTCCAGGGCCCAGAAACCAGGGCAAGAGAAACTCTTAATGTAAAGTGATCTGTTCATGACCTTCTTAAAAAAGAACATCTCAGTTCTCCCTAAGGAGTGCATTTTCAAATGCATCTCTCCTCAGACCCTTAAGAAATAGCCTCTTCCCATGGACCACACTACATAATGAATGGAAGACACCAAATGAAAACACAATTAGAGCAGCTAGCCTCTTTAAACGGCTGACCAAATCTTTTCTGAAGTGTCTGTATGTGCATGTGCATGTGTGCAAGTGAACAGAAGTGGGCCATATGGGACACAGCTGGTAATATCAACAGAGATAATGCTGGCATAGTGGAAGGACATAGGCTTGAATTAGGTCATGCCCTGGATGCAGTTTTCAGCTCCTGAAGATGGGACACTGGTAGTCACTTCCTGCCCCCGAGGGGGAGCAATCTGGTCTAGCATCTGGCCTCAAATGATTGCTTAACTCTTAAGAGAAGAAACCTCAGGCCTGGTGTAAGTCAAGCTTTCTTCACTAACAACAAAGAAGGGAAGTTTTCTTTCTTGCCTTACTATCTCCTGGCCCAAAAGATACCTTTCTGTCCCTGTGGGAACAAACTCTGAGGGTAGATGCAACAAAGAGACATATGGAGCACAGCTCATACTTAAAGAGAAAAGAGTCAATTCTAATTTTAAAAAAGTAAACTCTCTTCTCCTTTAATATTTATCAGCTTTATTTAATCCTTGTGCTCCTCAAGGTTACATCTCTTTTTAGAATTCTAGGATTCTGTTAGAATTCCTTATCCTATATAATAAAACCCTAATATGCAAATCTATGGAACGGCCAAATGACCAGCTGAACAACCAGTCACTATGATGCACGCTGAACACCAGGGGGCAGACGCTCAATGCAGGAGCTGCCCTCTGGTAGTCAGTGCACTCCCACAGAGGGAATGCTACTCAACCAGAAACCAGGCTCACGGTTGGCAGGAGGGCAGTAAGGAGCAAGGGGTCTCAGACTGTGAGAGCCCTGGACTGTGAGAGGACGTCTGACAGCTGGCTTAGGCCTGATCTCCAGGGGCATTGAGCCTAAACCAGAAGGCAGACATCCCCCGAGAGGTCCCGGACTGTGAGAGAGTGCAGGCTGGACTGAGAGCCCCCATGCCAGTGCATGAATTTTGTGCAATGAGCCTCTAGTTTTTTATAGTTGACTAGAGGCCTGGGGCACAAATTCATGCATGGGTAGGGTTCCTAGGCCAATCTGTGGGATGACTGGTGGGGCGATCAGGGGCCCCTGCTGACACCCCCTCTTGGCTGGTTTGGTGCCGCCTGCTCGCCAGCCCTGCACCCTGCTGCCACCACTGGTCGGGGCCTGTGGGCTGGGGGCAGCTCCTGCATTGAGCGTCTGTCCCCTGGTGGTCAGTGCGTGTCATAGTGACCAGTCATTCCTCTGGTCTTTCTGCCATTCCATCGATTTGCATAGTAGGGTTTTATATAGGATAATCCAAATGTAGAATAGACACAAAAGAAGACTCCAAGGAAGGGGAAAGGGTGTGTGTGTGTGTGTGTTTCACTTTAACCAAGACCAAACTGAGCAAGAATAAAACTGTTCCCATTTACTCTTCTTTTTACCTTTTAGATTTATTAGATTTAAAGCCCTTCAAAGCTTTCCCAATTAAAAGCCATGCCATTTAGAGGTAAACTGATCTCAGAATCATGGAGCAAAAGGAAGCAAACTTCTCATTTTATAGGATAAGAAAGTGAGTCCTAACTTGTGAACAGTGACCACTTTCTATTTTTGTGAGAGATACTTATACATGGGTGAAAAATGAAAGTCATGGAGATTTATCAGTGGTTTCTAATGAATAATAGATTCAAATTTAAGAGGTTCAAGAATTACTTAGATTCAAAGACTCAACTCCATTCATGGTGAAGAGTCAAAGAGGACCCTGACATCATATATGAAGTAGAGCAAGGAATGAATAAGATATGTGCTCGGAGAAGATTATTATTTAATTATGCAGAATTTTCATAATCCCTTTAATAGATGACTATGCAGTTTGCAGCAGCTTTTGTGTTATTGCAATAGACAACACCAGTGTTAGCATTCTGTTTACTAAATCTCTCAGTGCTTTCCCTATTTCTGCAGTTTACTATTGAATTTACTTTCTCATGATTCTGCGCTTTATGCCCAAACTACACGATCTTTTTGTACAAGAAAAATTACTTGTGGGCATTAAAATGCAACTTTCTTCTTCTCTATGATTCATTCCTACCTGGATCTGGGAAGACTTCCTTTCCTCTCCAGTATTGCAGATTGGACTGTGAAACCGTCTTTCTTGCGGTTGCCCAGTGCAGGTTGATAGTCCTGTCCTTTCAATTGGTTAAGTGAATGCCTTTACCTAGCTGATAAAAGCATCAGGGTTTGGAAGAGTTCCAGGGCCTCCTTTGTGCTCATAGGAAACTGGGGTAGCGTTTCCAGGAGTGCCGTGTGTGTTCAGTGAGTTTGGTGCAGTGCAGCAAGCTTGTGTAATAGCTCCATGGTAAAACTTGGATTGGCTCATCACTCCACTCGAGAGAGTGGGAAGCACTCATTTCTGTGTGAGGGGATGTGTGTGTATTATATGCATGTATGCATTTGTGTGGGTGCATGTTTACTTTTCTTTAAATCCCATTAACCAAGTGTCAAGTACATCTGCGATTACTTACTTAGCAAGGTTACTATTTCTGGTGTCTCATTTTTATTCAGGTCTTGGAAAATTCACTACATTTTTTGCTGATACTTTGGAGTGCTCTTTTTCCAGGGTCTTTTCTTCAGCATATAAGAAACGTGCCGACTTCATATATAAGTGGCTCTGGGTTTGGATATCTGCCATCTTCAGTCCCTGATACCACCCCAGGTACTCCCATCTGTTTAGCACACTGCTTGAATCTAGGCATTCTTCTTGTACAAGGACAAAAATCAGAACTAGAAAGTTATTTGATATTTTGTAGACCAATCTTTTTATTTTACAAATGAGGACAACTGAGATTACAAATGAAATGATTTATTCAAGGTTACTAAGGTAGAACCTGGATCTGCTGACTTGTAGTTCAGTGTTGTTGTTTTTCCCCTGACATAATTGCATTTAATTTTTCTAGAAGATTATGAGAAATTGATTGAATTTCCTTTAATATGTTCTCTAAGTTTTGTTACTATTATGGTTGTTAAGCAACAGATCACAGAAGCTCTTTTAACTTCTCTTGAATTATAAGATAGAAATCAGTACACTCAGGTAAATTACACCTGTTTGGATGTTCCTTAATGCTCCATTTTGATTTGCATAATAGTAGCTACTCAGTAGATGTTAATTAATCATTTTGTAATCAAATGGGAAGGTGACTGAAGTTTTTATTTGTTAAATACAAATATTCTCAAATGTTGAATTGTTATATGTGAAGCCCACCCTTGGCCAAAACAGAATCTCAAATGTCCTTTGGGAGAGATCTGGCTTGATTTGAGTAAGTGGAAAACATTTAACTAAAATACTTTGTTGAAGAATGTTCAGAAAAGGACATCCTCAAGTAACTGCTGCCCCACCTTCCTGGGTTTCTTGAGAACATACTGGATGAGTAAGAGGGTCAGTACTGGGGTTACTTCCAACTGTGAGACACTGAACGAGTTATTGAGCCTTTGTAAGTCATAGGTTTCTCATCTGTAAAATGAGATGCTGTTGGGACAGTAGTGCTCAAATGAATGGGAAATGCTTGGCCCAGAACCTGGAACACAGCATGCTCCTGACAAATGCTCGCTCCTATTAGACAGATGCTATGGGAATTAAATATCTGTGTGACCTTAGCACATTACTCACATTCTTTGTGTCTCAATTCCCTTATCTGGAGATGATAATAGTAGTTACCTTATAAAGTTGTTATGAAGATTATATGAATCAATGCACATAAAGTGCTTAGGACAATGGCTATCACCTACTAACATATGTATATGTATGCTTGCTACAAAATATTAGAGATTATTATTGCTATGTAAATCACCTAATGCACTAACTAGTACATGTTATCTATTAACTAAACAGCAGTTCGTTATTATTTATCCTTTCTTCCCTTTTAGAAGAACTGTTCTATAAAAATAAGTGGTATCATTGTAACAACATTTCTGGATCTTGAACAATATTTATTTGTTTGTTTATTATTTTTTTAATCTTCACTGGAAGATATTTTCCCATTGATTTTCAGAGAGAGTGGAAGAGAAAGGAAAAGACAGGGAGAAATATCGATGTGAGAGAAACACATTGATAGGTTGCCTCCTGCACACACCTTGACCAGGGCCAGGGCCAGGGCCAGGGCCAGAGGAGAGCCTGCAACCAAGGGACGTGCCTTTACTGAAATTGAATCCGAACCCTTCAGCCTGTCTATCCACTGAGCCAAACCAGCTAGGGTGAACAGTATTTATTTTTATAAAAACAAGTTATAAGCCTATACTTATAACTTCATTAAAATAATTTTTATTGATCTCAGAGAGGAAAGGAGAGGGAGGGAGAGATAGAAACATCAATGATATAAGAAAATCATTGATTGGCTAAATCCTTCATGCCCACTTCTAAGGATCAGGACCCACTCCAGGCATGTGCCTGGTCAATGCTCAGCCACTGAGCCTAACAGGCTGGGCTATATCACTCCATTTTTAAGCTAAAAATAGAAGGTGTTAGTGTGTTAGTTTTCTATTACTTTCTATTACTTTTCTATTACTATTCTGTTAGTTTTCTATTTCTATTAATATTACACAAATTTAGTCATATAAAAATACATACATTTATTATCTTACAACTAGTCAGAAATATCATATGGGTCTCATATGGCTAAAATTAAGGTGTCAGCTCATTGCATTCCTTTCTGAAGGCTCCTTTAGATGTTGGCAAAATTCAGTTCCATGTGGTTGTAGGATCCAGGTCTCCATTTCCTTGCTGACAGCTAGTCTAAGGGCTTCCGTTAACATCTAGTGGCCTCTTTCTGGCACTTGTATGCAGACCTTTCGCAGAATAAGCTATAGTGTACCAAATCCATCGCATGACCACAGCCAGGAAATGTTCTCTGCATATATATATATATATATATATATATATATATATATAATATATTATATATTATTGATTTCAGAGAGGAAAGGAAAGGGAAAGATAGAAACATCAAAGATGGGAGAGAATCAATGATTGGCTGCCTCTTACATGCCACCTACTGTGGATCGAGCCTGCTACCCGGACGTGTACCATGACTGGGAATTAAACCATGATCTCCTGATTCCTAGGTCTAAGTTCAGCCACTGAGCCCAGCTAGCAAGGCTGATCTCTGCCTGTAAGGACAAACATGATTAGATTGGAGCCACCAGAATCATCCAGGCCAGTGATTGGCAAACTCATTAGTCAATAGAGCGGCAAACTGCGGCTTGCAAGCCATGGTTTGCTGACCACTGATCCAGGCTATCCTTCAGAACTTCATGGTCCTTAATCTTGACCACATACATATGCACAGGTTCTGGGAATCAGGATTCAGACATCTTTGGGAGGAGGCATTATTTTGTATTCTTCAGTTAGAATTTAAAATGTGGCCCTGGCCTATGAACCTGATTAGTTGTATGTAGCTCAAAGTAAATATACTATCGTATGAGCTCCAAATTTCATTGTTCAAAAGGTGAAAAAGCCTGAATACCTTGCTAGAAGACATGTTGATTTCTCTCTTTATTCTTTTGGTCTTATGGGACCTCAGAGATACATTTATTTGGTAATTACTCTTTTAGCAGTATTTCTGGCACACAGTGTGTTTTATTTGGTAGAAGCTTCAGATTTGTGGCATAGTGTTTACTCTTGCCTTGTCGAAAGCTAATCATCCATCAGGAGACCTTCCACTTACAGATCATTCAAAGGCCAGAGGCCTTTTGTCATGCCCTTTCCTGCAGTGATCACCTCAGTCATTATGTCCCCTACTTTTTTCAGAATTTAAGATTCTTCTCTTTGTCGTTCCCTCCATCATTTGTCTTTTCTCAGTCATGACATGTTTTCTTTGTCCCGTGTTTGTCTATGTACCTGCCTGGGTCCCCTGCTGCACTGTGAGCTCCTTTATAGCTAGCATTGTTTCTTCAACTGCTTTGTATCCTTAGCACCTAATACAGTGCATGATAGAGATAAGCAATGCGTGGTGATTGTATTCCAGTGTGCTGATTAGAAGAGGAGCATTTGTCTAGTCTGTCACTTGTTATCTATGGCCAAACACAGAATATAAAACTTGGGACCAGAGGCAGAGCCATAAATAGACACAATTCTAGTAACTTAGGGGTTTATAGCCTAATTTCTAGGGAAGCATCGAAGTGTATCTCTTTGACAAAATAGCTGTACATCCATCATGAAGAGATGAATGCTAAAAGCTTTATTTGAGCTCAAGAGAGGTCATTGAAATTATTTAACTTTTGTCTCCTAGATGTTTTCCAGAACTTCAAAACAGAGGCCAAATATTATTTCAAGTTTTCTATCTTTAATTTCATACTTATAACATTTTTATTTTTGTAATGTTTAATATGTCAATATCAGGGTAGTTAATGGCAATATTAAATACCCCTACTTGAATATCTTATGATGATTGCAATTTGAATTTATTTGGTTGCCCTCTTTAACATCAGTCCAACAGAAGGATCAGTTGAGAGTGACTAATATTCAGATTTCTAACTAGTTATGTAGAGCAAATTTATATAAGAAAGTACAATAAGTATACAGACGTAACTACAATGTCATTCTCCAAGCTTTTAACCTTAAATCAGATGTTTCTGTCTTGTTCCTGATCTTGATATTTTCTTCATAGTCATGGCCTGGCATTGTCTTTACTCATCTGTTTTGCACGTTAACCTTCTGTGCCTGTCCTAGACAATCTACATTTGAGTGGTTATTATTATACACCACTGTATTTTAAATCCAAGTTAGCACATTATCAGCAGAAAATTGTTACTTAATGTTTCTCAGAGTTCAGAGTTTAGAGTTTAAAGTTCAAAGTCCCTGGAACTCTATATTCTGTAATGTAACCTATTTGTGCTATTACACAAATTTATTGAAATGCTGACATTTAGGGCTCTACAGTAGGTCAGGAAAAGTCAGCTAATAGCCTTTTAAAAAACCTATAATCAAAACTGTGAATTCTATAAAAAGACAAATCCATATTTTATTTTTCTTATATGGCACATACACTGAGTGGCCATATTATTATGATCTCTGAATGCATAATAATCTGACCACAGTGTGTGTGTGTGTATGTACAAATTCATGCACTCAGAGGCCTGATGCATGAATTTGTACATGAGTGGGTCTGACCAGCCTGGCCAGGGGGAGGCAACATGGGCAGTTGGCCAGCCTGCTTGCTTGAACTCCTGGATGAGGGGACAATTTGCATATTAGCCTTTTATTATATAGTATATACACTGAGTGATCAGATTATTATGCATTCAGAGATCATAATAATCTGGCCACTCAGTGTATATTTTAATTCTGAATTGAATTTATGCACAATTTTTCTTGTTATAGGGCTCATGACTTTTAAAGTTTACTTTCCTTACAATTGGATTTTGTATGTGTGTTGTTTAATATGTATGTTTATCTTTTGCAGTATAACACATTATGCTAAAATTTAGTGGCTTCAAACAAGAATGAACATTTATCATTTCATATAGTTTCTGTGGGTCAGGAATTCAGGAGAATCTTAGCTTGATAGTTGTAGCTCAAGGGTCTTTCATGAGATTGTGATTAAGATGTTAATTGAGGGTGCAGTCATCTGGAGACTGCCTCGGGTCGCAGAATCTTTTTCCAAATACATGGATAGCAAATGAGTGCTGGCTGTTGGCAGGACGCCTGAGTTCCTTCCTACCTGGGCTTCTCCATTGGGTTGCTTTAGTGTTCTCATGACATGATCTCTGGCTTCCTCCAGTTTGAATGATAGAAGAGTATAGGGCAGATCCCACAATTTCCATTAAGGACTAGCCTCAGCCACTTAGGTCTGCCCTATTCATTATGGGAGGCAGCTATATGAGAAGGTGAATTCCCAGAGTCAAGAATCACTGGAGTCCTCTTGGAGACAGGTCATCACACAAATGTTCCTCTTTTTTTTTTAAGCCCAACTAGCAGTGTAACTGCTGATTCTGCATACTTAGAAAATATAATTTTATTTTATTTAGGCTTGAATAGAGAACCCATGTCAGGTAAAACATAGGGTTACCACTATTTGAAATAGTAGGGCTCAATTCAGAATCAGAGTAGCAGTGGGAATCTGGGTCAGGAAGACAAGTCCAGAAAAGAATAGGTATTAATCAAAACACATCCCAGGGAAAATGCCTCTTTTGATCAAGGGAGTTTGTGGGGATGAGATAGGAAGACAGGGCTCTGGGGAACAGATTCAAGAGAGGAAGGCAAGAAGCACACCTTGCTGTTGATATTATGATGGTGAATTGGGTTCAGTAGTGTCTTGACAAATAGATTTTAACAACCTGAACCAAGAAAGACCTTGTAGCTTTTTGGAGCTAATTTGAATATATGCTAATTCCAGAGTTATAGCAGTGGTGTCCCTCCATTAGCAAAGCGATAAATGAAGTTATACAAAATATCTAAAATCTCTGTGGGAAAAATGTGATGCCTAGCAAGCTACATAGCTTTTAGAATCTGATAAGTTATCATTTAGTGTTTTACCTACTGTGTGGATTTTGATTTTAATGACACTAATTGCTGATGTTTATTAAGTGTTTAATGCACACTAAGGTCATTATCGAGGTTTATCCTGGCAATACAGCTAAGAGATGTTCAGAGTCAATTTAGGAAAGTAATGGGCTGTGACATGAAACAAGTTGAATATCAGTCTAAAGTCCACCACATACTGGCTCTGGGACTTTGGTGAGTTATTTGACTTCTCTAAGAATTTCCTCATCTGTAAAATTGAGGATTAAAAGAACCTTCAGAGATTGTTGTGAAGGTTAGTAAGACAATACACATAAAACACTTAATATACCTGCCAGTGAACACTCAGTAATGTCAACTCTTATTATTTACATAAATATGTTTTCTCAAAATTTAATTCATTTATTTAATATTTATTGATTTCCTTTTATTTAGGATCTGAGGAAGAAAAAGTGAATAAAACAGTCAAAATGCTTATCCCCCTGGTGTGTTTATAACCATAAAGTAGGCAAAAAAACAAAATATTTAAGTTGGTGATAAATTCTCAAGGAAAATAAAAATGAGAGGGATGAGAGCAAATGCTATGTTTGGGGATGGGATGCTATTGATGTAGAGTTATCAAGGGAATCATCACTGACATTTACCCAGAGGACTGAAAGAAGTGAGGGAAAGAAAATGCAGGTATCTGGAAAGGCATTCTAGGCAAAGGGAGATACAGGTGCAAATATCCTTAGGTAGGGACATGCCTGGCATGTTGATATCAGAGAGTCCACTTGGGATGGAGCAGAGGAAGGGAGGGTGTGGTAGGTGATGACAGCAGAGAGGCAGCCGATGGTCAGCTCATTTAGAGTTCTGTAGGTTCTAGTGAGGAGTTTGCTTTTAACTCTCAGAGGATAGGAAGACATTGGAGAGTTTTGAGCAAATAACATGATCTGACTTACATTTTATAGGGGTCACTCTAGCTATTGTTTTGGAATAGACTTCACGAGCCAGAATTAAAATCTGACACTATGGAAAGGATCCAGGCACACAATAACAGTTGCTTGGACTAGGGGACTGTTGGTGGTGTTAGAAAAGAGGTCAGATTTGGGGCATTACTGAAAGCAGTGTAGAGGAGAACTCCTAAGTTTCTTGGCCTGAGCATCTGGAAAGATGGAGTTATTTATCTGGGATGGGGGAGTTTGTGGGATGGAGTCTGGTTTCTGGGATCAGAGTCTGGTTTCAGATATGATTAGTTGAGAAGCATTTACAGACATTTAAGTGGAGATAGAGAGTAGAGAGAGCTGGAGCTCTGAGTCTGGAATTCAGGGGGCAGAGTGGCAAGTTGGAGACTTAAATTTGGGAGTTGTAAATGATTGGTTCCTTAAAACAGTGTAGATGGAGAAGAGGAAGGTGTGAGGATGAACCAATGTTTATAGAACACAGATTTGAGGAAGAACCTCTGTTCTGAGAATTAAGAAAGCAGTGTTCCAGAAGTCACAGGAGCAAAATATTTCAAGAAAGAGGGAAAGATCAATTATATTAGATATTGCTAATATATCAAGATAATAACTGAGAAATAATTATCAGTATATCTGCAGCATGGTGGATTGTCACTCCATTGGATCCTATGCAGTAAACAGTGAAAATGTGGGATATAATATTTTAAAACCTTTTGAATTCTCCAGGAGCTGGCAAGAAAGTAAAAAAAATAGGAGTAAAACTGCTATGGAATGCTCTTGAATAGTCAATATGAGGAAGGGTCTGGGGTATAATTAAAAGAGGCTTTATACAAAAACAGAAGTAACAGGAAGGAAGACTGCCTGTCAGCATGGATGTAGGTGGTTGGAAGATATGGTAGTGGCACCATGTAGTCCTCCTCTGAGTTTCCTTTTCTCAGAGACATCTAAAGTGAAGCCATCATCCCTGAATAAAGGTGGAGGAGAGTACTGGCGTTTTGAAAAGAAAGGAAGTATAAAATACTCCTTGTGTGCCAGGAAAACTGTGGTTTTTCTCTAGTCATATGCAGCTGCATGGGTGCAGGTGTGGATTAGGTTTTGGCTGGTAAGTCAAAATGAAGAGTGGTAAGGTAGGGAGAGCCAATTACGATGGTGCACCATGAAATCTAAGTGGATAGGATGAGAGGAGAGGGCAGGAAGAAGATGAGGGAAGCTCAGAATTCAAAGCATTCACTTTTTCCATTTTGCCATTGATTATAGTTACCTCATTTACTAATGTATATTTATCTTTATCTCCCCCAGTAATTTACAAGCCCATGTCTCATTCTTTGATGTTGTCAACATATTCTGTAGCAGTTTATTTCTCCAAAGTATGAAATCCACAAGAGTCAATTTAATTGTTTTCATATTTTCCTTAGTCATTATACATCAGTTATATTATGTGAACTTTTATTGAAAATATTTTAAAAAGTCAACTCCATATGAATATTTATAAGGAGCTATTCTACACTAAAGTGCTACTTTTGATTATAGATGTATTAGCACGTCTAAAGTAAATTAAACTTTTGACGAGAACGTCAATTTGGTCATCATGTAGATGGATGAAACTAAATATTTTAGTCAAGTATTTGGCCTGAACTATTTTGAAGCTCAGAATTCAAAGCCTATGATTATAGATGTATCAGCACATGTGCATTTTTTAATAGGGGTTTGGTGGGATGGGTAAGAGAAGATGGAATGTAAAAAACAAAATAAAAATAGGTCAGTGGTCAGTGATTTGCAAAGGAACTCTAAAAATATTACTTTGTGTTTGATTATACCTAACATAAAAGACTAACAACTACAAGTATTGTCTTGAAGTGTGTAGTACTATATGACTTTAGTGAATTTGTGTGGTATGTCTTCTTGTGTATGGTGCTGGGCTACAGTAATTAAAAGAGATAAACAAAAAATAAGGTTCTTATTTTTAAATTCCAGCAGGGCTATAAACTAGAAACCTTGTGGAGGTAGAATGGGCAGATTCTGGTAACTGACTAACTGTGGGGGAGGGTGGTGGTGAGGGAAGGAGGGTTATAGAAAATCATACCAAAGTCTTGACCCTGAGAAGATGTTGACAGTTTTTATAGGGATTACAAGAGAACTGGGGAAAGATGCTTATTTAGAGGATAGGTGCTTTGTTGAAAGATCTATATGAATATTTGTATGGAAATGTCCATTGGGAATTAGGTGAAAAGGGAGAAAATTACATGATATGGTTATAGTTTTTAGGTGGAGGGGAGGCAAAATTTGATGAAACAACAGGAAATTTGCAAAGAGAAGGGTATTCATTGTTGCTCCATCTATTAAGCAAGCAGTGCTGGTATACTTTATGCATATAGTTAATTTTAGTGTTTGAATATGAAATTTGTAATTTCTCCTCACAGCAGATTTGAAATTCTGTGAGAATGTAGCAGGAAATAAAATTATATTAGATCAGTTTAAAAATATCAGTTAAATGAAATTTAATTTCAAATATTTGAAATATGTAATACATGTACAAATAGAAGTTTCTTTAGTGCAAAGTGAGCTTTTACAGTTTAACTGTATATTTAAAAATATATTTTTATTGATTTCAGAGAAGAAGGGAGAGGGAAAAGAAAGAAACATCAATGATGAAAGAGAAAAATCGATCGGCTGCCTCCTGCATGCTCTACTCTAGTCTGCAACTTGGACATGTGTCCTGACCAGGAATCAAACTGTGATCCTCTGGTTCATAGATTGACACTCAATCCCTGACCCATGCCAGTTGGGCTGGATTTCTGTGTTTGTTTAGGTATTTGTTTTTCTCCTTGATGTTCCTAAAATTTTACTGGAGGATACTCACATTGTGTGTTACCTATGTTGATGTATTCTCAAAATCTGGCCTTCCTTCGGCCTAGGGAATTTCTGCTATGCTGCCCAAGTCATCTTGTTTGCTATTTTCCTCCTCTTGTACTTTTAGTCTCACTGTTAATTCTTGTAGGAAGCAAAGAAGAAGAAACAAACTAGGAATGTTTGTCTTCCTGAGACTTGGCTTTCTGGAGCCTCCCTCATTCAGTCCCTCACAACCTTTCTCTTTTCTTTCACTTCCCACTCTCCAATCAGCCTTCTCCCCTAAGTTGGAAGAGTAGGAAAATGCCAATACTGAGGTCTTGGGTAGCAATCTAGTTAGCCCTAGAAGTTCTTTCCTTGTTTGATTTTTTTTCCCTATCTCTTGCCTACTTGCCAGCTGGTATATCTGGCATTGGTTGCTCATAAGGGAAATAGAAAAAGTCCAGCCAAACTGTGTGCATGCTGGAAATCCTAACCTTCAAACTCGCACATTGCTTAATCCTAGGGGAGCACTGGTCCTCTGTGTTGCTTTCTATCCCAGAGGGAGAATTAGAATCCATTTTGACTTTGTTCAGTTTTTTTTCATAAGTATATTCTTATAAATTCCCTATTTTAAAGACTATTCCTCCAAAACTTATTCTAGACAAAAACAACACTAATTTCTAAAAGATTTTTTGTTTTGGGTGAATAGCTGAATTTGTATATAATCATTTAATTTCATTTGTTGTATCCTTAACAGCATCTTGCTGTTCTTTGGTTTACTTTGATTAGAATGTATTTTCTATTAATGCACAAGAGAAACAGCTTTTTCACCATCTTTGAGAAAGAGAGATTCTATTGGGAAAGGTAATGTATGTCTTAGTCATCTTGCTTTCGGCATGATACAAGAAACAGATTCACATCTAGTGTAATCGTCCAGTGCAAAATTTATTATCTGGAAAGCATGAGAGGAGCACATCACATTTATTCAGTTCTCATTTTCACTCCTACTTAGAGTTCTTTGAAGATAGACTCAATTTTTAGAAAATGATAAATTTTTCTAAGACACTGAATTAAAACAAAAACATTTTAAGCCCTTTTTTTCCTTGGAGATTTTAAAAAATTGTTTAAAGTATTACAAATAGGAGTACATATGTCTCCTTTTTTCCCCCATTGACCCCTGCCTCCCCTACCCTCCAGCACATGCCTTCCCCCCCCAATCCCCAGTATCTTGCATCCATTGGTTATGCTTATGTATTTGCATGCATACAAGTCCTTCAGTTGATCTCTTCCCACCACCCTCCCTGCCCCCAAATTTCCCCAGCCTTCCTCCTGTAATTTGACAGTCTGTTCAATGCTTCTCTGCCTCTGTATCTATCTTTTTGTTCATCAGGTTATAATGTTCTTTATTATCCATAAATGAGTCAGATCATGTGGTATTTTTCTTTCGCTTATTTCACTTAGCATAATGCTCTCCAGTTCCATCCATGCTGCTGCAAATGGTAAGAATTTCTTCTTTTTTATAGCAGCATAGTATTCCATGGTGTAGATGTACCATAGTTTTCTGATCCACTCATGTGCTGATGGGCATTTAGGCTATTTCCAAATTTAAGCTATTGTAAAGTGTGCTGCTATGAACATAGGGGTGCATATGTCCTTTCTGATTGGTGTTTCTGTTTTCATGGGATATATTCCTAGAAGTGGTATTACTGGGTCAAATGGAAGTTCCATTTTTAGTTTTTTGAGGAAACTCCATACTGTTCTCCACAGTAGCTGCACCAGTCTGCATTCCCACCAGCAATGAAGAAGGGTTCCTTTTTCTCTGCATCCTCACCAGCACTTGTCATTTGTTGATGATAGCCATTCTGACAGGTGTGAGTTGTTTTGATTTGCATCTCTTGGATGATTAGTGACTTTGAGCATGTTTTCATATGTCTCTTGGCTTTCTGAATGTCCTCTTTCTAAAAGTGTCTATTTAGGTCCTTTGCTCATTTTTGATTGGATTGTTTATCTTCCTTTTGTTAAGTTGTGTGAGTTCCCTGTAAATGTTGGACATTAAACCCTTATCAGAGATAACATTGGCCAATATGTTCTCCCAAGTAGTGGGCTTTCTTGTTGTTTTGTTGATGGTTTCTTCAGCTATGCAGAAGCTTTTTATTTTGAGTAGTCTCATTTGCTTATTTTCTCTGTGTCTCTCTTGTCCCAGGATCTGTGTCTGTAAAGATATTGCTACAACATATGTCTGCAATTTTGCTGCCTATGGAGTCTTGTAGGATTTTTATGGTTTTCCATCTTACATTCAAGTCTTTTAGCCATTGTGAATTTGATTTTGTATATGGTGTAAGTTGGTGGTTTAGTTTCATTTTTTCACATGTATCTGACCAAACTTCCCAGCACCATTTATTAAAGAGACTATTTTGACTCCATTGTATGCTCTTACCTCCTTTGTCAAATATTAATTGAGTGTAATGACGTGGGTCAATTTTGGGGTCCTCTATTCTGTGTCATTGGTCTATATTATGTTCTTGTGCAGTTTTAAGAAACACGGCTTGGTAATACAGCCTGATGTCTGGTATTGTGATCCCTCCAAGTTAGTTTTTTTTCTTGTTTTGTTTTTTTCTCTCTTCGACTTTGTTCTTCCTTCTCAGGATAGCTGTGGATATTCAGTTTTTTTTTTTATTCCAGATGAATTTTTGAAGAGTTTGTTCTAGATCTTTGAAATATGCCTTTGGTATTTTAATAGGTATTGCATTAAATCTATAGATTGCTTTAGGTAGTGTGGGCATTTTTATTTTTTAATAAATTTTAATTGTTCAAATTATTACAATTGTTCCTCTTCCCTCCCCCAAGCCCCATAGCTCCCCTTTACCCTTACTACACGCTGCCCCCCCACTGTCCTCATCCATAGGTGTAGGATATTTATTCAGTCTTTTCCTGCACCCCCACACCCTTTTCTCCCTGAGTATTGTAATTCCATTCCCTTACTGTGCCTCTGATTCTATTATATTCACCAGTTTATTCTGTTCACCAGATTTTTTATTCACTAGATTTTTAGATTCACTTGTTGATAAATATGTATTTTTTGTTCATAATTTTTTATCTTTACTTTTTTCTTTTTCTTCCTCTTCTTAAAGGATACCTTTCAGCATTTCATATAATACTGGTTTGGAGGTGATGAACTCCTTTAGCTCTTTCTTATCTGTGAAGCTCTTTATCTGACCTTGAATTCTGAATGATAGCTTTGCTGAGTAGAGTAATCTTGGTTGTAGGTTCTTGCTATTCATCACTTTGAATATTTCTTGCCACTCCCGTTTGGCCTGCATAGTTTCTGTTGAGAAATCAGCTGATAGTCCTATGGGTGTTCCATTGTAGGTAACTAACGGTTTTTCTCTTGCTGCTTTAAATATTCTCTTTGTCTTTTGCTCTTCGCATTTTAATCATGATGTGTCTTGGTGTGGTCCTCTTTGGATTCCTTTTATTTGGGGTTCTGTGTGTTTCCTGGACTTGTAAGACTATCTCTTTCATCAGGTGGGGGAAGTTTTTGGTCATTATTTCTTCAAATAGGTTTTCAGTATCTTGCTTTCTCTCTTCTTCTGGTACCCCCATAATTCTGATGTTGATACGCTTGAAGTTGTCCCAGAAGTTCCTTACACTATCTTCACACTTTTGGATTCTTTTTTCTTTTCCAGTGGAATGTTTTCTGCTTCTTTGTATTTTAAATCTTTGACTTGATTCTTGTGATCCTCTAGTCTGCAGTTGGATCTCTGTATATTATTTTTATTTCAGTCAATTATGCTTAATTTCTAGTTGGTCCTTTTTCCATCTCCTCGAGGGTCTCACTATATTTATCGGCCTTTTTCAGAAAATTCCTGAAAAATCTTAAAACTGTGGTTTTGAACTCTATATCCAGTCCTTTGTTTTCTTCCATTTCTTTCATTTGTAATCTGTTTCTTTGTCTCCACATTTTGACTGCTTCCCTGAGTTGATAGAGTGGTTTTGTGTGCAGGTGTCATATAGGGGCTAGTGACTCAGCCTTCCCAATTACCTGAGGTAGACACTCTTGGTGCACCCATTTTGTGGGTGGCGTACACAGTCTTGTTGTAGTTAAGCCTTGACTGTTATTGGTATCACTGGGGGGAATTGACCTCCAGGCTAATTGGCTGTGAGGATCAGCTGTGTCTATGACAGGAGAACTTCTGTGCTAGAAACACCCTTATGAGACAAGACTTGCTTCAGTGGGGCTTTGGTGCTCATTGGGTCTGCCCCCTGAGTGTGTCCCTTATGAATCTGAGGAGTTGTAATCTGGATATTCCCACACTGATCACTGGGCACACTGGCTCTTGGATCTCCAAGGAGGTGCTAACTCAGCTTCTGCCTGAGGCTACCCAACAGCAGCAGCTACAGAAAGAGCTGCAGATTCCTCTTCTTTGTTTGGGTTTTAGAAGTGCCCAGATGAGGCCCACCTGTGAAGTGATGCAAACTGCTATGGAGCCGTGGGCCTTCTTTTGGATGTTCTGGGTCTTATTGACTCAGCTGTAGGTAAGTTTAAAGTTCAAAGGACCAGGCCATTCATATGCAAAAGCCTCTGCGCTCAGCTTGGATGGAGCAGAGTCTCATGGCAGAGCAAACAGCTATGGCTTCATGGGGCAGGATCACAGGGAAGGGCAAATGGCAATGGCTTCCCGTTAATCCTGCCCTAAGAGGCCCCTGGTTCTCAGTGTCCCATGGTAATCACTACAAGCACCTCTGAGGGAAAGCTGCCCTCGAGTTTCGCCAGCTGCCAGAGAGTCCAGTCTCCCTGTAGGAGTCTGGGTCCCCAAAGTCTCACCCAGAACTGGAGTTCAGAGCAGTTGGGAGCTTTTGTTTTTGTCCTGATTGAGAAAGCCTGCCACAGACTCAGTTGCCAGCCCTCTTCATGCATGTACCTCCATACCTCTGCCTCCTATAGCTCCTGTAAGTCTCAATGTGCTTTTCTCTTTCCTTCTAGTTGCAAATTTTCCACTCATCCAGCCTTCTGTGGTTCTGGATGATTTCATTTTATCTTTTAGTTGTAGTTTTGAAATTGTTGTGTGAGGCAGCAGTTTTCATGTTTACCTATGCCGCCATCTTGGTTTCTCCTAGATGGTTTTTTTCAGTATGAACAATTTAGTGATATTGATTCTATTAATACATGAACATGGTGTGTTTTTCCCTTTGTTTATGTCTTCCTCTATGTATTTTTTCAATGTCCTGTATTTTTTCAATTATAAGTCTTTTACTTCCTTAGTTAAGTTTATTCCTAGGTATCTTAATTTTTTTGGTACAATGGTAAATGGGATTGTTTTTTTCACTTCTCTGCTGTCAGTTCATTATTGGTATATAAAAAGGCCATAGATTTCTGGGTGTTAACTTTGTATCCTGCTACATAGCCAAATTCATTTAATAGGTCTAGCAGTTTTTTGATGGAATCTTTGGGGTTTTCTATGTATAGTATCACCTGTATAGTCATTTGCAAATAAGGACAGATTACCTTTTCTTTTCCAATTTGGATGACTTTAATTTCTTCTTGTCTGATTGCTATGGTTAATACTTCTAGTACTATGCTGAACAGGAGTGGTTACACTGGGCATCTTTGTCTTATTCCTGTTCTTAAAGGAAATGGATTTAGTTTTTGCCCATTGAGTATGATGTTGGCTATAGTTTTGTCATATAAGGCTTTTATTATGCTGAGGAATGATCCCTCTATTCCCACTTTACTGAGAGTTTTTATCAAGAAAGGGTGTTGGATTTTGTCAAATTATTTTTCTGCATCAATTGATATGATTATGTGATTTTTGACTCTCAGTTTATGTGATGTATCACAGTTATTGATTTGCATATATTGTACCAACCTTGCATCCCCAGAATAAATCACACTTGGTTATGGTATATAATCTTTCTAATATATTGCTGAATCTGATTTGCCAGAATTTTTTTGAGGATTTTAGCATATATGTTCATCAGTGATATTCGCTTGTAGTTCTCTTTTTTAGTGGTATTTTTATCTGGTTTTGGGACTAGGGAAAAGCTGGCTTCATAGAAAGAGCTTGGAAGTGTGCTTTCCTCTTTAATTTTTTGGAATAGTCTGAGAGGATAGGTTTTAGTTCTTTTTTGAATGCTTGGTAGAACTCCCCTGTAAAGTTGTGCTGACCAGAGTTTTTGTTTGCGAGAAATTTTTGATCGCTCTTTCAATTTCTTTGGAAGTTATCGGCCTATTTAGGTTTTTTGATTCTTCTTGGTTGAGTTTTGGGAGCTTGTATTTTTCTAAGAATATGTCCATTTCATCTATGTTGTCCATTTTGTTGGAATAAAGATGTTCATAGTATTTTTTCATAACCTTTTGTATTTCTGTGGGATTGGTTGTTACTTCACTTCTTTCATTTCTGATTTTGTTTATTTGGGTCCTCTCTCTTTGCTTCTTGGTTAGCTTGGCTAGAGATTAATCAATCTTGTTTATCCTTTCAAAGAACCAGCTCTTGGTTTTGTTTATCCTTTGTATTGCTTTTTTTTTTTTGGTTTGGTCTCTATGTTTTTTATCTCTGCTCTGATCTTTGTTATTTCCTTTCTTCTGCTTACACTAGGCTTTTCTTGTTGCTCTCTTTCTAATTCTTTGAGTTGTATGGTTAGATAATTTGTTACCATTGTTTCTTGTTTTTTTGAGGTAGACCTGCAGAGCTATAAACTTCCCTCTCAAGACTCCTTTCACTATGTCTCATAGATTGTGGATTGTTGTGTTTTCATTGTCATTTGTTGCCTTAATGCTTTCTATTTCTTCTTTGATCTCTTTGGTAACCTAGTCATTATTTAATAGTATGCTATTTAGCCTCCAGGTGATTGATTATTTTTATTGTTTTGATTGTAGTTGATTTCCAGTTTTATGCCATTGTGATCTGAGAAGATGCTTTACATGATTTATATCTTCTTGATTTTGAAGAGACTTTGCCTGTGTCCCAATATATAGTCTATCTTTGAAAATGACCCATGTGCACTTGAGAAGAAGGTATATTCTGAGGCTTTTGGGTGAAATGTTTTGAAGATGTCAGTTAATTCCATCTGGTCTAGTAAGTCATTTAGGATTGATGTTTCTTGGCTTATTTTTTGTTTAGTGGATTTTCCAGTTGTGTTAGTGGAGTATTAAAGTTCCCTACTATGACTGTATTACTGTCAATCTCTCCCTTGACATCCTCCAGTAGATATTTTATGTATTTGCATGCTCCTGTGGTGGGTGCATATATGTTTACAAGTTATATCTTTTTGTTGAATTGCTCCCTTTAGTATTATGAAGTGGCCTTCCTTATCTATTGTTATGTCCTTCACTTTGAGGTCTAATTTGTCGGATATAAGTATTGCTACCCCAGTTTTTTTTTTCATTTCCATTCGCTTGGAAAACCTTTTTTCATCCCTTTACTATCAGTTGTGTGAAATTTTTTTTCTCAGGTGGTTTCCCTATAACAGCAGATATATGGGTCATGTTTTCTTATCCACTCAGCTAACTTATGTTTTTGATTGGGGCATTTAATCCATTTACTTTTAAAGTTATTATTGATAGGTACTTGTTTGTCTCCATTTTTATTCTTTATGTCCGTGTTCCGTCTTTGCTTCCTATTTTTTCTTTTTACAGCAGACCTCTTAGCATTTTTGCAATGCTAGTTTGGTGGTAACAAACTCCTTTAGTTCTTTTTTGTCTGTGAAGATCCCGATTTCACCTTCAATTTTGATTGATAGCCTTGCTGGGTACAGTATTCTTGGATTCAGACCCTTGCTTTGCATGATTTTGTATATTTCATTCCATTCCCTTCTAGCCTGATGTGTTTCTGTTGAGAAATCAGTCAGTAGTCTGATGGGGTTTCCTTTGTAGGTAACTTTCTGTCTCACTCTGGCCACTTTTAAGATTATTACTTTGTTTTTGGTGTTTGCCAATTTAATTATAATGTGACTTGGTGTCGATCTTTTGAGGTACATTTTGCTTGGGACTCTGTGAGTTTCTTGGACTTGTGTGAGTTTTTTCTTCCCTATATCAGGGAAGTTTTCTGGCATTTCTTCAAACACGTTTTCTATTCCTTGCTCAGTTTCCTCTCCTTCTGGGACCCCTATTATGTGGATATTGTTTTGTTTTGTGTTGCCTGAAAGTTCCCTTAAGTTTTCCTCCTGTTTTTAAAGTTTGTTTTTTAAATGCTGCTCTGCTTGGATATTATTCCCTACTTTATCTTCTAGCTCACTGATGCATTCCTCTGCTCCTTGTATTCTACCGTTGATGCTTTCTGTTGAGTTATTTATTGCAGTGATGTAATTTTTCATTTCTTCCTGGTTCTTCTTCATTTCCTCTTGGTTCTTACACATATTGTTGAATTTGTCTTCCAAACTTTTTAGCGACTTTATGGCCATTTCTCTGAATTATTTTTCTGTCAGGCTGCTTGCCTCCATTTTGTTTACTTCATTTTCTGGTATTGCCTCCTTTTCTTTCATATGAGAGCTGTTTTTTTGTCTCCTCATGCTCTCTACTCCCCAAGTGTCCATTTATGTAGCTGTCTCTCTCCTGCATTTATTTAAAGGCACAAAATACAACACAACAATGTACAACACAGAAGGCACTGAACAGAAATGTATTCATGATGCTAATAACCCTAAGTAAATGTGACCACCAAAGAAAAGAGAATTAGAGGTTTAAAAAAAAAGAGAGAGTGTGCAAAAATGATATTCAGTAAAGGAAAAGCAGTAAGAGAGAAAAGAAAGAGAATAGAAAAGAAGGGGGGAAAACTATATGGGGAAAAAACTCAATATAACAACCACTATTCCAAAAATGCAAATAACTAACACCCAGAGATGTATGCAAACTACAAACAGCAACTAATAACAAAAGAAGAAAGGAAAAACAGAAGCAAAAAAGAGAGAATTGATCACACAAACAAACAAAAAACCCCAATATAATCAATAATCAAACAAACAACACTTGGACAGAGAAAAAGAGGGGCAAAACCAAACAAAATAAAACAAAAAAAACCATAAAATAAACAAAACAAAACAAAAAACATTACAATCAAAAAAAAAAGGGAAGAGAGAAAAAATTGGATAGTGAAGAAAGAGACGAGAGAAGTGTGTATGGATTTGTAGCAGGGGATTGGAAATTAGATATATAATTAGAAAGTAGGATGAATTTTTAACAGGGGTTAGGGAGAATCTAAAGCAGGAATAGGGTAAGAGTAATAGGACCACAAAAGGGGAAAAGTAAGGAAGAAAATGTTGACATAAAGGTAAAGTTGAGATAGAATAAAACAATGCTAAAGGACAAATGAAAATAGAACATAGAACATTAATCCCAAAACAAAATAAAATAAAATAAAAAGCAAATAAAATGAAACTTTAAAAATGGTAAAATAATAGTAGTAATAATACTGATTAAAAATAAAAATGTAATAATTAAAAAGGTAAAATCAAGTGAGAAAAAAATTATTTTCTTAAGTAAAAGTTAAAAAATAAAAATGTGCAGTAGTGAAGGTCATTCACTTGCTCTACTGTTCTGTTTGGCATACCTGTTTTCTGACAGGTAGTCAGGACAGTATTGAAGTTCCCTGTGTTCCACTGCTTCTTTGTGTTCTAAATCACAATCCTGTTTTCAAGAAGGCTGTAATTCTTTGTTTCTCAGCCTGCCTTTAGTTGTATTTAAATAAGAGTCAATTTGTGACTCAACCCCTGGAAGGCATTGTTTCTGTATTGACATCTAAGTCTATAAGTCCTCTCTACTCAGTATTTAGATTTTGTTTGAGGGAATGGACTGCCCCAGAACTGGTTCTCTGATTATTTCTCCCTGCTCTGATCCCCAGGTTTCACAAAAACAACTTTCCCCTGCAGTCTCTGAGAGTGTTTTTAATTGGTTGATCCTATGTACTAGGCTTAGCAATCAAAAGCAAAGATTTAAAGAGAAAAAAGCCAGAGTAAGCATGCAGAGTTGCGACTTTTTCACCCTGGCACGGTGCATAACTATGCACATGTCTCTCTGCATGTCTTTTTTCTCTGACACAGCACAGCAGGTATACTGATCAAACTTCATGCTGCCTTTTTGTGATGAGCCCAGCTATGGGTTGATTTCTAGAGTTCCCGTCTACCAGCAGCCCTGTGGACCCCCTTCCACATTCCTGGACTACAATGACCCCAAGGCCCGGATTTTATTGGGTTCACACTTCAGAACCTCTAGATTCTATTGTGCACGTTTCTCCCTCCAGCCTTGATCACAGACCTCACCTTTCCCTGGGTGAAATCTGACCTTTACTGAGAAGGTGCACAGCTCATATGAGTCCGCATATTTGCACGGTGTTCATGGGTTCGCAGCTGGTTCCTGGGTGTTATGGTTGTAGGGTCCCGGCAGGTATCCAATTCTTCCCTGTTGAAGGCTAGGCTTCAATCACAGCCACTCTCCCCTTCAAGATGGCATGGTCTCTGCCACAGAGCCAGTCACTCTGTGAGAGATTTCAGCAGCAGTAGGGGCTGCCTGGTCAGGGCAGCCTGGTCTGGAATATAGCTGTCCCTTGGAGCCAGTCCCTTGGAATATAGCTGTCCCTCACTCACAAATAGACACTCCTCGTACATCTACACACTCTCCTTTCCTTCTCTCACTCACACACTATCTTGCAGCCTGCCTTCCTGTTGGCAGCCACCTTTGATCCGTTTTCGGCGATTTTTCCTCCAGCTTTCATATGTGCCTATGAGAAGGCACTTGAATAAATTTATATTTTATGGGCAGCACAGCATACTTAGGCAATCGCCGTTCTGTCTAGAGTCCACCAGGGAAAGAAGGTGACAGAATTGTATAATGGAATCATTATAAAACAGTGCAAAATAAAAACCTGAATTTACCAGTTAAAGGAAAGATAGTCAAAGGTATTATGAAATCTTAATGCATGGAAGATGAAAGTAAAAATAGTCTTCAATACAACATCTTGGCTAGTCAATTGGGATTTGTTGTAATTGGGTAATTGAAAACATACGGTATTGAGAAAGACAGTAAACATGAAATTATTAAAAATGATACCACATGTGCCTTACATAATTGTTATATCAAATATATATATGCTCATTCACAGTACTTTGAGATAGCCCCATCATATTTTCTTTAATTATGGTTGAACTGATTTGAGTTCCTGCAGAAATTATACCATAGTTTATGATGTCTAATTTTGGTATCTTTCACTGGAGCAGAATTTGAAGACTGTAAGCAATCTAGTACAGAATCCTTCTTGATTTTCATGACATTTTCTCTCAATCTTTTATGGTACAAGAACACATATTCAAAGAAGTATTTTTAGTCATTTGCCTTTATCAAGTTTTTAAAAAAAAATTATTCAGTCTATTTTTTAATGAAAATAATAACTCTCCTTTGCAGTTATACTTGTGATTTTGAAAATAATTAAATTACATAACTAAAATAACAAGTACAGCTTGTATAAACAAGACTGGAGTCATGTGTTAGTAAGAACCTATCTGCACAGCCTAGAAAATCTGTGAGGGCATCCCAGTCACTTTGACAGCTTCTCATGGACATTCATTGCATTCCTCTGTGAAACAGAGAAAAAAATACAGTTGGTTATCTGAATTGTTCTTATCTATAGATATTTATAAATAAAAGAAATAACTTTTTTAGTTTTAAGAAAACTTTTACTTCAGAGTAGTTTTAGATTTACAGAATATTTACAAAGACAGTACAACCAGTTTTCCCTTAGTTAGCATGTCAGCTTAGTGTGGCTCATTTGTTACAGTTAATGAACTAATATTGTTATATTATTATTAATCAGAACACACACTTTATTAAGATATCATTAGTTTTTACCTGGTGTTCTATTCTGGGATTTCATCCAGGATACCATGTTATATTCAATATTCATACCTCTTTAGGCTTCTCTAGATTGACAGTGTTTCAAAATTTCCTTGTTTTTGATGACTCTGACAGTTTGAGGAGCACTGGTAGTGATTTGTAGAATGCTCCTCAGCATTGGGTTTGTCTAATATTTCCCTCATGTGTAGTCTGAGATGGTATAAGTAAAGCACCATTTTTATCACATCATATTAAGGACACTTATCAATAATATTAACATGATTTATTACTATTTAGTTACCTTTGATTACCTGGTCCAAGTAGTATAGTCAGGTTTCTTCTCTGCTGCATTTGTCAGATTTTCATACTTGAACTAGAGTCCCAGTGCATGAATTAGTGCACGGGTGGGGTTTGGCTGGCCTGGGCCCAATTGACAGATTGAGGCTGGGCCAGTTGGGAGGTTGGCCAGCTGGTCCACCCCAATTGGGCCTGATCAGGGCTGGGCCAGCTGGGTGAAGGGCTGTGGGCAATTGGCCATGGGGAGGGGTTGTGGGGCTGTGGGCCAGCGGGCCCTGCCCCTGATTGGAGTGAGAATGTCATTTGGGGGCAGAGCAGGCTGGGGGGGAGGGGCCAAAGGCCAATTAGGGTGGTGGGGGACCATTGGGGGTGGGGCCGGCCACGGGAAGGGGATGCAAGCCAATCTGGGGCAGAGCCAGTCAAAGAGAAAGGCCACAGAGGATTGGCCAGCTATTCCGCCCTCGATCCAGGTGGGAGAGGCCAATCAGGGTCAGGGCTGTCTGGGGGCCTAGTCTATGAGAGGTTGGCTGGCTGGTTCCACCCCCTGATCGGGCCAATTTGCTAGCTGCTGTGGGCATCATAGTGACTGATAGTTTTGGGTGTTACGGCTTTTTATATGTATAGAAAAGGCCCGGTGCATGGAATTCGTGCACTTGGGGGGTGGTCCTTCAGCCCTGCCTGTGCATTCTTGCAGTATGGGATCCCCACGATTGATGGTCCCACAGAAGGAGGCCCTGCCCACTGCCACCAGCCAGGTAGCCTGGGTCTTTCTCTTTGGGGCAATTGTGAGGCAATGGAGGGGCCCCCTGAGCAATCGCATTTCACCCGCCTTAGTAGTGGTAGTCAATGCTGGGTCGCTGTGATGCCCGGGAACCAGGAGGGACTGAGTGGGTAGCAGTTCAGCCCGCTTGACAGTCCTCACCCACCTAAGCTTGCTGTGTGCGCAGCCTGGAGTTCAGTCTTCCATTTAGTTGTTTTGGACATTATGGGCCCTGGCTCTTTATAGATCAGGATGGTTTATTCACTACACCAAAATGGGAATATGTGTGGATAGGCAAATTCTCTTAACCTGATTATCTTCATAATAGAATTAGTTTGCGAAGAGTTAGAAGAAGTGTACCGCCTGTCATCTTTGCATTCTTCCCGATTTCCAGTTTTGCTCTCTTGTTTCATGTTAATTGATTGTTAGCATCTAACTGAAGGAAACACAGGCTCCAGAGCTGCTTTCTGGAAGTGGTTTGGAAGTAAGATGGCGCACTACGGTTGCACAATTGTGCTTCTGCAGTGCATGATTCAGGATTTCAAGCTCAAGAATAAAATGTCATTTCTTCAGTTTTAATTGAATCTGTGGTTAGCGTTTATAGCAATTAATTTTTTTCTTACTACTCTTGAATGCATTTAGCAAAAATGTGCTTTCTTATCACTTCACCTTGCAGCAGCATATCAGTGGATTACCAAGACTAATTAAGGATTGATTGACAAGTTCATTGCCCTAGCTGCAGATCTTGCCTAACATGGAAAGTGATTTCAGTTTGGTGTAAAGAGTAGTGTTGTGCCATTTACCTAACCTGCAAACCACAACAGCTCAAATCTCATACTTGACAGAAGATTCACAAAACCTGAGAAACAATCTTTTAATAAGGAGTCAGACTCCTACACTATGTCAATCTATTGGAAACATTTTAAAATAGAACACGAAGAGATCTCTAAAACTCAGAGACCATCTGTTGCCTTTGGGGGCCTGGAGATACCAGGAGGATGTTATACAAACTTTCTTTTTCCTAAGTTTCTGTGAGAAGAATGTGAAAATATTTCATTTCAGAATGAACATTCATTTACCTTGCCTAAATAACATGGTTTCCTAACCCTCACAAAAAAAACGAAAACTGGTCCTGACCATTTAAACTTATTTCTGCATTATCAGTATGAATATAACTGGGGCCAGTTCTTTTCAAAATTTTCACTTCTGTAGCCCAAAGGCCATTATTTTCAATTCCATCTTGGCTGAATATGGAATTCGTGCATCCATTTCCTCTATATTCCCATGATGTAGATAAGCTTCTGTGTGAATTTCACCTTGGGCTGCTGAATGACAGGAATAGCTTACTGCCCATTCAGACATAATCTTACTGTTTCTATGTGATTGTCTTGGTTCTCTTCACACTGCTAGGCTATTTGCTTCCACTGATATGATAAGCATATAATACGTATGAAGCAAAACATTTTTGGGAAAAAAACAGCATGGTGCTGTGAACATAGCTTTGGAGGGGAAATCCTATGAGCCAGCCCTTTTGTTTCTCTCTGGTACTTCTAATTCTGTGATCCTGGGAAAGATCCTAACCTTCAATTTGTGTTTTCTGGGGGAAGAATGGACAATTATAACTGCCTTGCCTACCTTTAGAAAAGTTGCTTTAGGATCTAGTGCATGGTAATTGTACAAATGTGTTATAAGCTAGTCAGTAATGGACAAAAGAAAAGAAAGAATGTAAAATTGCTAAGGGTTAAGGAAAAGTCTATAGGAAATCTTTTCTACCTACACCACTTGCTGTTAGATACCACAGTGCCAGGTGATGGTGAAGATCTATGCTGTTAAAAATATGTGGATCTGAAGGACTGAGAAGAGCCTGTATTTGTTTATAACATTGACAATATCTTCAATCCCAAAACTTAGACTACATAGGCACTTCAGTAGCATCAGAATTCATGAGAAGCACAATTATCTGTTTAATAAATGCCTGATGACAATAATCACTATAGAAATTGGAAATTGGATAACAAGATTTTTAGAGTTCTTCCTGTATTTAAAATCCTAAGAATGGTTAACCAAAAATAATTATTTATTTAAATTGATGTAATCCATAGACTAATGTGGAAAGAAACAAAAATATTTTAAAATATTTTGAATAATAATGTGTTCATATTTAAATCACTTCAGTTTTCAAGATGAGAACAGTAAAGCAGAGCTCACTGTGTGCCAGGCATTGTTTTAAATGCCACCCTAATTCATTAATATTAACACTAACCTTGTGAGACAGGTAAAGAAACTGAGGCACAGAAACAGGAAATGATGTGGTTGAGCTCAAATAGCTGGTATCGAGGGAGCCAGGACTTGGAAAAGGCAGTCTAATGATAAATATTAAATAAAAATCAAATTGGGAAGGTGTCACTAATGGGGTCAGGGGAAAATTGCTGCTTGGCAATTAGAAATATAAAAGAGGAGTGGCAAACACAACTTGACAATCCAGTACCAGTAACTATTCAAATAGTGAAAAACAGTTGCTAAAATCAGGACAAGGGAATGCCATGATACTGAATAAATGTCTTTGAAATTGACATTTGCGATGTATTTATTTTAAAAATAAATATTAGATAATTTGTTGCTAATGTTTAAACATATTTTGGATAAGATGGTTCTGTTATCATATTCAGGATACAGAATTGATCTTTAAAAATATATTTTTGAAGCAAGACCTGTGGAAGGCTAAGATTAAGCAGTAGAAAAAAATAACTATTATTTTAAGAAAAGTAATTGTTAAAAATTAATAGAAGTGTTTGATCATATTTGAACAAATATATTTTCTCATTGACTTACGTACTTCAGTTACACAGATCATTCATAGATTTATGCCATAAGGTTTTGACTTAAAGAAATCACTTGTGTTATGACAAGATAAAAATTGCTGTTTCTACTTGTTAATAATGTCTTTCCCTGGTATTTGTGGAGTAAGTGTTGTTTTTTTTTTCATATTTCAGTTTTTAGGTTTTTCCTTCTATATTTCTCTCCTAATGCTCATGAAAAATTGCTATACCTATGACAGGTTGTATGATTTTCCCCCTCTGTGCACTCAATTTGTGTATTACTGTATCAGATGACATTTGAATCAAATGCTGCTAACACCAAGCTGCTATCAGCAGCTGAGGCCAAAAATATTCATTGTAACACTTCTCAGCATGCAAGTGAGAGCTCTTCAAATCACCGAGACAGAGTTTCCAGCCATTGTTCTTTTCTTTTTTGCATTTTATACAGCAAAAAAGAGAAGAATAATGGGAATACAAAACAAAAGGAAATTTATTAGAAAATGATGGCTTGGTAAAATGTTGTAAAACATGCGATTCTTTGTTTCTGAAGGTCATGTGAAATTCAGCACTGTATTATAAATAATAACTCAGAGGCCTTCCTCCCCTCCTCTTCTTTTCTTCCAAATGGCTTTCAAGGGTCATCTTTTTTTCAGTCTCTGATTACATTAAAGGGCAAACTAGTTTCACATCTGGAAATAAGTAATACCTTCAGCAGAGAACCATGAAATGAGATGTGCAGCCTACATTTACCTTAAATATAGCCCTTTTATGTTAAACTGTTGATCAGGACAAATGCAGTACTCCTGGTAGCAAAAAGGGAAGGCCTACTTTTCGAAAGGAAGACAGAAAATAAATTCAATAAATAAGATTTGTCATTTTCTAATATTGAGAGTGTTGAGCCTGAAACTATCAGCAAAATTCTCATAAGTTAATTCATTTTACAAAGTGAGATTTGGTAGCCAGTTGATGAGGTGCCAAAACATGTCATGGCTAAGAAGAAAGAGCCTTCAGTGACATTTTGAAAGCAGACCTCTCACTTTCTGAAGAGATTAACACACAGCCTATTGATTTTGGGGTTAAGATGGAGGCATGGCTACCAGAGATGGGAAAGTGGGATTAGCAAGAAGACTGCAATTTTCTGATTCTTTTTCTACTGGGGGTGATAATCTTATTCCCCTTCTTTACTGACCATAGAGAGGACATTAGCAAAGAGTTGGCATTGGGCAAAGGTAATTTTCATCTGAGTTTGATGAGTATATGTCAAGAGTTCCTTAAATCCATGGTTTCTGCGCAGAATGAGGACTTTAGTTTAACCAAGGAGGGGCCAAATGTTACACATATCAGCTGGAAAGATATTGGGGCCACTGCTATGGTTTACTGCATTTCAGAGAGATGCCCAAACCATCCCTTGACTCTTCCCCACCCTGCTTTTCATTATAGGCGTTAACTCCACATTTTGAAAAGATGTGTTCATATTGAGATGTTTCTTATCCTACTGAATCTCAAGCCCATTGCAGGTGAATGATTTTTTTTTTGTCTGATGTATAATGTTTTGCTAACTTTTGACTTGGAAATCACAGTCTTATAAAGTCTTAAAAGGAAAGCAAAGAATTCATGTTTATTGAGCATCTGATAGGTGTCTGATGTTGTAGTAAATACTTTATATATGAACGACCACAACAAGCTCATCCATGTGTCTTTTAAAAAATAATAATCTAGTCTTATCTCTAGAAACTGTTTAAGATACTGTATCATATTTTACTGTTATACTTGAAATTCAGGAAGATAATAACATGAAAGATTTACCCTCAAGAAGAATAATACATTTACATATCTTGCTTTGAAAATACTTAGCAATTTCCATATTTATTTTGCTCTGAAGTTTATATTAGAAAATGCTTGACAGGTAAGATTTGTCTTCTTTAAAACCCTGTGAGTTTTTTTCAATTCATGAAAAGCAGCCCTTTTATTAACAATAACAAAGCCCCACAGAATTTGGGCTTCTATGAGTGGAATATGATCGATCCATTTTCAGAAGTCTGTTAACAAATTTCTAGTGTGAGGAAAGAATTAAGAATGGGAGGGACAACTTATTAGTAGAAGTGATCACTGATTTTTGGAAAATAGTTAAATGCAAGCCAGAGGAATAAATTTACACTGGTTCTGGTCAGCTGGCCATTTTGCAGCATTTGAGATTGGGCAAAAGGACCCCGTGCTCAACAAGCCAGGCTGGCTCTAAATCATGTAACTGTAGAGTCAGCACTGACTCATTGGAGCCACTCTGACATTTCTTCCTCTTCTAAATGCTTCCCAGTGATGATCAAAGAAGGCTGAGTGGGCTTCATGTAGGAAGCAGGAGAGGTGGCCCAGGCCTCCAATCCCCTATGTGTTGGTCCAAACCAGAGAATGAGAGGAGACTGCCCACGCTCCTTTTGAATCTTTTGAAGTGCACTGTAATTGCTATTTTTTTTCTGTGCTCCGTCTTTTTTTGCCAGTCTCATTCATAGGATCTTATTTTATTCAGATTATGTCCTTGAAATTCCGCCCTCAGTTTCTCCAGTGTAGCTTGATATCATGTGGGTCTCTTAGCTTGTGGACAGTGATCATCTGATCCTAAAAAGTTTTACTTCTTAAATCTATATGTTTTAATTTATGTTTATGAATTTACTTAGATGAATAAATAACAAATCCTTGAGACAGGGAGAAATAAGCTCCATTATGTACTCTTAACATCATGGTGCAACCTTCCCGACTTTTTTCTCCCAAACCTGAACACGTTAGAATGTTCTTTTCTCTACATTTACTGAGAACTGTAAATACAGCTTCTCTCCTATAAAGGGTAGGGTCAAGTTCAGTGTATGAAATATCTAAGATAGTATTTAAGATTTGTTAATTTGAAAAGAAGAACATGTTTAATTTTAAATGTCAATGATAGTTCACATGGGTATGAAGAGAATTCAGAAGGTCATTTTGAGTTACATGGTAGTTAAATAATTTCAACAATTTGTAGCTTAAAGGTTAGAGAATCTGTATTATGCACAAGAAACATGTAGCTTAAATAAGTATTTTGCTTAATTTTAATGATCCATATGTTTCACTTTTAAAAAATTTATGTTAAAATTATACAAAGTGTAAAAGAATAACATTGTTTTCTAGAATGTTATTGGTTATATAGCATATATGATTTTTGAAATATTGTGTGTTTTACTAAAGGACAATGATAAACTATAGAGGTTTGCATAGAGCTGTGGGACATCTAGCTCTCATCAAGACAGGGTTATTGTTTGCTGCAGATATGCCATCTCTAGAGTAGAGTTGCTCTGGCAAGGGCTTATGACAACTGCACAGGGTGAAACAATTATGTGATATAAAAAAGGATGTGCAAGGATAAGGCAGTAAAACTGTAAGACAAGGGTGACATGGCCTTGGATCTAGCTCAAGGTTGTATCTAATCACTCACTCAGACATAGTTCAAGACTACAGCTAGGTCTTGTATATGCAGAGGGACATGATGCTACATTGAGACTGGGCTCATGTACAGCACAATAATTTAATGGAAAAATTGGTAGTTGGCATCATAACAAAGTAGATCAAGTCCAGAAGAGCCAAAGGTGAAATGTTCCTCTGAGTCTTAAGGTGGTTGACTATTGCATCCAGAGGCTGGGCTGGGAAGGGAGCAGCTGTTAAAATTTTAATAATGTGCCATGTGGCCTATTCCAATTTTACTGAAGTTTCCTTTGACAATTAAGTCACTTTCTAAATATCCTAAACTTAATGGAAATGATTTAATCCTTTAAGACTAATGTATTTTGGCTTTATTAGAGTCCTAGAGAAAGAGAAAAAGAAAGAAAAAATTCTCTCATGCCTAAACAAGTTAACCTTGGTGTTGAGAACCATAAATCATTCAGCAGTGATTTAGCTAATAAACACATGTTGACCACCAGTAGTGTGAAGAGAACTGTTCAAAGCCTGAACCTGTGTTGGCAAACGAAAGGTGATACAGAATCTGTTCTTATGGGTCTGAGAGTCTAATGTGGAGGTCAGTAAACTATGACCTATGGGTCAGATCCACTGCTTTACCATTCACAAGCTATGATTGAAAAAAATAAAATATTTTGTGATATGTGAATAATTATGTGAAATACAAATTTAGGTTTAAGGATATTGAAATAAAGTTTATTGGAACATAGCCACCCTCATTCATTTATATATTGCTTGTGGCAGTTTTAACATCATAGTGACTAGCTTGAGTAATTAGAGAACTTTTGGTCCATGCAGTTTAAAATATTTAATATCTGCCTTTCGACATGGCTCAGTGGTTGAGTGTTGAACTATGAACCATGGTTCAATTCCTGGTCAGGGCACATGCTTGAGTTGCAAACTTGATTCCAAGTGTGAGGCATATAGGAGGTGGCTGATCAGTGATTCTCTCATCATTGATGTTTCTATCTCTCCCTCTCAGAAATCAATAAAAAATATAAAAGTATTTAATATATGACTAACAAAAAAGTTTGTCAGTGGGTTTATAATTGGCTAGAAAGACATTAAGCAGATTATCACAACATTAAAATAGATGTCTGGTGAGTGCTAGGTCAAAAGGGTACATAAATACATGAACGTTGTATAATGTGATGTAGAAATGATGGTAGGCAGGCCCAACATTATCACTTTATGTGTAATTCTTTATAAGGCTCAAAAGAGACCACACTCAAGGAGTGATGAAATAATTGTAATTGGTAATGTAATTCTAGTAATACTATGTGTGTAGGTGTTTTTTAAAAATCTTTATTGTTGAGAGTATTGTAGATATCCCGCATTGCCCTCCTCTGCCTGCTTCTCACCCTGCCCCAGGCCTTTTTTTTTTTTGGACTCAATCTCTTCTAATCTGGTGTTGAAGATTTGTAAGGCCTAAGGACCAAAAATGATTTTAATAACATCCTGTGATGCTCAGGCTTTTATTGGCTAATCTTGGTACTTATTGGTACAGCAATTGAATAAAGAAAAGTGACAAATTCATAGTGCAGAAAAAAAATGTTGAAGGATACACACTTTTACAAGTGAGAAAAGATACCACCTGTACAGATATATGAAATGATAGAAGTATATTTTACTCCAGAAATAAGCAAAGAATTCTTATTTTTGTGTTATGAGTTGACTTTGAAATTTATGAGAATAATACTTTATGAGAATAATACTTTTCTTCTGAGGGATTCAAAGTACTTTTTAAATAAAAAATTATTTACTGATTAATTTGAGAGAGAGAGAGAGGAAAAGAGAAAGAGCACACATGTGAGAGAGAAGTATTGATTTGTTCCGTTTATTGATGCATGCATTGGTTGCTTCTTATATGTGCTTGAACCTGCAACCTTGGTGCATCGGGATGATGCTTTTACTGAGGTACCTGGCTAGGGGCTCAAAGTACTTAACAAATTAAAAATATATATTTATTGAATTTATTTGTGCTACACTGGTTCATTAAATAGGTTTTAAATGTATAATTTTTTAATATGTCACATGTATATTATATTGTGTGTTCACCATCCACACTCTGATCTCCTTCATTACCATTTATCTCCGCTTTACCCTCTTCTACCTCTCTTACCCTCCTCTCTCTAATAATCATCATACTGATGTCTATATTTATGAGTTTTTAGTTTTTTGCTTACTCCTTCACCTATTTTATCTATTACCCCAACCCTCCTACCAGCTATCATTCTGTTCTCTATATCTATGAGACTGTTTCTGTTTTTTTTGTTTGTTTTGTTTTGTATATTAGATTCCACATGTAAGTGAAATCATATGGTAGTAGTCTTTCTCTGATTGAGTTATTTCACTTAGTATAATACTCTCAAAGTCCATCCATGCTGTCCTGAGTAAGATTTCCTTTTTTTTTTTATGTCTGAGTAGTATTCCCTGGTATAAGCATACCACAGCTTTTTTTATTTATTCATCTACTGATGGGCACTTGGGCAACTTCCAAATCTTGGCTATGATAAAATAATGCTGCAATGAACATAGGAGTTCATATATTCTTTGGAATTAAAGTTTCAGGCTTCTTTGGTAATATTCCCAGAAGTAGAATTGTTGGATCATAAGTCAGTTCCATTTTGAAATTATTTTTGAAAAAACTCCATACAGTTTTCCACAGTGGCAGCACCAATCTGCATTCTGACCAACAGGGTACCCTTTTCTCCACATCTTCATCAACACTTGTTGTTTGTTGATTTATTGATGACAGCCATTCTGACAAGTGTGAGGTGATATCTTATTGTGGTTTCAATTTTAATTTTTCTGATGGTTAGTGATATTGAACATCTTTTCATATGCCTATTGGCCATCTGTACATCCTCTTTGGAGAAATGTCTGTTCAGTTCCTTTGCTCATTTTTTAATCAGATTACTTATTTTTGTGTTGAGTTCTTTATAAAATTTAGAGAATAATCATTTATCAGATATATCACGGCAAATATGTTATTCCATTCAGTGGGTTGTGTTTTCATTTTGTTGATGGTTTCCTTTGCTGTGCAAAAACTTTTTAGTGTGATGCAGTCCCATTTGTTTATTTTTGTTTCTTTCCCTTGCCCAGAGAGATATAATAGAAAAAAAATACGAAGAATGTCAGATTTTACTGCCTATGTTTTCTTCTAGGGTTTTTATGTTTTTAAGTCTTACATTTAAGTCTTTAATCCATTTGAGTTTATTCTTGTGTATGGTTTAAATTGGTAGTATAGTTTCATTTTTTTGTATGTATCTGTCCAAGTTTTTCAAGACCACTTATTCAATACACTATCTTTACTCCATTTATGTTCTTGCCTCCTTTATCAAATATTAATTGACGATAAGGTGTGGGTTTATTTCTGAGTTCTATTCTGTTCTATTGATCTATACATATGTCTGTTTTTATGCCAGAACCATGTAGTCTTGATTACTATGACCTTGTAGTACAGTTTTATATCAGATAGTGTGATACCTCCAAGCTTATTCTTGTTTCTCAAGATTTCTGAGGCTATTTGGGGTATTTTGTGATTCCATATAAATTTTTGGATATTTGTTCAAGTTCTATGAAACATGCCCTTGGTATTTTGATAGCCATTGCATTGAATCTATAGATTGCTTTGGGTAGCATGTGTATTTTAATGAAAACTATTTTCTATCCATGAACTCAATATATGCTCCCATTTATTTGTATCTTCTTCATTTTCTTTCTTCAGTGCCTATAATTTTCAGAGTACAGGTCCTTTGCCTCCTTGGTTAAATTTATTCCTGGTTACCTTTTTTTATTACAATTATATCTATGAAAGTTTTCTTAGTTTCTCTTTCTGATAGTTCATTGGTTTTTATTCTTTATTATTATGGAATAGTAAAAGAGGTAAGTAAATATCATAGTCTTCATTTTCAAGTTAGTAAAAAGCTAAGTTAGTTTGAATTGAGCTTTGAACTTTGACTCAGTTTTCCTGTTAATTGTTGAGAATATGAGGATAATCATGGCATATTGTTTTCATGAGTTTGCAGTAGGCTCCAGTTTTCAGGCTTACCTGAACACAAATACTTTAGCAATTTTTCTGATCACAATGGAAGGAAATAAAGCTAGATAAAACAAAATCCTCTTTTCAAAGTGGTAGTGCTATAATAACATGCCAGACTAATGTAGAAAAGTCTTTGAATTTTTAGATTCTTAGATTCAACTTCAAAGATGACTTTATTCTCTGTTGCAAACTTTTTTTTTTTTTTACCATCCTCAAAGGATTTCAGTTCATTTGTGTAGCTTCAAAAGAGTCTCATTTACTCATTGATCAAATGATTATTGAGTGTCTGCAGTGTGCTAGGAATTGTTTCTGATGCTTGGAATAACAAGATGACTAAAGAGAATTTCAAGGATGGTCAAGTAGTGGAAAGACAAAGGTGACTGAATGTAAGCTATATATTGAAGGTGGTACATTGAGGGTAGATGTGCATACAAGGAAGTTTTGGTCTATAGAGCCATTCAATTTAACATATTGTTAGGGAGCTCTAAGTATTGTGGAGGTAAATATATATTTTTTGGAAGGAAAAGAAGATCAATTATAGTTATAGATATTCAGCTAACTATGATATTAAGACAGATGAAATAATTTCCTAATAAAAGGTTGATCAGGACTTTATGTGATGACCTTTAAGGAGAAAGGGTTAGGAGGAGGAGCAAGATTAGAATTTATGGTGTCTTCTGAACTTATGTATGGGTAGGGCTTTTTGGTTATTATGTAGCTAGAAGAAGGTACTGCATTTATATTGCAAACATATGATTTTTTTTCCTTTGGTATAGTTGTGAGAGGTGCCTGATGGAAGAAGCATAAATCCTACCAGGTTATCTGTTGTTGCTTCCACTGGTTGAGGCATACAGATAAATATTTGGTGAAATATTTTGATGCACCTGTGTAGCATGCTTCATGGGTTTGAAGCTGGGTGAGATAGGAAACATGGATTAGTAAGTTTAGGGGTCATTTTCAATGGTAGTTGAAGCATGGAATGTCTGTAGAATGAATAGACAAACAGAAGATAAGATCTTAGAAACACAAACTGAGGCACTCGTGGAAGAAAATTGTAGAATGAGAAGTTTGGATCAGAGTAATAATGGGGTGAATAGGAAAAACAGAGTCAAGGATACCAAGATGGGGTGGATAGTCTTATGATAAGGCTATGTTTAATGTTCTAGTACTGAGGGACAGAGGAATGATATGAGGAGAGAGGGAATATTGTTAGTCTGGGTGATTAGGGGGTTGGTGACTGTGATGGACTAGGTGATGTCAGAGGAATATAAGGGTGAGGATTTGGTTGCTTTGCTTTGAAGAATTGATAACTGGGAGGAGAGAGATGAGGATAGTCTAGGAACATGCTCACTTTGCTGGGCTGCTAAGTAGGGTTTTCAGGGAGAGGGCCTTTGGACCTTTCTAAACCCATAAAGTGTTACAGGAAGAGTCGCAGAACCATTGGGCACCACTTCTTGCCTTCTGAGCACACACTGAGTCTACAGTTTTGGAAACTCAGTTTTGATACTATTCTACCTACTGCCAATAATAGAACTGTTTTAATTTTCATCAAAACATAACTTGATTTTATTTAGAATGCTTCCCCATTTATATTTACCTTTGTGAAGATATTATTCTTGACATCTCAAACTTTTGGGAAAAAGTAATAGAAAGCTCTAACACAGTGGTTCTCAACCTGTGGGTCGCGACCCCTTTGGGGATCAAACGACCCTTTCATAGAGGTCGCCTAAGACTATTAGAAAACACCTATTTCCCATGGTCTTAGGAACCAACACACCGCTCCTCGGTGTAGCAAAATGTAGTAATGTAGTTTACTGTTGTTATATTAAGACTGTTACCCATGCTATACCACGATTCAAGACAAAATTTCATTTCTTTGTAATTAGAAAGAAATATTTCACAATATATAATTACATATTGTTTTTGTGATTAATCACTATGCTTTAATTATGTTCAATTTGTAACAATGAAAATATATCCTGTATATCAGATATTTACATTACAGTTCATAACAGTAGCAAAATTACAGTGATGAAGTAGCAACGGAAATAATTTTATGGTTGGGGGTCATCACCACATAAAGAGCTGTCTTAAAGGGTGGCGGCATTAGGAAGGTTGAGAAGCACTGCTCTAACAGAAAAAGATGACTCTAAATTTCGGTTTCCAAGCATCTTGGAACTGGTTTCTTTGTCCTGTTCCTTTTATGCTTATAGACTGTAGATTGCTTCTATTCATTCATGTAACCATGGTGTTAGGTCCCTTTGAAATTTATAGAGAGTTGACTCAAACTCTCTACTCTATTAGTATACTCTATAGGAAGCTCAGTGTCCTTCCTCAAATCCCATTACTTTCCAGGGGCTCATGTGCTCATGTTCACCCTCAATCTGTTTTTGTATTTCTTTTGAGCTCTGGATCTCACTTTAATCTCAACTCCGGGAGCTATTCTAATTGTTGTATGCCATGCATACTCAAAAATTAAACCAAAACCACCAAAGAAGGCATTGAATGGTGTGTAAAATGGCTTTACTGAAGGTTTTCAGAAATGAAGTTTTACCTTACAGAACCAAATTCTGATTTAGTTAATAACTGAATGCCTTAAATCTCCTGCCACTTGAATTTGTTTTTTACCAACTTTCTCTTTTACCTGACCAAACCTTCTCTTGTGCTAATGTCCACAGTGCCTTCCACTCTCACTGATGACTTACCCACTCTCCTCTCTAGATGCCTCCTCTACTCTCCAGTTTCTAGTAACACCTCATGGAGCAAGCAGTCTTGCTATCACTTGGTTTTGCTGCAGTATATCTAGGTCTTTTCTGAAATAAAAACACTTCCCTCCCTTAAGGGAACTCTGGTGCCAGTGGTTTTTCAACGTGCTACATGATTTTTAAAAGATAAATGTGTTATTTATTCTTCAATGGCTGACATGCATGGATACTGCTGAAATAATTGCTTATTTCCTTGCATATTGCCTACGTCAGGACTGTTGTTTGAACAGAGTGAATGAAAGAAATAATAATAATTATTTAATATGTATGGAGCTGCATCCACAGTATACTCAGATGAATTCTGTGTTTGTTATTTTAATATGTAGAGGCTAGCTTCCTCCCTGACAAGTTAAATCATGCACTGAGTTCAGCTTTAGGCCCATGCCCTTTACATCATGTCCCCAAGTCTGTGTTTCTAGTAGATGCAAACTGTAAGCAATCAGGGTAATGCTGAAGGCATCTTGTGCGCTCAGCAGGGAGAAGGGATGGCCGGGTATTTTTCAGGGGAGCCTTAATACATTTCAAAAGAGTTCCCAAAGGATTTTATTCTTAGTAAGATGTTAGTGATTATATTATAAAAGCTCAGACTTTTAAACTGCGTTGTTTCCAAGAGGGGTTTTATCTTGATTTATTTGTTGTTGAGGAAGCAAGGCAGATGGAAGAAAAAAATTGCTTTGACATACATTGACTAGTATGCTTATTGCTTTATGTGGGGCATTTGATTTCAGCCTCACAATAATATTGAGAGTTTAGCATTCTTATTTAAAGGATAGAAATGTGGCTCTAAAAGAGGTAAATACCTCTTCAGTGGTTGCATTATAAAAGGATTCAACTCAGGTCTTGCTTGCCATGATAGTTCTGAATATCGAAATCATAATTATCCATCATTACCTCTTGAACTTCTTTGTATTTTCATCCTTTCTCTCAAAAAATGTGAGCACAACACTTTGTAATTCTATAACAGAGTAAGACAAATGACATTTCTGGGGAGATTAAAGCTGTTTCAGTAAAGGAATGAGTCATTATGTCTATTTTTCTTTGTATATTTTTTTTCTTCTACTACTGTTCATTATCTAAATACATCAATATTCCCGTTCTTATATGCTATTTTTAATGAGAAATATATTAATATTCCCATTCTTATGTGCTATTTTTAAAAATAAGAAATATATTAACATAGTGTGCTTAATAAACATGTGCTCTTGCTCTTTGGAAAGATGGTGTACTTACCTTACCTGATTCAGACTAGAGCTCAGGCACCCAGACTCCTGGGTTCAAATGCCCAGTTCTTGCTGTGTTATCTATGACTTTGGCAAGTTAGGTCCTCTCATTGTCTTAGTCTCTTATTCTCTTTAAAGGTGATAAAAGATAATAATTCTATCTCATGAGTTTCTTGTAGAGTTTTAAAATATATGGGAAGTTATTAGAACAGTGTGTGGTGCACAGTGAGAAGAATCAGTGTTTGTTAGTATTATAAGTTGAGGAAGTATAGTAGGTAATATAATACATAATTCATAGTTGGGACATTAAGAAGAAAACCTGGCAACTGAACTTATTAAATATCGCACTTACATTTTGTTAAAATATTGCTGTTGCAGTATTATCTTAATTACAAAAGTTAGAGGTAATGGAACCTAAACATTAGAGAAATAGTGAAGCAGTTAAGCTTATATAGGTGGTAGCTACAAAATAACATGTTTCCTCCATAACACATTCCCACACAGATGCAATATAAGGGACATTTTATAATAATAAACTATCTCTATGTATTTGTCTATGTATCATCTATCTATCTATCTGTCAATACATACACACATAAAGGACTGGAACCATGTACGGATATATGATACCTACCTATAATAAGCTCTTGATAAGTGATCATGGGTAATTTAGTTTTCCCCCCAATATTCTCCCACAAGTTCCTAATATTTTATAGTCATAAAATGCCATTGAAATACAATTGGAGAATTAATGCAGTCAGTATATAATCTATACAGTCTATACTAATAAAAGAGAAACATGCAAATTGACTGCACCCACAAGCCATGCCCATCAGCCAATCAGGAGCAAGTATGCAAATTAACCCAACCAAGATGGCTGTGGCCATGGAGCAAGTAGGAGGATTGGGTTTCCTTGGCAGTTGAGAAAGTCAAGCTTTCTGCATGCTCTGGCCAGCCCTGGCCTCAGCTCAAGGCTACTAAGTTTCAATTCTAGAAGATAAATAAATTCCAGATACCAGAGCCTCTGCTTGGGTTGCCAGGGAGTGTGGCTGGCCTGCAAACCACCACAGGCCCCTTGCCCAGGCCACCCCACACCCCAAGGGAACACCCACCCTGATCTGAGACACCCTTCAGGGCAAACCAGCCGCTCCCCACCCATGCACCAGGCCTCTATCCTATTTAATAAAAGAGTAATATGCAAATTGACTGCCACTCAAACACACAAGATGGTTACCCCTATGTGGTCAAAGATGGCTGCTCCCATGTGGACACAAGATGGCCACCACAAGATGGCCAGCAGGGGAGGGCAGTTGGGAGGGACCAGGCCTGCAAGAGAGGGCAGTTGTGGGTGATTAGGCCAGCAGGGGAGGGCAGTTGGGAGTGATCAAGCCTGCAGGGGAGGGTAGTTAGGGGTGAACAGGTTGGCAGAGGAGGAAAGTTAGGGGCAACTGGGCCTGAAGGGGAACACAGGAGTGATCAGACCTGCAGGGGAGGGCAGTTAGGGGCAATCAGGCTGGCAGGGGAACAGTTAGGCATCAATCAGGCTCACAGGGGAGTGGTTAGGGAATGATTAGGCTGGCAGGCAGAAGTGAATAGGAGCAATCAGGAAGGCAGGCAGGCAAGCATTTGGGAGCTAGTAGTACTGTATTGTAAGAGGGATGTCCGACTGCCTGTTTAGGCCCAATTCTGGTAGAATCAGGCCTGAATGGGCAGTCGGACATCCCTCAGGAGGGGTCCTAGATTGGAGAGCATGCAGGTTGGGCTGAGGGATACCCCCCCTGTGCATGAATTTCATGCACCAGACTTCTAGTATATAATATATATTGTCACAATATCTCTCCTTGTTAGACACTTTGTGCAAAGTCTCTTTATGGGGGGACTTTAGACGTGCCCTCTGTTTGTGTGGGGGCTCATGGCACCTTCCATCATTACTCCCTAGAACAGATGGCACCAGCCATTCTTGATGTGGTGAATATGATTCCTTCTTTTATAATTGTTGTTTGCTTTCAATTATTTAGCTTAAAATTAACAAATGAACATTATGGTGGCAGTAGAAAGGGGTTTGGTGAGTAATGAATACACTGGAGTTTAGAGAAATATTTTTACACTAAATAAGTAGAATGCAGTTTACTTTTGGGGTCTCATGTCTAAAATTCATTTTAGAGTATCTTGATTTTATTTTCTGAAGGAATGATGTATTTTGAGTCTATGCTCAGCCAACTCCTGTTTAGACTACCCAGTCTGTTAATGAAGTTCATTAGCTTATAAAAAGTAATTTTATGATTAGAAACTGATGTCAATATATATTGCTGTTTTGCTCACTCATATCTTACTATACCTTTCTAGAATTTTTAACTTGTCCATTACTCAATCTCTGATGGCAAACCCTTGAGACTCAAAGAAGACTGCTGATTAGTTCTGTAATTTTTCATAAACTGTTTTAGCATTTACACCTTCATTTCTTCCTCCCTAAAGAATCAAACTCTTCAGAACCCTTAACCCAATGGCCAAGAAGCTTCTTTTAATGGACTGCAGACGTGGTATATCTAAGCGGGACTTCACCTGCATTTATGTTATTTCATTAGAATTTATTTTGGAATATGGTGGCTGCGACACTTCAGCTGAATGATAGATGGGCTCCCACTTTGACTAAAGTTCTTAAGAGGGCTCTTCAGAGACCATTCTTGGCCCCAGAGGAGCATTTATTCTAAGGGTCACATTTGGTTGTCAGCCAATCACTTTGCAAAGTAAATTGAGCAGATGTGATCCCAGCTGTGTGTCATTTGCAGTCTCAATTAGATAATAATGACCTGGACAGAGATAGTAAGAATGTAAATTTTAAAACATGCATGCATTAAATTAGATCAGTTATATATGTAGGCTATGAAGTCACTGAGTGCAGGATCACTTCTCTAGGTTCATATTAGCCGATGCAAATGTATCAGAGAAGAGTTTGAAGAGCTGAAAAGTTAGTGAAAAGAGGTATTCAGCATTTGGCTGTCTTCCCTGGGTAAGATGTGGTAAATGATTGTGGTTATGAAAATTCTCCTGGGATCCTTTCATACGTGAGATGCTTTCCAGCAGGATAATGGGAGGCAGCAGAGCACAGCCTGGGGCTGGCCTCCTGATACTCCCTAGAGCTCTTCCTGGTCCCTCCCCCTGGGACAAGGAAGAGTGAGCCTGCAGGCTACATGTTCCACTGTGAGTTCAATTTATGAGGAGTCTTCTAAATAAACCTCGCTGGCTTGGCCTGGGACCAACATGACACTCCCACATGTGATGTAGGGCACCGAGTCCATTGGACATTCCTCAGAGAAGGCAGAGGAGTCTCTCCTATGTGATGAGTGCATTGATTTTTTCCAAGTTTTGAATAACTTTCTGCTTAAGCACAATGTTAGAATTAAAATGGAATATATACATTTAAGGCAAATAGACATTGTGATTGTTTAAAATAGGTTGTGTAAAGTCAGTAATAATTTCTAAAATAGATTTTCTTGACAGTCATTCTAAAATAGAATTTCATCAGCTACAATCTCTCTGTTGTCTAGCATCTGTTTAAAAATAAGGTTGATAAATTGGGCATATTCTGGTAATGTTCCTGTTGATAAAATTAATCTATAAAAATGACTGTATAGATAAAGTAATTGACTTAAAAAAATGAATAAAAAGGACTGGCAAAGTATTAACCCTTGCATCATCTTTCCAGATTGATAGGTCTTTAGAAAGCATCATTAGGTTCATAATCAATACTTCTTGACCTCCATTAATTTTATAAGGGTGGTAATTAACATAGATACCCCTAAACATGCCACAAAATTATTCAAAGTCACATTCTCCTGTTATTAATGGCGATACTAAGGTCTTGCAACTGCTAATTCTTTCCATCACTCATTGTCAACTTTAAAATGTCGTGGTAGTAACAAAACACATCATTCATGTGTTTCTAGGTGCTTATATAAGACATTGCTTAAATATAATTTTTTTTAAAAAATCACTAACGGCCAAACAGATTCTTCGCAGAATTTTAGAAAAAAATTGACTATGTATGCCATGACAGTTACAGTATGTGTCTTTTAAGCAACTTGCATGATGTACCAGAGGCTTTAAAATGCTTCTCCAAAGAATAAAGAATTCTTTGAACTGACAGTGAACAAACAGTGTTCACAGAGCTGCGGAATTTTTGTTTGATGGCCTACAGCAAATGTAATAGATTATAAGAAAGGCTCCACAGTCTAAATATGTCAGTAGTTTGGTGGAGATTCTAAGAGATCTTTGCTGAAGTGCTTTTGATTTAGTGACAATGAACTACACATATAACCAGAAAACCCTACTTAGTAAAACTCAGGAGTTAAGGTAAAAGCATTATTATTATTTATTGATTGATTTTTTTTTTTATAGAGAGGAAGGGAGAGGGATAGAGAGCTAGAAACATCAATGAGAGAGGAACACTGATCAACTGCCTCCTGCACACACATCACTGGGGATGTGCCCGCAACCAAGGCACATGCCCTTGACCGGAATCGAACCCTGGACTTTTCAGTCCACAGGCCGACACTCTATCCACTGAGCCAAACCGGTTTCAACAAAAGCACAATTATTGATACTTCATCTGTGCAATGATATTCACTTAAATTATCCCAGACAATCCTCAGGACAACCTGGAGTTTTCATATTACCAACGGAAACTATTAATCAGATTGAATAATTTGCTGGAAACTATTCTATCAAGACTGCCTCCAAAGTTCATTATAATTTTATATCCTACTAGAGGCTCAGTGCGCATAAAATCGTGCGCGGGTACTCGCTTCCTCTTGCCTCAGCTGGTCATCCTGCCCATCGCCCCTCGTAGCTCTCTGCCCCACCTGCTGCGAGAGCTGCTGCTCGTTTGGTCCTGATGGCGTTATGGTATCATGGCTATGGGCCTTTTCTATAGGAGACAGTACTTTTTAATATATTCCACTTTTGTCTTTGTTCAGTAGTAAGATTGTAGCTCAAGAAGTATGTATGATGCAAGTTGTGTTTTTTTTACTGTTTATTTCTATTCAATTCAATTTAATAATAGGTTGCTTTAAAAATTTTTAAAAATATATTTTTATTGATTTCAGAGAAGAAGGGAAGGCAGAGAGAGAGAAACATCAAGGTTAAGAATCATTGATCAGCTGCCTCTTGTATGCCCCCTACTGGGGATTGAGTCTGCAATCTGGGCATGTGCCCTTGACTGGAATAGAACCTGGGACCCTTCAGTTCACAGGCCAATGCCCTATCTGCTGAGCCAAACCAGCTAAGGTGATAATACGTTGCTTTTATACATGAACAATCAGTGGTCTCATTCTGTCATTCTTACTATCCCAGTCCAGGTTATCATTTTCTGCTATACTGCTAATGACACACAGCTTGGAGCATGTCTGTTCAATTCACTTTGCAAAGTGAATTTAGAACAATTGAAATTAAATATACAAAATGTTTTAAAAATAATTTTTCCTTTTTATTAGTCTTGGGATGATTTTAAAGGAAGTTAAATTGGAAGCAGAGTAGTTTACTGGGGTAGGCAGAGGTGGAAATTGGTAAGGGAACTCTCATTTGAGGATCCAGAATTTGGACTCAAATCATAAGACAGGTTTTTAGAAGTACCATTTTTTGTTTTAAAACCTAGGCTTTCATCAGTCATGCAGTCTGAGACTGAAAATCTGTATCTTAGTGTTCTTTGCGGGAATACCTGTTCATATAAGCCATTAGAATTATTGGCAGTTACTCCAGTGGAATGCTTGCATGTGTGAATGTTTACCTCATTACCCTCAAATTCATGTTTATCTTCTTTACTTTTCAAATATTTCCAATGTTATTTTAAATGGAAGCATTAGAAATCCAGTGTTAAATGAAACATTTTCAGAAATTGTGTAAAAACAAGTCCTTAATAGCACCTAGTCTAGACATCATGATTTAAATTCATTTAATAGTATATTTTGTATATTTCCTAATTAAAAAAATATCAAAGATGAATCATTTGTAATTTAAGACTAACTGAAGAGAGGTGTGTCAAGAGGCAGATTAGTGGCTTCTGCAAGATATCATAGAAAGTATCACCTATAAGGTCACACCATGAAGAAAATAGTTAATCCTTGTACAAAGTATGGAGTTATTAGGAATAAATGAAAGAACAAAGAAGGGAGGAAAGAGCAGAGAAAGAAACATTTATTTGAAAGGGGTGTGAAAACTGGACCTGCTCCAAAAGAAAGGAAAGGTGAAGAATTTTAAGATGAGTAAAGCATTTCCTGTGTATTGGAAACACAGATTGATTATAAATAAAGTATTAAAAATCACTACTTTTGCAGATTAAATTTTAGATATTCTAAACTGGTACACAGAAAATACATGTTACTAAAATTAAGAGACCGTGAATTGAGAATGTAAATACTTTTTACTTCATTCCTTAGATAACACAATTTACCTTTCAGCAAACACAATGTTTATCTTTATTATGTGGCATAAATGAATGCCTGTAGTCATTTTGGTGGTAGGCCATCCTGAATCTTCGGAAAGGCACATCTGAACAGGTGGTGAGTCTTCAGATTTCCTCTCAGTGAAGGCTATGCACAGAGAAGGAAATTGCATGTTGTGGATTAATTCTGTCTCATGCTGCTATTTCTTTTTCTCGTGAATTCTATTTCCTATAAACACCATTAGTTGAAGGAACAGTGGTTTGCTATTATTAGCCAGGTTAGGTATATTTTATAGTATTTCTGTCCAACAGTTCCTCAGCAGGGGTTTGAACTACACCATATGTCCAGTATTGTTACATTTTTTTCCCCAAGATAATACAATGCAGTAAAGAACCATGTAGTTCCTTCAGCTAAGGGGAAAGAAAGTCTGCTTTTTTCTAAGGTTAGACATGGGATTTAGCTCTCATGTTACTGGTTTTTATTTGTCTCTTGACAGGTACTAAGGTATGATTTCTGCAGTGACAAGCTAATCTGCTTTATTTTAAAAAAGGTACTTCTTTGAATTCAGATATATTTTTATTAGGTCAAAATAGATTTAAAACTAGAATATAAAAAATATCTCAGATGAATTTCCCCCTTTATTTTAAAATAAGATATATGTAGTACAGTGGTTGAGAGAATGGGCCCCCTATCTGTGACATAATTCCAATGCTGGCTGTAGCATGAATATCTGTGTGGCATTGGGCTAGTTATTTAACATTTCTGTACCTCGGTTTTCACCTTTTTAAAATGTGCATAATGACAATGACTGCCTCTTCCTCTGCATAGTTTTGTGTGTGTATGTGCTTTTGTGTGAAGTAAATGGGTTAACACTAGGAAGTATTTAGAATAGCGCTTTCTGTGTAGTGCCATTCAATAAATGTTAGATGACCTGAAGACATTTTTAGAGCTCATAAAAAGGATTTTATTTTACACTTGTAGTTTGCATGCTCATCCATGTAGTATCTGGTATACTAACAGAAATTGCCTTAACTGATGAGTTCACATATATTTTATTGAACTCTACCTAGCACTTCGGGCTTTTTTTTTTTTCTAATTAATTGTTTTCAATTTTATGCATATTTGTGCCAACAAATTGTTTACTGACTGCTTCAAACCACCTTTTCTGTATGAGCCAACATTACCATTGAGGTATGTTTTTCTCAGTTTAATGTTATTGAATATTTAATGAGAAGGTCTATCTCTCCAGATTGCTCTATTAGGTGATATGGCATAAAATCTGAAGCTTATCTTATCTGCCTAAAGGTTATCTCTATCTTTTTGGTGACTGATTAAACTATCTTCTTATTTATAAAGAGATAAAATTGGTTCCTATGGTGATTTTATCATCACACTTATAAGATTAGTCAGAGTTATGATGTAAAGATTTTTCTTAAATATAGTGTGTTGTCTTCCAAATATTTGAGTGATGTCAGGAATAGTGATAGAAAATTTCTGATTACATTTGTAGCCTTTATTTATTTTTTAATCTAAATGATTTAAATTGTAAAGTTAACATGTTAATTGCAAAAATGTTAGAATGACAGGTCAGAAATGAAAAATGAAATTCTTTTCCTCTTTCCATCATTCTCTGTCTCCTTCATCAGAACTTCTACTGAGATTTTTATATACATTCATATATATTATTCTAGACATTTTTCTGTATAAATGACATTGCATATGTAATATAGTATCACCCATAATAACTTGTAGTATATAGTATTTATCTAGCTTTCCCCCCCTGTTTTGAAGTTATTTTATTATTTTTAAAAATCTTTATTGCTTAAAGTATTACATATGTCTCCTCCCTTCTATTGACCTTTCCAATCCCACCCCCTGCCCACTACCTTAGGCCTTCACCACCCTATAGTCTGTGTCCATGAGTTATGCATATACACGCATATGAATTCATTGGTTCATCTCCACCTCTCCCCTATCTGCCACCCCATCCCTTTAAAGTTTGACAATCTGTTCGGTGCTTCTATGTCTTTGGGTCTATTTTTGTTCATCAGTTTATGCTTGTTTTTATACAAATGAGATCTCTTTTAACTTAAAACATCATGCAAAACTTTTCATATTAGTTTTAGAACTTAACTGTTTTTCAAAGCTACACATTATTTCATTATATGGATTATTATGTTATTCCACTAGCCATTTAGTTCCTCAGTGGTTATTCCACTAACTATTAGGTTAGTTAATGATCAGTGTGCCTAGATCTATGCTGGGTGATAGGGATGTAGTAATCAAAAAGACAAATAGCCCTAGCCAGTTTGGCTCAGTGGATAGAGCTTCAGCCTGAGGACCAAAGGGTCCTGGGTTCGATTCCAGTCAAGGGTGCATATCTTGGTTGCAGGCTCTTCCCCGGCTCAGGCCTTGGTCAGGACTTGTGCAGGAGGCAACCAATCGATGTTTCTCTCACATCAATGTTTCTCTCTGTCTTTTCCTTTCTCTTCCACTCTCCCTAAAAAACCAAAAAATCAATGGTAAAGTATTCTCGGGTGAGGATTAACAAAAACAAAATAAAAAAGATAAATGGATAGGTCCCTGTCCTTAAAGTGCTTACAGTTTTGTGCTTTTAAGGATGGGCATTTATATTTCTTTCATTTTTTCACCATTACTTTTTTTTTGATAATCATTTTTATTCCATTTACATTTATTGATTTCTTATGTGTGTTTGGTTATATTCTGATGTCTTAGAATGCTGTATTTCATGATTTATTGCTTCCCTTCTAATCTAATTTTAACAAAATTGACTAAAATTTTGTCCTTTTTTGTGCTTTTGAGGACATAGAAAATGTCGACTAACAACCAGTTTCATTTAATAATTTGCTTAATAGTGTCATAATGAATTTGAATAACCATTTCTTAATTATTAACTTTATACAATTGGAAAATGAGAACAGTGTTAAGTTTATATTTTCTTTTACTTCCTAATTTTAGTATTTTACATTAATAAGAATTGTAATATTTGTATTATGTTTTGTAACCATAATTCTTATATTAGTTTTTCATTTTTATTGATTGAGCACTAATCCTTCATTTTGGTTTATCACTTGGTTGGAAATATAAGTGTATAATATATAATATTTATATGTATGATATATACATTAAAAAAATTGCCTTTAGGTTTCTTATGCCCATGAATGTTTCAACATTCTTTTCTTTTGTCTATTTACTTGACTCAAAATCATAGCTGGATATACAATTTGGGAGACACATTTTTTTCTGTTAGAATTTTATGTGCATTTTTTCACTGTATTGCACTTTGAAAGTTGGTGTGAAAATGTTTAAGTCCTGTGTGAAATATTCCTAATTTGCTTTTCCTGCATTACACTGTGCTAAGCAGTGTCAGGTTTTGGGAATACAAAGATAGAAAAATCTCAGTCTCCTTTGTTGACAAACAGAGAAGACTAAGGTATGGTTGAATTCAAAATTACTTTTCTGGTTAATGGGTATTATTGTAACCCAATAGTTTTGACAGGAAGTTTGCTGTTTGCCTTGAGGTTTAGTAACTTTATCAAATAGTTTTGCATAAATTATTGTAAATATAGCATGACTGTTTAATTTCAAATCATCCTTTATTTTAAGAAAGATATCTTGCCCTTGGCTGGGTGGCTTAGTTAGTTGGAGCATCCTCCCCTACACCAAAAGGTCTAGGCTTGATTTCTATTCAGGGCACACACCTAGGTTGTGAGTGTGATCCCAGGTCAGGGTACACATGGGTCGCAACAAATCTCTCCCCCTTTTCTCTCTCTAAAAGTCAATAAAAGCATATCCTCCAGTGAGGATTAAAAAAAAAAGAATTTTTTTTGGTTAAATCTTTTGATTTTTTTTCTGTTCCATTTTTTGTTCATTTCAGGAATATCTATTTAACACATTTGAATGTTTTTATGTTATGTAGCTGTTATTTTCTCTTCAGTGAGCTTATACTTTTATTTTTATTTTGTGTAATTTGCTTTTCAAGTCTGTCCTTTATGTTTCTTACTGGTTTCAACATTATGTATTCTACTCTTTGCTATAGATTTCTATTGAAAATGGCAGTACTGATATTTTAAATTTTCTTTTCAAAATTGGTCTGTTCACTTTTTATCTTTGTTACCTTTTTTATTAAATCTTTATTATTCAGATTATTACATTTGTTTCTCTTTTTTCCCCTCCATAGCACCCCTCCACCCAGCTCCCACCCTTTCCTCTGCCCTTAGCTCCCTCCCATTGATCTCATCCATAGGTGTATGATTTTTGTCCAGTCTCTCCCTGTACGCCCCTCACCCCTTTCCCCCTGAGAATTATCAGTCCACTCCCTTTCTGTGCTCCTGATTCTATTATATTCACCAATTTATTCTGTTCACCAGATTTTTAATTCACTTAATTTTTAGAATCACTTGTTGATAGATATGATTTGTTGTTCATAATTTTTTATCTTTTACCTTTTCTTCTTCCTCCTCTTTCAGCATTTCATATAATACTGGTTTGGAGTTGATGAACTCCTTTAGCTTTTTCTTATCTGTGAAGCTCTTTATCTGCCCTTCAATTCTGAATGATAGCTTTGCTGGATAGATTATTCTTAGTTGTAGGTTCTTGCTATTCATCATGTTGAATATTTCTTGCCACTCCCGTCTGGCCTGCATCGTTTCTGTTGAGAAATCAGCTGACAGTCATATGGGTGCTCCCCTGTAGGTAATGAACTGTTTTTCTCTTGCTGCTTTTAATATTCTCTCATTGTCTTTTGCTCTTGGTATTTTAATTATGATGTGACCTGGTGTGGTCCTCTTTGGATTCCTTTTATTTGGGGTTCTGTGTGCTTCCTGGACTTGTAAGTCTATTTCTTTTACCAGATGTGGGAAGTTTTCAGTCATTATTTCTTTAAATAGGTTTTCAGTATCTTGCTCTCTCTCTTCTTCTGGCACCCCCACAATTCTGATGTTGGTACGCTTGAAGCTGTCCCAGAGGCTCCTTACATTATCTTCAAATTTTGGATTCTTTTTTCTTCTTGCTTTTCCAGTTGAGTGTTTTCTGCTTCTTTATATTTCAAATTTTGACTTGATTCTTGCCTTTCTCTAGTCTGCTGTTAGGACTCTGTATAATATTTTTTATTTCAGTCAGTGTATGTTTAATTTCTAGTTGGTCCTTTTTCATCTCTAGTTGGACCTTTATCATCTCTAGTTGGCTCTTTTGCATCTCTAGTTGGTCCTTTTTCAACTCCTCTTGGTTCTGGCTAAGTTTACACAACTTTGCTAGCATATTCTTGAAAAACCTTAAAAGCGTGGTTTTGAACTCTATATCCAGTCATTTTTTTCCCCTCCATTTCTTTTGTTTGTGATCCCTTTCCTTGTCTCAGCATTTTCACTATGCCGGAGAAACTTCTGTGTTGAATTCAGCCTTATGATACCAGACTTGCAAAACCGAAGAAGCCTCTGTTGAGCTTGGGATGGGTGGAGTCTCAGGGCTTAAGGGACCGCCTTGCCTTCCAGTCGGCCCCGCCCTCCACAGCCCCTGAGTCTCACATGACTGGGTAATCGCTGGAGTGATCCTTGTGCCCAAGCTCCCGCAGTGCCTCTAGACCGCTGCCTTTCCAGCTCCCCTGCGCACCAGGATCACACGAGTCTAGATCTCCAGGGTTTCGCCCAAAACAGGGGCTTAGTGGAGTCAGAAGTGGCACAGTGGGAGGGTCTGACTCCTGCCCACTCTCGAAAGCCAGCGACACAATCAGCAATCTGTCCTCCGCGCAGTGCTCGACCAGACCTCTGATCTTTTGCGACTCCCCTAAATTTCCGTGCACCTCTCCCTTTTCACAGTCCAAACTCACCCCGTATGAGTTTTGGCTGGATCTGGGGTTTAGTGTCGTAAGATAAGGGGTTCAGTGCCGTTGGGAGTCTCCGTTTCCGTCCCGCTAGATAAAGCCAGCCAGGTACTCTGTCACCAGCTCTCTCAGCACGCGTGTCTCCGTACCTAAGCTTTTTGCAGCTCCTCTGGGTTTCTGTGAGCCCCTCTCTTTCCTTAGAGCTGTAGAACTTACACTCAGCCAGCTTTCCTGTGGGTCTGGATGATGTCCATTCTGTCTTTTAGTTGTAGTTTTGAAATTGTTCTGCGAGGCAGCAGTGTAGGCGTTTACCTATGCAGCCATCTTGGATTCTCCCCCTGTTTGTTACCTTTGATCTTCCTTTTATTTCTTTGATTTATTTTTAAAATTCTTTGTCAAGTATCCACATATCATCTGGTTTAAATTTGCTTTTGCTTATTAGGGGCAGTTCTGTGATCTTCGATATTTCTTTTCTCTCTCTCTCTCTCTCTCTCTCTCTCTCCCTCTCTCCCTTTCTCCCTCTCTCCCTCTCTCCCTCTCCTCTCCCCCCCCCCCGGCTATATTCTTTCTTTGAAATGAGCAGATCACCCACACAGAGCATTAGGCTAGTTGTTATTGAACATTTAAATCACATGAGTTTTATTTTGTAACTTAGTATTTGTTTATCACTCATTTGCTGAATCAGGTCAGTGACTACAGGGAGGAGTGAACCTCTCTCTTCTGCTCTCCTAACTCTATCTAGAACAGTTTCTTGGCGTTAGGAGTTTTAATGGGAAAAAACCCTCAGTGGCCAATGTGTATAATTCTTCTTCAGTCCAGTCCCTTCTGCTGTTTTGCGGAGTGGAAATAAAGGATCACTAAGGAGGACTTTTTAAAAGTATGACTTACTTTTAAGAAATTGTCATCTTGATCAAGATATAGAAAAATAAGAATTGCCCACAATTTATTTTCTCATTTCATCCCAATTCTATTGTATTTTGCAGTAGGTTCCTTAGTCTGTTTTTTAGGGTTGCTATAGTTTCCTAATTTTGTTGTGATTGCAATTATATCTTATTTTTGTTCTTATTAATTTTTTTATGTAAGTGACAATATAGGGAGTAAACAAATGTTTTTGTTTGTATATTTTTTAAGAAATATCATTGTTTTTATTTAGGAAAGGTAGTTGAAGTATTTGTGTTATGTATTTCCAAAGAAGCAATGAATCAGAATATGTTCTATGTGAAAGATTAGTGCTGAATCAATATAAATGAACAACTAGATCTAAGTAAATATGGTAGTGTGTGTATACATATAGTTCTTAGAGATAAATTTACATATGTATAGTTTCTGGATTCTTATTTGATTCTCTTCTAACCAGCTATGGTTCTTCTATTTATTTATTTAACTTTCTTAGTCTTAATAGGATAAAAATTCCTACTTACCTTATAAGACTATTTTGTGAGAACCAAGTAGAATACAATATATGAATGTTTTGAATGCTATCATTTGCAATGCATATATCAGATACAGTCAATATTTATATTATATAGAAAAAATTCAAGTCATAAGTTACAGACAACAATAATAGATTTGCTTTCTGCTTGCATTGTTTCCAGATGAGCTTCTCTTTTTTTAACTAAACAGAAGAACATATATGTTAGTGCTTGCAGCTATTCTCCCTTTAACCTCACCTTCCTCTGTGTTTGCTAAAAGAGATAATGAACCTGCCAATTCTGTTTCTGAACAGTTGCAACACAGAAATGCTGATGGAGGTAACTGAAATGGGGTTGAGGAGTTTGTACCAGAAAGAGCCAATGTTTATTCAACAGAAAAAAAAATAGAGAAACACAGCTGATGAAGACTTCATTTTGCAGAGAGACTTTGAGAATGGGAGGGAGAGATAAAAGTTATTTAAAGTTATTTTTGGTTATGATTTGTCGTTTAAATGTTTTCTAAAGATACAAGTAAAATTAGAGCTATTTTTAAAACTTTGATGTGAGGGACTATGTTCTTTTGTGATTCTGAAAGAATGACTTAGGGTTTATGCAGGATGCCTTTCCTTTTCTCCTCCCATCTCCCCTCACCTCTTCATCCTGCCCTGGGAGGCTGGATACTGACCTTTGATGAATGGGGATCATTAGCAAGCAACTAGCAAGAGAGAGAAGAGTGAGGTTGGAGACTATTCCTCACACTGTCTTCCTGAATGCTCAGTGTGGGCCAGCTATGTCCCTTGACCAAGTCACAGGTTCTGTGAGGGTGTCCCTCTGACTCCAAGTTTGTATAATCATTCACTACCTTGCCCCTTTGATTCAGATGTGTTGCTCTCTGGCCCCCATCTTTAGCTCCAGGGTAGTTACAATCCCTTGTGGTTTCTGTACATCCTACCCAGACTCTTATAAATAACTAGAGGCCTGGTGCACAAAATTTGTGCATGGGGGGAGGGGGTATGTGTCCCTCAGCCCAGCCTGCACCCTCTCCAATCTGGGACCCCTCGAGGGATGTCTTATTGCCCTTTTAGTCTGATCCAGGGCAGTAAGACATCCCTCTCACAATCCAGGACTTCTGGCTCCCAACTGCTAGCCTGCCTGTCTTCCTGATTGCCCCTAACCACTTTTGTCTGCCAGCCTGATCACTCCCTAACCACTCCCCTGCAAGTCTGATTGATGCCTGTTCCCCTGCCAGCTTGATTGCCCCTAACTGCCTTTCCCTGCAGGCCTGGTAACCCCTAACTTCCCTCCCCTGCAGGCCTAGTCACCCCTAACTTCCCTCCTCTGCAGGCCTGGTCACCCCCAATTTCCCTCCTCTGCCAGCCTGGTCACCCCTAACTTCCCTCCTCTGCAGGCCTGGTCACCCCTAACTTCCCTCCCCTGCAGGCCCAGTCGCCCCCAACTTCCCTCCTCTGCTGGTCTGGTCACCCCTAACTGTCCTCCACTGCAGAAATGATCACCCCCAGCTGCCTTCCTTGGTAGGTCTGGTTCCTCCCAACTGCCCTTCTCTGCTGGCCATCTTGTGGTGGCTATCTTTTGTTCACATGGGAGCAATCATCTTTGACCACATGGGGGCAGCCATCTTATGTGTTGGAGTGACAGTCAATTTGCATATTATTCTTTTATTAGATAGGATAGAGGCCTGGTGAATGGGTGGGGGCTGGCTGGTTTGCCCTGAAGGGTGTGTTGGATCAGGGTGGGGGTTCCCTTGGGGGCATGGGGCAGCCTGAATGAGGGGTCTATGGTGGTTTGCCGGCTGGCCACGCCTCCCTGTGACTCAAGTAGAGGCTCTGGTATCTGGGATTTATTTATCTTCTATAATTGAAACTTTGTAGCCTTAAGCAGAGGCCAAGGCAGGCCAGAGTACACGGGAAGCTTGGCTTCCTCTGTTGCCGGGGAAACCCAAACCTCCTGTTCTCTCTGTGGCCGCAGCCATCTTGGTTGGGTTAATTTACATACTTGCTCCTGATTGGCTGGTGGGCATGACTTGTGGGTGTAATGGAGGCATGGTCAATTTGCATATTACTCTTTTAGTAGATAAGATTCCTTTATAAGCCCCCTTTTCAAATTATCCAATGTAAGTGTATAGTTCTCTGCTGGAACCTGAATGATATGGGGCCATGTGAGGCCCTTAGACTTACTTTGGTTTATATAAGTATTTTTATAGTGTCTAAGATCCACCTAGAACAAATACAGATGGTCTGGTGACCATATAGCTCAATCATTTGACATAGGCAGCAAATTATTTTTGGCTAGCTTTTATGCTTTAAATGGAAACCTACATAATATTATTTCATCAAGTAAGCGAACTGGAAGTGTGCCTCCATGTCAATTGTAGAGGCTAGTTTTAGGGAAAGAGAAGAAAGGCTGTAAACCTTTTTTGAGCATGAATTTTGTGTTGATATCAGTGCTCAATATTTCATTATCCTATATAATTCTAATAAAACTCTCATATGAAAGGTACTTTTCCCTCATTTTATAGATGAGAATAGAAAGATTAGACAGTCTTAAGTTGCTAGTCCAATGCCTTTGAACTGGTAAATGGCAGAGCTATGATTCAAACACCAAAAGTTGGTTCCCCTAACCTGCTGTACCTCAGAAGTACATAGGAATCTCTTTGAAAAATCCAGATTGCCAGAATTATCCCAGGTGTGCTGGAAAAATCTTTTGGGTTTATATGGGTGTACCCTTATAAGATAAATAGTACATATATATGTACCTATATAGTCTTATAACCATATGTATATATTTATAACTTCATAAACATCTTGTAAGTATATTGTTACATAGATTGATATTTTTGTAAGCAACCAATGAACCAGTGATTCTGATATGCAGTCATGTTTTGAAAGACTGAGCCAAAGCTTCTGATTTATTCTGCTTTAATATTATAATGAATTTTTATTTTTAAAATTTGAACTTTATGTTATTACCTTAAGCTGAATGACATACTACAGAGTAAATTATTTCACCATGTAAGAATGTTTATTGCAATGTTTCCTTGGAGTTTAGAATTAAAAAATATGAATTTTAGTAAGGGTTTATAAATAAAAGACAATATTATATCCAAAAGCACTTTACTAGCAACATTTTTATCTTGACTAATATTTATTATCTAAAAACTTATTATCTGAATGTTATTTCAGATTCCATAGAAATATATGGGGTCTAACATATTAATACTTATACAGTAAAAAAAAAAGATGTTAGTATATATTTTAGTAAAAGTTCACATAAAATGAGAATACTGGAATTAATTAACCTCATAATTTCTCTCCATAATCTTTATGCACAATAGATATTATCTTTATTATAAATGCCTCTTAAGTTTTTTAAGTGAAAAAGAAAGCATGATATATAAATCCTTAGCACTTGGGACAGAATCTTAGTTTTTTACATCAAATCCTTCTATGTAATTTTTCACTGTTTATCCTTCATTGCCCTATCTTGAGAATGATGATAAGTCCATCTTATATAATCTCAAAGGAATAAATATCAAATCTGCTACTTAAAAATAAATAACTGATTACTAAGAGGAATGAAAACACAGATATAGTATAGGTAAAAAAATAAAACATTGAGAGCTTATGAACAGTCCAAAAACCAATGGAGATGTGTTATTTTTGAGTGCTTGATACCTAACATATTTGTATCTTACTTGCTATAATTGTCTGTATTGGATCATTGTTACTTGATAAAATAAAAGAAGGCATAAAGCTTTGTTAGAGCTACATTTACACAAAACTATCATAAGTAATCCCCTGTGCTAGGAATTTTACAAAGATTATCTAAATCAGGGTTGGGGAGTGTCTGACTCATGGGCCATATAAGGCCCTTAAAATACTTTGATCTGGCCCTGCCAAGGCATTAGGGGGAGTTAATTAATTGTTTGATCAAATATAGCAGGCTAATTTTTAAGTTGATAATTTTCTATGTCCTGCAAATGATGCTATAAATATCCAAATGGTCCTTGGCAGAAAAAAATTCCCCACTTAAATGGTCTAAATGAACAACTACCTATTCAGAGACAGTAAGGCTGAAAGATTCTTAGCAACAGAGATTATACCACCATTTTCCTGTAAATATATTCTCGAAGGGACAGAATGCGCAAGAAATCAGAAGTAAAACTTCTTTGAGTTTCATCACTTGAAAGGGAAGCCTAAGAAATAATAGGTAGTAAATAGTGATTTTGAATGTTTCTATTTTAGATAGCAAATGACTGCTTCTGAAAAGTTTTAGTGTGTTTAACTTAAATATTTCATCTTAAGTATTTTAATTGTTTATTGTTTAATGTATAAACCTCAAAATACTTTATCTTAAGCATCTAAAATATTAAAATGAGTGTATTTTTTTTGCATTTTTATGAGGAGCAGTTTTCTCCAACTTTGTGATACTAAAGATTAGCATCTGCTTTACAATGTTCAAATCTAGTTGTCCAGTGAAATTTACCCAGGCCTCAGCTACAGCTGGTACTGAGGGAAAACATGAGCCACCTGCTTCTAGGGATAATTAGGCAGCCGATCACGGGGGACGGAAATGGATATCAACCTTCCATGTCTCCTGGTCCCCTCACTAATGAAGCTGTTCATGTCACCAGTGCATCACATTGGATGATGACACCAACGAAGGGCAGAAAGACTCTCCAGGTCCAGGACTCAATAAAACCTGTTAGTTACACTTGATTTTTAGGGAATAATCTCTTCTTTATTTGAAGTTTGACAGGAAAGTTTATTTTCTTTCCAAAGCATTATAAAAATCCTTGAAAATCGACTACGTGTAATTTGAATTCTAGGAATACGCTTTCAGGTTTTTTTTAGGTATGATGTACTTACAGAAAATATTGGACATTCAGAGCTTTCTGTTATTAAAGAACCATTTAGTTTGCATTTTTGAAGCCTGCTGTCATCTTCCTTGGGAGAAAGAGGGTAGTATAACGTGTTTTTTTTTTTGGAATATGCAAGACATATGCTGATGAGCTATAATTACATAGTGATATCTTGGGAACTGCTCTTTGGATGCTGTTTCCAGCTAATTTATTATTCTTTAAAGATGTTACATTTATCTTGGTTTTCACCCTCCCTCCCCATTTCTTTATAACTGGTTACACTGCTATTGGTTTAAATATTTCAAAGATTTTTCTCTACATCTTGCAGCCAAGCTGAATTAAACGTTGTTTAACCAGCCAGGAAGCTAAGGGTAAACCTCCTTAAATATATCTCAAAATCTCCTAATTGTCTCATGCAGGACTTTTGCTTTGTTTTTGGTGCTTACTTGTGTCCTGTTGTACCAGTAAGAATGTCCCAATGGGTGGTCCCTTTGTCCTTTTCCTGAGGGATTGATGCTATTTCCCACAGATACTGATCTAAAATAAAATTACATGAATTTTATTTGTAAAAACAGCCTAAATTGTCATTTTTTCAGATATTTTTGAGTTTTTCTTATGAACACAGTCTTGACCTCTGTGTATCTGACAATATATTGGGAGGGAGATGAAAAACAGGGAATTACTGTAGCAGGTGCTATGGGAGCACCTAGGAGGGGCCTCTTGCTTCTTTTGAGGAATTAGGAAAGGCTTCCTGGGGAATAACTGCTCTGCAGAGACATGGAATAAAGTAAGTGTCATTCAGAGATGGGACAAGAGACAAGGAAAAACATTGTAAGCAGAGAGATCAGCATATCTAAACATAAAACAGTGAGAAAGGACAGGATGCACTGGGGATACTGCAGGCTGCTGGGTACGAGCCAGGCTATTTACAGAATGTCTTCAAATATGGCCAGTTTACCTCTCAATTCCGGTGTTCATTCTACTTCTTGGCATCTGTCAGTGCCATGAGCATTAGTCACTGTGAAAGAGGGGAAACAACATTTTTATTTTTACTTGCCCTAGTATGCTGCAGTGAATTGGAGAAGAGAAACAACTGAAAGTTTGCAGTGGGAATGAAAACATACAGTATTGGTAATGCTCCCTTTGGGAATATCATTAAAGCTCAGCACAAAGCAGCTCAAGACAGGACAGCAAACTGTCATCGGGCCATCATAATACCTATTAGGATATCATTTTGCTCTACACTTAAGTATCTTCATTTGATACTCACACTTTCTGTTTTCCAGAATGTGTGGTTGGTTGGGTTACCATAATCAATGGTGACCCAATTTATTTTGTACTTGAGATTTAGTTTTTATTTGAGATATAAATAACTGAAAATTTGAGTGTCAGTTACCCATACAAAAGGTAATTAGGCTTCAACTGGTGCCTTAAAAATAATTTGCCTAAAATTATTCTCTCTTCTGCTTTCCTCTCCTGGCTCTTCCTTCTCTTCTTTCATCTTTTAATTTCCTCCTCCTCTTCCTGCCTTTTCTTCTTCCCTTCCTTCTCTACTCCCCTCCCCTCTTCTTCTTCTCCTTCCACCTCCTCCCCCTTCTCTTTCGTCTTTCTTCTCTCTCCTTTTTCTCTCTCCTCCTCTTCTTCCTCCTCCTCCTCCTCCTCCTCCTCCCCCCCCCCCCCCAATCTCCAGTGAAGGAAGATCTAGGGCTCTCTAGTGATGAACTTACACTTAACAAACTTGTAAATTACAGAGCCCCCAGAAAAGGAAGGGCAGAGTAATCCTTGTAGAAAAGATGAAAAATAGCTCCCTCTCCCTGGTGAAGTCTGAGGGAACAGCCATTATAATACATTTATGTTTTTAAAAGATGCAGAAAAACATGCTCCTGATTTTTTTTTTCCAGAGCAAAGACATGCAGTGGGCACCATAGAAACATTATTGTATAAGATGTTCAGTGCTTTATCTTTTATCTTCTGTAATTCAAATTTCATTCATTTATTCACTCATATAATAAACATTTATGGAGAACCTAGAATGTCTGGGAGCTGAGTTAGGTCTGGGGGTTGTGAATACAGAAAAGTTCTATCTTCAAATAGCTGGGTTGGGGTATAGGGCTCCCACAGGAACAATACATCTAGGGACAAGCAAATAAGCAAATATACATTAATAGTGGTATGGCATATGTGCTGTGAGAGAGTATATCACAGGTTGCTACAAAAGCAAGAAAAGAGTGGAGACTGGAGCATTGAAGCCATAGGGAATTTTTTACAGATGAAGTTGTGCTAGATGAGCCTACAACAATCCGATTTGTTAAAGTTATTTGGGTGGAAGTGGGGAAATTATGCATACAAAGAGAAGTATGGTGCCCTCAGGAACTGACTATTCAGTTTGTGGGAAAGAGTATACATGTAGATGAGTGGTGGTATCAACCTAGAGGTGGGCCAAGGCCAGATCTTAGGTAGGCAAAAGTATGTCATGCTTTGAATTTTATCTGGAGAGTATCAGGGAGCTACTGAAATCTTTCCACTAGTGGGGTGAGATAATTATATTTGCATTTCATGACAATTACTTTATGCCTTGGAGGCAATATTTATTAAATGAGCAGATGAATGAGGAAAATAATTTCTAATTTTCAGATCATGTTCTGTTTTGAGAATATTAAAATTATCTACAGAAAAACAAATTTCCAGGTAAAACTATACCAATATGATTGTAAGAGGTACAACCTACACCCATAGATTACAGGTGGTTAAACTCTTAACATTATCATTTTATGTTTAGTTTTATTACTTTTACTTTAATAGGATTTTCCCCAAACCGGCTTAATCTTTAATTTTTTACATTAGCATTCACATTCTCTATCCAGTTAATGAAACCAAGAGCACATCCCTCACAAGTTCATGTTCAGTTTCTTGGACACGGTCCACAGCATACAATGGGTGGAATAAATAATTTACTGACAGCTGTCACTTTGGGGGCACAGGCTTGGGGGAGGCTGGAGTCATCCATTTGCTGCCATATTCTTCCCATACACTCCGCGTCCTCTGATGGAAGTACAAGGGAGCGAGAGATGGCTACTTCAATAGAGGTTTGACGAGCAATAGGTAAGCTGTTAGAGTCGTAGGCCAATGTTTAGGGAAAGGGCACAGCCCAAAAGGGAGCTAAGACAATACTGAGATGAGAGTGGAAAGAAGCAGCAGTCAGCAGGAGGGGTGAGAGGCCAGTGGGATCCATGGCTGCCCTGCTTCCTGCCCCCACCTCTGGAGCAGGTACAAGAGAAATGTGTTACCTCCTTGCTGTATTGTGAGTGGGCTGAAATTGCACTGTGCTCCTAGCTATAGGCATAACTGGCCGGGGAACTGGACATTGGTGAACCCAACTTAAAGAGCTGGGAGGAAAAAAAAGAAAAGAGAAAACTAAAAGTGATCCCTCCAGAAACTCTGCAGACTAATAGCTTCATCAAAAAATTTTTATTTCTTGCATGAAGCTCTACCTTTTCTTGTGGCCTTGGGAAACCAATTATGAAAAAATTGCAAGTTTAGGTGGAAAAAATACACATTTTCACAAGATAGGTAGTTGCAGACACTATTGGTTAGATATGCACATGAACATGAAAAGGAAAAAAGAAGATGGCATTGAAACCACCAGTAAACTAGTGAAATAGTCTACATTCAGTAACTATCAAAATAATCTACTTATAGAAAAATGTTATTCTTGCCCTAACCAGTTTGGCTCAGAGCATCAGCCTACAGACTGAAGGGTCCCAGGTTTGGTTCCGGTCAAGGGCTTGTACCTTGGTTGCGGGCACATCCGCAGTTGGGGTGTGCAGGAGGCAGCTGATAGATGTTTCTAACTCTCCATCCCTCTTCCTTCTTCTCTGTAAAAAAAACCCATAAAATACATTAAATAAAAAAGAAAAAGAAAAATGTTATTCTGAAGACTTACTTTTAGATATAATAAATTTCTATCTGGTGGTGAGTATTTTTTTTTCCTAATGGTAAATTGTAAATATCCACCATCATGTACTCTGATACTATTGTCATGAAAAAATATACCAATTTTAAGCCAGCCAATACTTAATTTTGCAATAACCCTACTGCATTTATTATTAGGTCAATTACTATGTAAGCCAACCCTCCCCTTTTCTTATATAACAGAAAACAAGTTTAAAACAAACCACTAAATTCAGATAGAGACGTTAACCCCATTTTTAAAAAGTTAAAGCAAATAAATGTTATTTCACTGTGAAAAATAACATTTATCTTTTTAACAAATTTTAAGTTTTAGCGACCTAAATTTAATTTATAAATCTGATATTGTGTAACACACAAATTATAATTAAATTATGTTCTATGTAGACTATTTTATTGTATTACCAGCATTAACTCTTAATTTTATTTGTTACTAATCCTCAGTTTAGGATATTTTTTCCATTGATTTTTAGAAAGAGTAGAGAGAAACATCAGTATGAGAGAGACCCATCTATTGGTTGCCTCCCAAACATGCCCATCGTTGGGGCGGGGATAAAACTTCTTGTGTTCAAGCATGAGCAATTCCTGGTAAGATATATAATAATTTAGAGCATATTTTTGGATGAAATAAGTTTCTTTAAGACGTGAGAAATTTCAGGAGATGTATTAACTCTTTGGAGCATCTAATACAGTAGTTCTCAAGTTAAGTTTGGAAAGCCATACAGCAAAATTTGATGGGTTGCTGGCACTTCTATTTGGCCTTTTCTTTTACCTGTTCTTAAAAGATCTTTGGGATATGTGTGATCTGGGTTTTTGATATCCTTTTCATTTTTTTCCTGTGTTTTAGCAGCTCATAGAATTTCTTCATGCTCTCAAATCAAAATACCACTCAGTAATAATTTGGAATTTGGGTGAGTCCCGGGTGGTAACCAAATAGTCTTGGATACTTTTCTCATCAATGAGTATATTTTCTTATCATTGTCAAATTCCAATTTTATCTTTTAAAACCTACTCTCTCTATCAGAATCTGTCCCATATAAGGTATGTCTTATAAGGATGGCAAAGGTTAGAGGAAGCATGCATTGACATACCAAGAGTTACAGTTGGAGATGAGGGTACTCAGTCACAAAAGTATACCTTTAGAAATTTGATGATGGTAGGTAGTGTTTTCCTTTCCGCAGATGTAAGGTTTAAATCCAAGTAGACATATACTAAGTCACTTGGTAGTGGTCTTGGGTCTCCCAGTAGAAGTTTCCGAGATTCATGAAAGGCTGTGCTTCTTTATCTAATTATCCTCCAGAAGCTGAATTTCTTTTTTTAAAGGGACATTTATTTCGTTTCCAGGTGGAAGAGAATGGTTTTAAAAGTTAGACAAAAAATTAATAAAGTACAAATCTGGGATTTAGCAATTAAAAGTTATTTACAACAATGGGAGGAGGAAAAGAAAACAAGTTGCTTCACATTACAGACCCCCCCACCCCCCACCCCAAAGTCTAATACTTGCTTACCAAAGTCAAAAAAGAGACACAGTTGATTCACAAGCTGGAGGTTGAACTTGAGTAATTTATAAAAACCTAGACAGGGCAGTGTCCTCCCTAGCCCAGTTGCCATTAGACACAGTATGAGACTCAAAACAGGGAAGGCTGGACACTCAGGGTGTAGGAGTGTAGGCACCTCACATCTGGCTCAGGGATTTGGAGAGTAAACAAAACCTACTTGGAAAAGAATTGGGAAGGGAACCAGCAATTGCCTCATGTAGAGGTGGGGACAGGGGCAGGAGCATTTCACATCACTAACCTAACCTGGGAAACTGCAAGGGACCATCTTCAACTGGCCTTAAGAGGAAGAACCGGTAGATGACAGAAGAAAACGTGGCTGGGAGGGGCAAGCAGCCCCTTCCTTTCTGGGCACAGGAAGGCAGCCAGGGCACCAGGTCCAGGCAGTGACCTCACAAGGACAGCACGGTTTTTGCAGCTTAGAGATCACCCACCTGTGCTCTCTGCCAGGTGTAGGGCCACTTTCTGGCCCGGAGGGAGTGGACAGCTCTGCAGCCTGGGGCCCTGCCTCTTCTTCTGGGTCTCCTCCCTGGGAGGCTGCGCTAGCCTCTGCCCCCTTGGCTTGGGGCTCCTGGCTCTCCGGGGTGGCGACAGCATTCCCTTCCTGGGCAGTGCCTTCCTCACTGCAGGCACCCATCTCCCCCTGCTCCTGCTCTTCCTCTGTGGGTGAGGAGGCAGACGATTCACCCCACCCTCCTTTCGAGTCCTCTGGAAGGAGAGGCCACTCAATTTGAAAGGCGTATTGAAAGAGAATTTCTTCTTCTTGGGGGTCTCCTTGTGGGGTGAGTACATCCCCCTTGGCCTCAGCTCCCTGGCCGGGGGGTGCTGGCTCAATGGCATCACCAGTGGCCCCGGCTGCCTCCTCTGTCCCGTTCACAGGGGCGACTCCCCTTCCTTCACTCTTGGATAATAAGTCTCCATTGGGGGTTAAGTCTCCATTGCTTTCACGTGGCCATTCTCCTGTCCCTTGGCCTTAGCGGGGGAAGCGCCTGCTGCCTCCTCGGTGGTCACGTCGCCCCCGGGAGCCTTGGACTCTGGCTGCCCATGATAAGGGGGTTGAAGGGGAGGAAGGGTCTCCTGGGAGTGGGGGGGGGGGGCACCCGGGGCCACCCTGGCTCACGCCGCAGGGGATAACTCGGTGGGTCGGCCTGGCCGGCGAAGGGGTGGGGCTCGTGCCTGAGGGGGAGAGGTATGGGGGAAACCCAGCTGCACCCCCACGCCGCCGCCCAGCTCCACGCCAGAATGCCCCAGAAGTCGAATTTCTTGATGAGGTAATTACTTAAAACGTATCCAGGAAATTGCATGACTTTGGGAACTTGCCTTATTTACTAGCAAGGGTAAATCTTCGATCACAGACCTTACTGATGATATTTCTGTCGATGAGTAGTGAGACAATTGTACTTGATAGTCTGTTTTCTTTCCTGTTTTGTAATTCTAATTTACTTCCTTACATGGATTGGTTCCCTTCTCACCCTGCTTTATTTCATTTCTCTTTGTTATGTGTTTGCTTAATTGAGTGTAGCTCATCCCATCACTTGAGATTCCAAAATAACTCTTGCTGTGAAACAGGAGTCTACCTTCTATCCCTTTGTATCCTGGTCATTATTCTCCCTGCTCTGTTTCCATCATTTGAAAGGGGATCATTTTGTCCTTTTCAATCAGAAATACAGTGAAGGCCACCTCTGAATTTCTCTCTTTCATCGCTGCCTTCCTGAGACTGCAATGATTCCCTTTATGATTTGTAAGTGCCCTGGCAGCCCCTGCTCACACCTGCTGATGGCGCTGAGTGATCCGGGCCAGTGCCAGGCGCCAGCAGAGGGTGTGAGTGGCGGCTCTGGCACTGGCAGCTGGTGTGAGCGCCTGGTGGGACTGTGGTGCGCTGGAGCAAAGAATATTCAGTAACCACCAGAGGCTTGCCCGATGACAGTGATTGGCCCCCACTCACCTGCCATGTTCCCCTGGTGGTCAGTGCACGTCATAGCGACCAGTTGTTCGGCTCTTTGGTCTATTTGCATATTAGGGTTTTATGTATATAGATCATGACTGACTGGACTGCACAGTTTTCTTTGCTGTCAGGTTTCTTTATGCACGTCATGTTATTTTGTGTGGTTCACCTGAAGCCATTCTAAAACATAGCATTGATTTTCTTAATTTCAGGTTCAAAACCGAAATCTTACTATTTTCTTGCAAATTCACTTTAATCCTAGCTTGGAATCTAAAGTGCTGCAATCTGGCCCTGACCTTCCTCTCCTCCTCTACACTCCTCTTATTACTTTATGTAGACACTATGCTTGAGTCAGACTGGCCTCCATGTTATTATATTGAACATGTTAAATCTACTTTCCACCCTTCTTTTATTTCAGTCTTGAAAATCTTTAAGAAGACATATATACTCTAAACTTCTGTAATAATGTGTGTCTGCAGCATTTCCTCATTTATCTGTTTCCTCATTTTATTTTAGTAGGTAAAGAATTACATGTTAATATTTTCTAAGAGTCTAAAAAACAGGCATAGTATTTTCTACTTCTTTATATATTCCATGATATATCCTACAAATGAAGTATATACTCATTTAATATTAATTGATTGGAACATAATAGAGCCAGTCATAAATTGTCTAACAAGCCTGAATATGAAGTTTTCCCCCAGAATAACTGGGACTTGTGTTTTTCGGTATCCAAATTTGCTTTGCTTTCTCTTCCAATACCCACTCCTCCTCTTTCAACTGCTTCTGACATAGGTAGATTAAAGTGTTTGCCAACTCAACTTGATTTTAAAAAGTTGACCGGATACTTTTTTGTAGCATTGTTTTCTTTTGCTGGTTCAACATTTGAATACTAATTGATATTTGAAAATCTTAATATTATCATATTTGCAAAGTAGTGTAACGACTTAATGTAAATGATCGTTTACTTTTTGAACTTTTATATGATTGTTATTAAATTTTTTGAGAGGGCATGCAACAAAAGTAGTAAGTTAGAAATTAAGGAGGAATGAATTTTGGTAATTAATCTTCCTTTAGCCTGCTAGATCTTGTTGCCAAGTTACTTGACCTTTCTGTGCTTTCCTTCTTTCTTAAGACAAAGGCAAATGATAGTTTGCTTATTACATATTCTGTTTTAAAAAGAAAGGATGACAAAATATTTGTAGTGTTTGTTGGTATTGTTTTCAATTGCAAGTAAAACTTTTCAAGTAGTTAAGAAGAAAAGAATGATGGCATATAGCACTTGGGTTTGTCCTTCAATATTAAACAAAAACCAAATTTTAGGCATTAAATAACACTTTAAATCCATATCTCAATTTCTGTATTTTTTTCTTGAAAATATAAGAAGCCTCTAGAAATGCATTTGTGTTTTTTAAATGCGATAATGCTATCAGGTGGTTTTTTTTTTTTTTAGTATAATGGGTAGTGTGTTCAATAAATAATAAATGTTAGCTATTGTTACTACGTTATAAAAGCTTCAAGAGATTATATAAAATATAATTTTTATATTTTTTAGAGATTATGGGTAATACTTTTCTAATTCCAAGATATTATTACTTATTTAATTAATTTATTCCTTCATTTAGTAACTTCTATTGAATGCCTATTATATGGCAGGATTTTGCTAAGCTGCACTAGTCTAAATATGGATAAGACCAACATGGTTCCTTCCCTAGTGTAAACACTCATTAGAAAAACTTTAAAGAAAGTTTTAATTATTGTTTGCTATGTTTTCTAACGGATTCTTCTAAATTTTATTTTGTTGTGGTAAGAATATTAGCATGAGATCTCTCTTAACAGATCTTTTAAGTATACATTATTGTTGACTATAGGTATGTTGTCCATTGATTTCTTGCTAATCAATGGACATAAAATTTCAGTTAAGCAAAATGAGTAAGTCCTACCTAACAGAGTCTAATAGAAGTGCTTATATTTACACGTCATGGTAAGCTTGGCTCTTGTGGAGTAATTATTACAGTAACCTTTAAGAGAGATGGTTCAAATAGTATCATGTTTGTTGTATAGACATGATTATAATTCACCCACATTTAGGCAGGCAGTAGAAGGCATAGAGGATCAGTTAAAGAAAGGGGCATATGCCCAAGGCTAATTTGCCTACTGGTTGATATTTCTGAAGAGAAAATGAAATAAATATATCTGGTGCCATTCCCTAAAAGATGAGCAACAGCTTTTCTTTCCTTTTGATATTGATTAGAGACAGTTGATAGTTTCTACATTTTGTGCAATGAGAACAAATTGATTTTCTAGGACTATCATTGTGAAGTTATTTTCATTTTTTTGGCTCAGGCATATTAAATATTTTTTCTTGTGCACTTATATATGTTCACAGAAGCATGTATGTTCTTAGAAAGGGAATCTAGGATATTTATAACAATGATCCACTCTACCTAGCTTCTGTTGGGTTTGAGGCAGTCGTCTTCACTGCAACAGCTCAGATACATTTCACTGTTATTTTCAATATTCTTTATTTGAGAAGACATATTTGCTTTACAAAATCAGCTATGATCAAATAATGAATTAGTGATCAAATGACACCTTCATTTGCACATGATTAAAATATACACCATAGCATGAAAAGTCTAAAAGTCTCAAGACAGTTTGTGTAGATTCACCTGATATTTTTACACATAGCTCTGTCATCTGTTGCTCCACAAAAGGCTTCAAAACTTTTTAGTTTGCCTCACCGGCATGGCTCAGTGGTTGAACGCCAACCTATGAACCAGGAGGTCCTGATCAGGGCACCGGACCTGGGTTGCAGGCTGATAGTGTGCAGGAAGCAGTTGATCAATGATTCTCTCTCATCATTGATATTTCTATTTCTTTCTCCCTGCCTTCCTCTCTAAAATCAATAAAAATCTATTTTAAAAACAACAACCCAAAAAACTTTTTAGTTTGATAATATTATAATTTGAGGGATTTTTTTTTCATTTAAAATGCTGTTTTTTATTTAGCTCACACAATTGTGAGTGTGAATTGGCAAAGAATAGAATTCTGAAAAACCAGAGAGGATGTGGGATCTGCATAGAAAGCTATTGCCTCGTGATTTCTAAGCACTAGAGATGAGGTTTTCATTTTTATCTCACACCCAACTTGTAAGTTACATTTTTCAATAAAAGAACTCAGGACCAAATACAGAACCCAATATGCAGAAGAATTTGGAACCAATGCAGATCTACAGCGCTCCACAAACCCCAAGAAAATTCAGTTTCAGAGTGATAAGTGCCAATTTAAAATTTATAGGACACACAAAGGAAACAAACCTTAGCAGTACTCTTGTTAAATGCTTAGAATTTAGGGGAAACTCTAAAGCAATTGCAAATAAAGAATTAGCATTTTCCAAATACTGTATAATGTTGAGGGTCTTCTTCAGGGAAGAAAACATCAGAGATACTTAAGAGGATCAGATGAATGTAGACAATACAAGAAGCTGCAACAGAATGGACTTGAAATGAAAGAGTTCTCATTAACATAGTTGTCAAAGGAGTTTTACTTGTGTTTTTGTGAGAGGGGCTGTTCTTTATAGCTGTTGTATAAAAATATCTTCATTAATTAAATAATTACTGCTAACAGCCTTGCTGACTGCATACTACCTGTTATTCCGAGGGTAAAGATTTATTATAATCTCTATGCTGGATTGTTTCAGCCTCCTATAACATTCATTTACATTACATTACATTAGGGTTCAGAAAAATTAAGTAACATCAAAAATTCCACTGCTGATGTTTGTGAGATTTTTGAATTTAAAACATGGCCTGCCTGGCACCTTTCCATTTTGTCATACTTTTTCCACACTGATACCCCAACTCATTTTATAGCATTAATTGGAAATTGGTCCTTTGTCTTCCTTAATTAGTTTTAGTTAAATAATTCAATCAGGTATTGTTATAAATACATGTCAGACCTAGACATATGACTTGGTTTTATAGAAATTAATCTATTTTGGACTTAAAATTTTTTAATTGCTGGAAGTCCATATTAATATGCAGTTACTGTTGGAAAATGTAGCATTTCTAAAAAATAGACTATGATTACACGAACTGATTTCTTCTATATCTGTTAAGGTACAGGCTAAGCTCCTGTGACAAAGAGACCTCAGATGACAGTCACTTACAGATAGAAAATTATTTTTCTATTATGTAACAGTTTAACCAATTTAGTATGACTGGTTAGCTCTGTTTGGGAGATCATTCAGAGACCCAGGTTCTCTCCATTTTTTGCTCTGTCTCCTTTGGGCCTTGTCCTCATCTTCATGGTTTCAACTGGTCACTGTTGGAGCTGGTGGGAAATGAGAGAAAGAATGGTGGAGTGCACACCCTGGGTTTTATGGTCAAGATTTGGAAGTGGCATATATTTTTACTCAGTTCCACTGACAAGAACTTAAGTCCCAGCAAAGAAGGCTAGACATAGAGTCTCTAGAGGTGCAGCCAGGTCTCTACTAGGGCAATAGTAGAGAAAAAATTTGAGGGAAAGCTAGCAGTACTATTCCACACATTGGAAGGAATAGTACTAAAAAAAGATAAGAGTGTTTGAACAAATAGATTTCCAAGTAAAATACTTGGAAAAAGACTAAGTCTAAATATGTCAAGTGGATATGCCCAGAAGAGATGCAACCATGTCACTTCATGGTATGGCTAGAGCTTGGCTCTTTCTGCCTGTCATATTATTTCTGTCCAAATTACAAATTTAAGTACATTTTAGTATTAAATATGTTGAGCAAATAAATAAAACGTTAAATATTACATTTAAGTGTAATATTTTTCCTATTGCCTGAGGAATACTAGAGAAAAGGGAAGTGAGAGTAGGATTGACCAGAAACTGTGAGTTCAAAACTTATGTATATAGTTTATATCTTTCATAGGTATATTATTTTATTTTACCCTCCCAAACTAGGTTATTCTGATAATGCTCATTATATAATTGTGTTATACTTGGAATTCAGGCCAATGAGTGGAAGGAGCAAGGGTTTAGTTTCTCATAATAAAAAAACCACCATGCCTTGCATTATCTCACTTGGGGGTCTTACGTCTAAAGAAAGCATCTAGCTTACTTTTTATTTGTAGGTTACAGGAACCAAGATTCTTTAAATCTTAAATACAATCAAGCAAAACTTGCATAGCTTGTAGAAAATTATTTTCTAACTAAAAATAAGACTTCCTGGCAGGAGCTATTTGCTGGATCAGAGCTTTCGTGCTTCTCATTGGCAAAAGTTTGTCTCCAGTGGTTTGTCTTATCCTCATTGTATTCTAAACAAAATACTTTTCTTCTTCATTAAGTGGATTGTTCTGTAGGTAATGGGAGGACAGGTTGGCTGCTACTCGTGGAAAAAATTTTAATAATGGGGAAAATAGACTATATATTTGAAATTCTTGAGCTCAAATTAGCAAAGCAGGTGGACAGGTCATATTTTCTCTAATAGCATAACTCCAGGGGGATTCTCAGCTGTGTTTGTTAGTGTCCCACTTTCTTTTGATTGATACTCAACAAAAAATACCATCTTTTAACTTGATTGTTGCTTCCTCTATAGCATCTTTTCATGATGGAGAAAGAAACAAACAGGGCTGTCATGTTTAGCCACATGGATTGTATGGGTACCATCTCTGTGTAGGACAGTCCTGGGAAAGTGAAGGTATAATTTTGTGTTTACTAGAGTAAATGTATATGGAATTTAAAATTATGCTTTCTTTTTTTGTGGAGTGAATCACACATGTGTGTAATCGGTCCTTTTTATGCACAGCTGAAAAACAGGCATTGGATTGCCTGGCAGATAGAATAATTTAGTCCAGCGTGCAAGAATATCTCTTTCTCTATATCCAAGGATAGATTATTATCAATCTGGTGGGAAATATAGGTTCAAATTTTTATATTTGTATTTTCCTTATTATGGTTAAGATAGAAAATCTTTACTCATGTTTGCTGGACCTTTAAAGTTTTTTCTTTGTCCTGGGTATTATCTTTTCAGAACCCTTGTCAATTTTTTTTGTATTGGGTTATTAGTGATTTGTAGAAATGTTTTTTTCTGTTATAGACTTTAAACATTTCACTAGTATATGTTTTATAATATTTCCTTCAATAAGAGGGTAAAATTATTGTCTTGTATTGTTTCTTCTGATTTTATATATATTTTCCACTGATTTTTGAATCTTCAGTCCTTCTGTAATTCACAAGTATTATTCTGTGGTAAGAATCTCATCTGCCCCCAAAGCCCAGCAATACTTACTGAATGGTTTCTTTTTGGAAAGAACTGGGGGTTACAGCTGCTAGATTTAAAAGCCATGTGTTTTCATGCTGCTACTCTGTGAATATAAAGGGAGTAAAGGAGGCAGATGTCATAGGAAATATAGAAAATAGGTCTATTATTTCTAAAAAATGCAAATATCCACTTTCACACTTACTGACAAGACTTATTCTAGTTGGGCAATGTTGCAGGACAGGTAGGAAGGGAAAGTGTGTTTTTCAGAGTAAAGGCAAGCCCTTAGTATATGATGTGTGAGCCGGGAAAGCATATTTTAATGGAGCAGGAATAACAGGAGGATTGCATTTAGTTGGCCATATGCTTTCTATTTCGTCTTGAATTAAGGTTGCTATACATAGAGATATATCTCTGAGCCCCTGTTTGTAATCTTGCTGAGAGTTATGTGTGTTATCTATAAGAAATATTTTCTCCCTATGATGTTGTTAAAAAATAATAATGCAGGTGCAGGACAGCCAGCATTTTAGTAATATCCTTGAGAGAAGCTGTGCTCAGAAGTGGTAAATTAATTGTGTTAAAGTTTCCATTGCAAAATAGCATATTTTGGGAGTATTTCTTTTAAAGAAATCAGAATAAGATACTAATCAGAATAAGATACTAATATATCCTTTGTGTTTTCCTTGTGATATTAGATTCTAGACCTTTTGATTTTAATGACATCTGCTATTGGAAGATTTTCTTGCTCCCACTGACATTTTTTTAAAAGGTGCATTATCTCAAACATTGTGTTGGATGAAAACAGTTTCTTTTCCTGCTGTTGGAAGCTTATCCTGAGTAGATAAAGAATGAAAATAATTAACATGTTAGAGGGATTGTAGCAAGAAAAGAAAGTACTGAGTTTTAGAACTCAGTAAAATTAGTCAGAGATCCATGTCATTTAGTGGCTCCATTTATTTGTTGTGCTTCCAAAAGCTAAAGGAATCACTTTTGGATAAGGACCTTATTTCATATCGTCATCTGTTTTTCAACCTTGCAGGTGATTCTGTGTTAGACAAATGTGTAGACAAATGTGTAGCTAATGCTATAAATGCCTACACCCAATTTTGAAGTTTAGTCAACCCCATTCTGATACAAAAGCAGAAATTGCTTGTCGTATTCCTTAGTCTTGCTGCTCTGTGTTTTTTTTCCCTGGACCAGCAGTATCAGCATCATCTGGGAGCTTGCTAGCAGCACCCACCCCTAGACCTAGGGAATCAAAATCTGCATTCTTTTACAAGATTAATGTTTGAGAAGCAGTATTCTGCAATATTAACTGAGCACATAGTTTGTATCCAAATTTCTATTATCTTTAGCTCACCTGATAAATATTTCATCAGATATTTCTTTGACTAGGGGTAAAGAAGGCCAACTTGGCTAATGAAAGTTTAATGTCTATAGTAACCAGGTAATGGAAGTTTATTCAGTCTAAGAACTGGCTCAGGGTTTTGTAGTCTGGTAGATCTGAGCTGGAATCCTGATTTTGTGATTTACCAGTTTTGTTACAAATAAAATAATTTAACTTTTCCTCCATCTCAGCTGAAATGAAATGTTCTGACTCTCAATTCCATTGTCTTTTTTTAAAATTAAATCTTTATTATTCAGATTATTACATTTGTTTCTCTTTTTTCCCCTCCATAGCACCCCTCCACCCAACTCCCACCCTTCCCTCTGCCCTTACCTCCCTCCCATTGACCTCATCCATAGGTGTATGATTTTTGTCCAGTCTCTCCCTGTACACCCCTCACCCCTTTCCCCCTGAGAATTATCAGTCCACTCCCTTTCTGTGCTTCTCATTCTATTATATTCACCAGTTTATTTTGTTGACCAAATTTTTAATTCACTTAATTTTCAGATTCACTTTTTGATAGATATGTATTTGTTGTTCATAATTTTTTGGCTTTTACCTGTTTCTTCTTCCTCTTCTAAAAGAGTACCTTTCAGCATTTCATATAATACTGGTTTGGAGTTGAAGAACTCCTTTAGCTTTTTCTTATCTGTGAAGCTCTTTATCTGCCCTTCAATTCTGAATGATAGCTTTGCTGGATAGATTATTCTTGGTTGTAGGTTCTTGCTATTCATCATGTTGATTATTTCTTGCCACTCCCATCTGGCCTGCATCGTTTCTGTTGAGAAATCAGCTGATAGTCATATGGGTGCTCCCTTGTAGTAACTAACTGTTTTTCTCTTGCTGCTTTCAATATTCTCTCTTTGTCTTTTGCTCTTGGTATTTTAATTATGATGTGTCTTGGTGTGGTCCTCTTTGGATTCCTTTTATATGGGGTTCTGTGTGCTTCCTGGACTTGTAAGTCTATTTCTTTCACCAGATGTGGGAAGTTTTCAGTCATTATTTCTTTAAATAGGTTTTCAGTATCTTGCTCTCTCTCTTCCTCTGGCACCCCCACAATTCTGATTTTGGTACACTTGAAGCTGTCCCAGAGGCTCCTTACATTATCTTCACATTTTTGGATTATTTTGTCTTCTTGCTTTTCCAGTTGAGTGTTTTCTGATTCTTTATATTTCAAATTTTTGACTTGATTCTTGCCTTTCTCTAGTCTGCTGTTAGGTCTCTGTATAATATTTTTTATTTCAGTCAGTGTATGTTTAATTTCTCTAGTTGGTCTTTTTTCATCTCTAGTTGGACCTTTTCCATCTCTAGCTGGTTCTTTTCCAGCTCTAGTTGGTCCTTTTCCATCTCTAGTTGGATCTTTTGCATCTCTAGTTGGTCCTTTTTCATCTCCTCTTGGCTCTCGTTAACTTTATCCAACTTTTCTAAGATATTCTTGAAAAACCTTATAAGCGTAGTTTTGAACTCTCTATCCAGTCGTTTGTTTTCCTCCATTTCTTTTTTTTTGTGATCCCTTCCCTTGTCTCGGCATTTTCACTATGCTGGGAGAACTTCTGTGTTGGATTCAGCCTTATGATACCAGACTTGCAAAACCGCAGAAGCCTCTCTGTTGAGCTTGGGATGGGTGGAGCCTCAGGGCTTAAGGTACTGCCTTGCCTTCCAGTTGGCCCCGCCCTTCACAGCCCCTGAGTCTCACGTGACTGGGTAATCGCTGGAGCGGTCCTTGTGTGTGCACACACTGCCTCTAGACTGCTGCCTTTCTGGCTCCCCTGCATTCCAGGACCACACGAGTCTAGGTCCCCAGGGTTTCACCTGAAACAGGGGCTTAGTGGAGTCAGAAGTGGCACAGTTGGGAGGGCCTGTCTCCCGCCCACTCACAAAAGCCAGGGGCACAATCAGCAGTCTGTCCTCTGCGCAGTGCCGTGCGCGCTATCAGGCCTCTGATCTTTTGTGACTCCCCTAAATTTCCGTGCACTTCTCCCTTTTCACAGTTCACATTCCCCCCATATGAGTTTCGGCTGGATCTGGGGTTTAGTGGCATAGGATAAGAGTTCAATGCCATTGAGAGTCTCCATCTCCCTCCCACCAGAGAAAACCAGCTATGTTCTCTGGCACCCACTCTCTCCACGCGTGCTTCTCCGTACCTCAGCTTTTTGCAGCTCCTCTGGCTCTCTGTGACCCCCTCTCTTTCCCTCTAGTTGTAGAATTTCCACTCAGCCAGCTTTCCTGTGGTTCTGGATGATGTCCGTTCTGTCTTTTAGTTGTAGTTTTGAAATTGTTGTGCGAGGCAGCAGTGTAGGTGTTTACCTATGCCGCCATCTTGGATTCCCTCCATTGTCTTTTGATTCCACTCTGTTTCTCACTACAACAATCTGATAAAATAGTTCATGGTGTATTCTTTACAATGAGCTACTTTTTATTCTCTATGTACTGCCTTTCTAAGGGCAAAGACATAAACCAGACACACATGTATAAGTGAACTAGGCGTAGAAGAAATCTGTGTAAAAACACTATTAGGTTATTTTAATAGTTTAAATCACATTAATAAATTTCCAACTACACACTCTGCTAATTTGGTCTAAAAACGAATCAATGACCCTGACTGTCTGCTATATTGCCGATTTCTATTCTAATCTGGCTTTCTGGTTATAATATTATGGAGAATCTTCTGGTGCAGATATGATGCTCTGTTTCACTGATAAATTTTAAATATTTACAGGGTTATGAACTATGTCCATAAATACATCATAAAGAAAGGGAAGGGGAGTTTTAGTTTTTCTCTGAAATAGCATCTGATTTAGATATGAGATATGTAAATGACTTTTCATTGAAAAAAATAGATTGCCAACCATGCTGATGAAATGTATATATCTTGTAATCTAGAACCACATCTCAGAATCAAAATATTCTGTGACTTATGTGGAGGTAGAAAGACATAATACAGAAGATGGAAACCTTTATATTCTGTATATTTTAAATTGTCTCTCAAAAAATGCCTGCATCCTGCTTTATTTTGACTTGTTCTTGGCATTTGTTAATCATTGGATTAATCTTTATCTCATCTCTTAAAGCTCTTCAATATGTTGTAGAATATATATTTTTAAAATACATATTATTGATTTTTTACAGAGTGGAAGGGAGAAGGATAGAGAGTTAGAAACATTAATGAGAGAGCCATCGATCAGCTGCCTCCTGTACGCCCCCCACTGGGGATGTGCCTGCAACCAAGGTATGCCCTTGACTGGAATCGAACCCGGGACTTTTCAGCCCACAGGCCGGCTCTATCCACTGAGCCAAATCGGTTTCAGCTATTGCAGAATATTTTGACTTAGATCAGCTTCCACAATAAGAATTTCCTATATCCTAATCATTTCATTTAGTAAGCAGTCAATTTAGACAAGAAAAAAATTTAATGATGATAAATAAAATGTTGCCTATTATGTGCAAGCTGGGCATATGAATGATAATTAATTAGATTTTGGAGGAGTATAAATAGCTGCATAATTAAAATTTGAGTAGATCTTAAAAACACAATTATTCAGGTGATCTATGTTCCTAACACTAGTTTAGAGTGAATGCCAAAACACTGATTTTTCAATAAAAATGGTCCAAAAATCTGCATATGATTCTATAATTCAAACTATTTTGTCATTCAACACTTTCATTTTAAGATACCTTTTAGATTTGTTACTTTAGATTTGAATTTTTTTGTTAATTTGCAGAGTAGGTTTTTCAGGTATTCTATACTGTCAAATATTTACCTTGAAAACTTTAAGATAATTTAAAAATACATATAGTTTAAATTTTGCTGACTTAACATTTGCAGTAATATTAAAACTGTGTTTTTGGTTGATTTGAGCCAGGCTACAACCCTTTTTTCTAAGAAGGGAAATATGCCAGATGAGTTACAAATTAAGTGCAAATACTGGTCCTGCTGAATAGTTTGCAGTAGCTGGTTGTCCCTCCCTAACATATCACACTGTGACACTCCACTTCTCAAGGGGTTGGCTGTGCCCTGCCCATGTCCAGCTTGCATAGGCGATTATTCCCTTGACTGATTTTGTGGCAGAGTCTCTCTGGGGCTTTTCCTGGTGCTTGAGAAAAGCATGCTAGGTCCAATTCCCAATTCTCCACAAAGAATGCATGCCTGTCCATGTTATACTGCTGTGGATGGAGGGGCCCACCCCATTTTTTATGAGTCTCCAGGTGTCTTAACTATAGGTATGTGTGTGCAGGAAGGTTGCAGGTGAGCAACTGAGAATGTGACCAGAAAAACGTTCCTCACAGTGGTCTAAGCAAACAACAGTACATTACCACAGGGCATCCCTGCAGCATCCTTTCCTTTAGTCCTTGTTTGGAAAGAGGACTTGTAAGGTGAGATCAGACAGGAGAATCACACTTATGGGAGCAAACGCAGGAGGTGGAACATAGGCCACCAGCCTTGGCCATCTGTGCTCTTCACCCTGCCTTGCGCCCCTCCAGAAGGAAGGCCCAGTTAGTGTTGGGTGGGGGTTAGGGTTAAGGAGGGAGTTGGGTGCTCAGTGCCTACCAGAACAGGCTCTTCTAATTTCTCTGGTAGACTCAGTTCAGCATGAGTGAAGGAAATGTCCCAGGGCCTGCTCCAAACTGGTGGTTCAAACACAGGTTCCAGATCCCATCTCCACGTTGACTTACTGCACACCCAAAGATACCCAATTGAAAGAACATGTTCATGCTCTTCTCCTTGTGGACATTTTGCTCAGTTATGTCCTTTGAACACAGGCATACTTTTAACCTTTAATCATAGAGCTTCTTACTCAGAAGGTGACTAGCTCTAGGGTACACACATTACACGGTCATGGTTGCCATAGACTTCACGGGTAAATGTTGGAGAGCCTAGGCAGTATCCAGAAATGGAGCCTTCTTTTCACACCACCTCCCAATATAGCTATACTTACTTTAAAGTTTTCTTTAGTTTCCTGAGGCCATGAATGTTGTAGTATTCTTGCTATAAATTGTTACTCTTCTATTTTTCATTTTTATTTTTTGGTATACTTACCATGAGGATGGGAAAAGAAATTGTTTACTGGGAGAGTTGTCAGTGTAACTGGTCAAATGGTCAGCAAGCATTGATGGGTTTTTACTGTATGTTTTCCTAGATAAGAAATAAAGGTTTACATTATCAGAAAAATAACAAATGTTGCTTTGATTTGATTCACCTGTAACCATAAATTTGGAAAAGAGACCAAATTAAAAATCAGATTTTATTATATATCTTTATCTCTAGGGAAGTCTTTCATAAGCTTTAAAGTATACGAAAATTTTATGCGGTTCTTATGAAACAAGGTGTGGGGAAGCCTGAGATTCTCTGCACATGGAATTCCCAGGTCTAGGTGCTACTTTGAGTAACAAAGTAGAAAATACTGTCCATGTTCATACTGTAACAAAGACGTAGAGAATTTTCAGTGGATAATTATATTTGATTGTATTGCTAGTTGATTATATTTGATTGTATTGCTAGTTGAGTGGTGATTAGATTTCTGAATTATTTATGATTTTTAATTTATTCATTTATAAAACTTGAATGACATGCTGGAATTTTAATATCATCTTACATGATTAACTAATCTTATTGTTTAGTATTATTAAACATTACTGAGAAATATAAATAAATCTCAAAATATAATTTGTAAAAGAATAAGTACTGCAAAGTAATTTTGTGATTTCTGTTATAGAAATTCACTGGGCATATATGCAATAGTATTTCTCCAAAAAAAATTTTTTTTGATCAGATAACTATCAAAAGAGATCTCACTCTTTGGGGCATTTTCCGTATGAACATGGACAGTATTTTCTATTTGTAAATCTTTGCTATAGGTACACATGAAATAGAGTTTATGCTTCTCTGGGAATTAAAAGATTTTACTTCTCCCACTCAGTTTTTTGAAGCTTCATCTAACTCTTAAAATTGTTTCTACATACTGTTTGATTGTCTATAGAAAGTAAGTAGGGTTCCAAATTCCTATGCATTGTAACTCATGTACACCGCTGGGAGGATAGCAAATCTTTAAGTTTTATAAGCTCAGATATAATTTATAAATTATATGCATTCATATGTGTCAAAAATATGTATAGAACTTGAGACAATAATTCTGAACTCTTTGAAGATAGGGATATAATATGTAGACATTTCAGAAAAATATGTTGAAAACTGCCTACTAATTTTAAAATTTTTATTTTATTTTTAATTGTGTTAAAATTCACCTACCATAAAATTTACCACCTTAAGCATTTAAAAATGTACAATTCCATAGTATTAACTACAGTCACATTGTTTTGCAATCTTCACCACCATCCATTTCCAGAACCTTTTCATCTTGCAAAACCGAAACACTGTATTTATTAAACAATAATTCTCCATTCATCCTCTTCCACGCCCCTGGCCAAAACCATTCTACTTTCTGTCTTTGAATTTGACTACTTTAGGTACTTCATATAAGTGGAAAATTGTTTAGTTTTGCAGTCAAATATGGAAAAGCATATTCTACTTAATAGTTGAAGATAGATGCTTACAACTTGATAGGAAATCAAGTAGAGACACATTAAAAGTCAGCATAATGCAAATTGTAGAATGCAAGAGCCCAGTTTATCATGGACTTCATTCTTCTGTATGTCAACAACATTAAGCGTGATATCAAAGTTGCTAAAATTTCTACTAAAGCATGGAGGCAACATGCCATCATAGCAGACTCACACATCTGACTCTGCCTCAGGCACAGGGAACTCAGATATTTCATCTACAAAATTAAGGGTTTGAATCAGAGATGATCTTCCAAGTTCACTCTTTTGTTCAGCAATTTAATTTGAGTTTTTTCTTTTGCCAGCCTGCGTTATTGATGCAGGGATTATAGCTGTAAAAAGAACAGATTCAAATGCCTACCCTCATGGAACTTTCATTCTAGTGGGGGATGCTAGTCAAAAAGCAAGCTAAATGAAAAAAAATATCATATTTTAAATGATGAGGAATGTTTTAGCAAAAAATGAAGCATGAAAGAGGGAGTGGAATGCTATGAGGTAGGACTAGGGAAGGTGAGAAGGGTACACCTTAGGAAGAGGAGGGTGGGACTGTGTGGTGTCTCCTGCAGAGAGAACAGCAGGTGGTGAAGCTTTGAGGTCTGGTACCCTGATCCATTCCAGGGACAGCAAGGACAACACTGTGGTCAAAGTTGAGAGAGAATGGAAGGTGATGAAGTTGAACACAGCCAGAGCAGATAGTCCTCTTAGTCAAGTATTACAGACTTTGGCTGTTTGACATGCGATAGAAGCTTCTGAAGGACTTTTAGCAGAGTAATGACTTGATCTGATTTGTTTTAGAGGAATCATCCTCATTGATGAAGGGAGCAGAGCAGAAGTAGAAGTGATGGTCAGGAGACTGCTGCAAAAATTCAGTTGATCTATATTCAGTGGCTTGGACCAGAGTGGTAGCAAGAGAAGTGGTAAACCATAGTTGGAAGATAGAGACAACAGATTTTGCCAAAAGATTAGAAAGGCTAAGCCTGCAGTTCTTGACCTGAATAACTGGAAGGATAGACCTGTCATAAAAATGGGGCAGGCTGCAGAAGAGCAGGTATGAAAGGGAAAATCCAGAGTATTGTTAAACTTAATAAGCCTATTGGTCATCCAGGTAGAGATGCAATTGGTACTGAGAATGGGTCTGGTGTTTTCAGAAGATGGCTAGGCTGGCATCAAGTCTGCAGAATATTTCAGTATTCCACCACTGGAAGCAATCACTAAGAAGTGAGTAATTGTTGCCGAAATCGGTTTGGCTCAGTGGATAGAGCATTGGCCTGTGGACTGAAAGGTCCCAGGTTCGATTCTGGTCAAGGGCATGCATCCTGGTTGCAGGCATATCCCCAGTGGGGGGTGTGCAGGAGGCAGCTGATCAATGTCTCTCTCTCATCAATGTTTCTAACTCTATCCCTCTCCCTTCCTCTCTGGAAAAAATCAATAGAATGTATATATTTTTTAAAAAGTAAGTAATTGTCAGTAGAAAGAGAAGTGGTCAAGGACTGAGCTATAGGGCGCTGGGACTTAATGAGGTTCAGGGAGTATGTGTTGATGAAGAGGAATCAGCAGAGGACCAGAGGAAAGTGAGGAAGGAGACTAGGGGCACATAGTACCCTAGAAGCCAATTGAAGAGTGTATTGACTTCATTCCTGATATAATCATAGCTTAGTTCCACATGCTACCTTCAGAAAGTGGGTTTTGAGTCCTGGGCCTGGCAATCCTTATTTGCAGAGATAGACACACAAGTCTGTCTCTCTAATCTGGAAGAACCAAAGATAGAGTCTCCCAAGTTTTTGTGAACTAGTGACCCCTCAACTCTAATATGTAGTTGGATTAAAGCCTCATTCATTGCACTTAACATATGATGCACACATTTTAAAATAAAACAACTGTTTTTATTACTATCCTTTATAATAAAAGCCTAATATGTTAAGTGTTCAGTTGTTTGGTCATCCATTCAACCAATCAAAGTGTAATATGCTAATGATAGGTTAAAGCCACTCAACTGCTTGCTATGATGTGCACTGACCACCAGGGAGTAGATGCTCCTACCAGTAGGTTAGCTTGCTGCTGGGGGCTAGGCTATTGGGACTGAGTGAGATGGACTGGACATGCCCTGGAGCCCTCCCATAGTCACTCCCTGGCTGGCCAACCTCCCATGTCCCTCCCTGACCCCAATTGAGCACCGGTGGGGTCTTTCAGCCTGGCCTGCACCCTCTTGCAATCTAGGCTGAGGGAACCCTCAACCCCTACCTGAGTGCACGAATTTCATGCCCTGGGCCTCTAGTCAAATATAAAAGTAGATTTTTTATTCAGTGATTCCTAATATTTATTTACGAGTGCAATAATTTCAAATAAACTTTTGTTGTTGATAGTATTACAGATATCTCGCCTTTCTACCCCTCCATCCTTCCAGCCACTCCCCATGTCTTCACCATCCTATTGCCTATAAATATATAAATTCTGTGGTTAATCTCTTCTTGCCCCCCTAACTCCAGATCGAGATATGTAACTCTGTTTCATGCCTCTATGCTTCAGGTCTTATTTTGTTGGCCAATTCATTTTGCTCATTAGATGCCACAAATGTTATATTTGTCTTTCTGTGAGGGCAAGTTTTGACTTTCCCCCAACTAACATGTGTTGCATATTGCTTAACTTTGAAGTGATTATAAAAGAGAAATGTGTTTAAAAATTTTAAAGGACATGGCATTATGTTCATTTTTGTGACTAAATAATGTTAAAATATATATTGAATGTGTTAGGGGATCAAAAGTAGCTCAAAATTGTTGTCATGATTTGGAATTTAAAATTCTTATATAAAATCAATTTGTTCATAATTCATAATTTTATGCTGTATTTCTATATGTCAAAATAAAAATTTAGATTGATATTTGCAAGCACTTTTCTGAAAATAACACATTGTAGATGTGGTAGTTTTTATTCTTAAAGAAAGCCTAATTGGCTATAATTCCCACTAAGTCTCCATGCAGTGTTATTAACTTTTATAATTCCTATTATATTTTGATAGGGTATATAAAATTGCAACTTACTTTTCAGGTAAAGTTGATACTGATGTGAATATGCAGATATTATTTTTATGCTCCTAGTCACTGTAATAATTTCTTTCTGTTTTAAATCATGTAGTGGTTAAAATGAATACCATTTAACTGACAAGTACAGATTGGTAATTACAAAATAGTCATGGGGATGTGAAGTACATCATGGGAAATATAGTTATATATAAAAGCCCAGCAACTGTTACAGCAGAACAACTAGAACGACCAGAATGACCTGTTGCTATGCTGCACAATGACCACTAGGGGGCAGACGCTCTATGGGCTCATGGCTGGTGAGCACAGCGATGGTGGCAGGAGCCTCTCTGGCCTCCACAGCAGTGCTAAGCGGTAAGGAGCAAGCAGGTGGGTAAGGAGCAAGCAGGTGGTTGGTGAGGAGTAAGCAGGCGAGCAGTTAGGAGCAAAGGGTCCCAAATTGTGAGGAGGATCCCTGAGGGGTCCTGGATTGTGAGAGAGTGCAAATCCTTCCTCCCCACCCCCTATTTACGAATTTCATGCTTTGGGCCTCTAGTAATAGTATAATAGCTATGTATGGTGTCAGGTGGATACTGGATTTATCAGTGGTAACACTTTCTAAAGTATATGATTGACTAACCATTGTGATGCACACTTGAAACTAATAAAAAATAATATTGCATATAAACTAATTGAAAAAGTAAATAGTGTTAACTGTAGGTAGCTTTATTTTATTTAGTTGTAATACATAACTTCTTGATACTTAGATGTAAAATTATGGGCTTCATTTATTCAATCTCATATTGAAAGTAGTCTGCTTTTCTGAACTGATTACCAAGGAGAATGGGTAAAAGATTAGAAAACAATAAATGTAATCTTGTATGGAGTTTCCTCAAAAAACTAAAAATGGAACTCCCATTTGGCCCAGCAATCCCACTCTTAGGAATATATCCTAAGAAACTAGAAACACCAATCAGAAAGGATTTATGCACCCTTATGTTCATAGCAGCACAATTTACAATAGCTACAATTTGGAAACAGCCTAGTGCCCGTCAGCAGATGAGTGGATCAGAAAACTATGGTACATCTACACAATGGAATTCTATGCTGCCATAAAAAAGAAGGAATTCTTACCATTTTCAGCAACCTGGATGGAACTGGAGAGCCTTATGCTAAGTGAAATAAGCCAGTCAATGAAGGAGAAACACCACATGATCTCACTCATTTGTGGATAATAAAGAACATTATAAACTGATGAACAGAAAGATAGATACAGAGCCAGTAAAGCATCAAACAGACTGTCAAATTACAGCAGGAAGGTTAAGGAGAGGTGGGGTAGATAAGAGATCAACCAAAGGACTTGTATGCATACATATAAGCATAACCAATGAATACAAGACACTGGGGGGTTAGAGCATGCCTGGGAGGGGGGACAATGGGAAGATATGTATACATGTAACACATTAATAAAAATTTTTTAAATAAATAAATGTATAAAATGGGAAAAAATGAAAATGAGATACCCCTCCAAAATAAATAAATAAATGTAATCCTTATATAAACCAGAGCATACTTCAGTTAGATATAGTTTGCACATTAGTTTCAAGGCATGATTTTTTTTTATCACAATTTGTAACAACTTCTCATAATAATAATGTTTATTGAGTATGTGCCAGTACTTTTGTCTGCATTCTTTTATTTAATTCTTGCAATTATTTTCTCTGTGAGTTAATAATTACTGTCATACTTACTACCTTGCAAATGGAGAAATAGAGTAGGTATAGGTTAGGTAGTTTGCCCAGTGTCTTACAGCCAGAAAGAGGTGGAGTAGGTAACTGAACTTAAAAGTCTGTCTTATTATCATCAATGGATTGATTAGCTCTTACTCCTCACTCTTTCTCTAGAAGGTACTCATGAGTTATGAAAGAGCTTTTGGACTGAGCATAGCAGGGGTGAAGGACATAATAATGCTATCTTTGGCAGGCTTGTTAATAAATTTTTAAGAAACAGTATAATTGCAAAGACCATAATTAGGATATCTGTGTTATAAATGTCAAGCATCATTCCTTACAGTTTTTTACTTCTGTCTATGCAGATATCAACCCCATCCTCCAACTTCAACTCTGCCTTCTGCAATTTATTAAACCTGTATCTGAGAGAGGGAGAAAGAGACAAATATGTTTAGTGGCAACTTGGTTCAATAGATTGGCAGAAATCAAAATATGACATTGCAGAAGAAAAGAATAGTGGAAAGAATATATTTTGAACCAAGATACCCAAGGTCAGATTCAGCCTCATCACTTAAGACCTCTGAGATCTTGAGGAAGTCACTTTAACTTTTTAAATATGTTTCTTCACTGGGAGATTAAGAATTAAGATCCCCACCACCTTGGTTTGAATATTAGTAAGACGTTTATAAAATCTGGCTTCAGCTATCTCTATTGATACATTAATTTAATAAGCTTTATTGCATTTTCAGTGCTCTCTATAAGTATTATGACAGGTTGCAAATAAATTCACTGATTGCTTCCATCTGCTCACTCATACCTTAGAAGTTAGAGGCTTTCAGGAATAATCAATATAACTTCTTTTTGGAATAATTAACACAATAATATAAATAGTAACCAAGTATACTTCCTTCTCCACTTCCACCTGTTACTACCTACCTTTGAGTCTCCTCCATGGAGCTTCCTGAGACTTACTTCCCATCACTGTGGGGTTGGAATGGCTGGGACCAGGGAGTCCATGTGAATTAACCACTCTTTCCTTTCTGCCCCCATTAGACCTTTCTAAGAACTCTGTTATAGGACTCTTTCTATTTTGATTTGTAATTATGTGTTTACTTGATTCTATCCTAGACTATGAGTTTTTTTAGAGACAAAGGTTATGTTTCAGTAATCTTGATTTATTGGTGATTAGTACAACTCTTAGAATCATTATATAAACAAATACTTATTGGATAATTGAAAGCCAATCAGTGTTTTTCTCATGTGATAAAGCCCTTCAAGCATATTCAATCAAGTTACCCCATGCTTACTCTCTGATCTGTCCCCTGTCAGCACCCAACTTTCATCTGCAAATTGGGTATTAAACATTCTACTCTTTATTTAGACCTAAGTCTCCTATCATGGCTGTTAGCTGCCCACACATGCAAGTGAGGAAAGGACAGAGCCTCTTTATTGCACCATAACCTTGTCTTGAGAAACTTAAGATTGGATAGGGAAAGAGAAGCCAGAAAAGGAGTCAGAGAAGGATGACTGAAGAGAGCGCAGGAGCACTGGGCATGGAATCTTCCAAGCCAAGAGAGCAGTGAATTTTCAGGAAAAGACAGTGGCCTGTCAGTGAATCCTGATTAATCACAGTTTTAGAATCTTTTATCCCCACCATTACCAAGATATAGTGGGAGGAAGGAATACTACATAGGAATTAAAAACATGTAGTTGATATCCTCTTTACATAGCCTCACTTCACTGATGAAACGGGTATAATAGTCATTTCTGACCCATTAGCTTGTCTTAGGGATGAAGGTATAAAGGTCATGTGAAAATTCCCTGCATGGAGCCATGCATAATGTCAGTGTTAAATAAACATTAGACACTTTTACTGTTGTTGGTTGTGTGATCTGAATGAAATAAGTAAAATAGAACTTGATATCATCATGTAAGATTTTTGTCTCTAGAAAACAAAGAATATCAATAAAATCCACCAAGCTTGCTGGGAGTGAGAACTTGTAAGCAGCATCGGTTCCTGGGCCTTCTAGGCTTCAGGACAAGTTGATCTCAGGCAGCCTCATCTGAGATACATAACCATTCATACATAAACCAAGAGAAGCAAGCTTTTTTTCTCCTTAAAAAGAGAAGTAAGGTTAAGACACAATGGGATATGAGTTATTTTGCTTAGCATGATATTCTCAAGGTCCATCCATGTTGTCCCAAAAGGCAATACTTCATCTCTTCTTATTGCTGAGTATTAGTCCATTGTACAGTGTGGGGAAAAAGTAGATTTACAGTTGTGAGTACATGAAACATATAATTTATTCTTGTTTTATTACCTATTAATTATTGTTATTTTTCATATGAATAACTGTAAACGTACTTTTGTCCCACTGCATATGTATGTAACACATCTTCTTCAGTCAATCATTTATGAAAGTACTAGAGGCCTGGTGTCTGGTGCATGAAATCCGTGCACGGGAGGGGTGTCCCTCAGCCCAGCCTGCATCCTCTCCAATCTGGGACCCCCTCAAGGGATGTTCAACTGTCCTTTTAGGCCCGATCTCAGTACAATCAGGCCTAAACGGGCAGTCGGACATCCCTCTCACAATCCAGGACTGCTGGCTCCCAACTGCTCACCTGCTTGCCTTTCTGATTGCCCCTAACTGCTTCTGCCTGCCAGCCTGGCCACGCCTCTGGCAACCCAAGTGGAGGCCATGGTCCCTGCCAGCCTGATTGATGCCTAACTGCTTCTCTGCAAGCCTTTTTGCCCCTAACTACCCTCCTCTGCAGCCCTGGTCACCCCTAACTGCCCTTCCCTGCAGGCTTGGTCTCCCCCAACTGCTCTCTCTTGCAGGCCTGGATCCACCCAACTGCTCTTCCCTGCAGGCCCAATCACGCCCAACTTCCCTCCTCTGCTGGCCTGGTCACCTCTAACTGCCCTCCCCTGCAGGCTTGATTGTCCCCAACTGCCCTCCCTTTCAGGACTGGTCCCTCCCAACTTCCCTCCCCTGCTGGCCATCTTGTGGTGGACATCTTGTGTCCATGGGAGCAGTCATCTTTGACCACATAGGTTAGCCATCTTGTGTGTTGGAATGATTTGCATATTATTCTTTTATTATATAGGATTAGATAGGATAGAGGCCTGGTGCATGGGTGGGGGACAGCTGGGTTGCCCTAAAGGGTGTCCCGGATCAGGGTGGGGGTTCCCTTGGGGTGTGGGGAGGCCTGGGTGAGGAGCCTCACCCCTGGCAACCCAAGTGGAGGCCCTGGCCTCTAGGATTTATATATCTTCTATAATTTAAACTTTGTAGCCTTGAGCAGAACCAAACCTCTTGCTCACTCCGTGTCTGCAGCCATTTTTGTTGGGATTTATTTATCTTCTACAATTGAAACTTGGCAGAGGCCAAGGCAGACCAAGGCTATGGGAGCTTGGCTTCCTCCATCACTGAGAGAAACCCAAGCCTCCTCCTCTCTCCAGCTCTGTGGCTGTCGCCATTTTTGTTCGGATTTATTTATCTTCTATAATTGAAATTTTGTAGCCTTGAGTGGAGGCCTGGGCCTGCCAGAGTGTGTGGAAAGCTTGGCTTCCTCCATTTCTAGGGAAACCCAAGCCTCCTGCTCACTCTGTGGCCACAGCCAGCTTGGTTGGGTTAATTTTCATACTCGCTCGTGATTAGCTTTCTGGTTTGTGGATGTAGGAGAGTGATGGTCAATTTGCATATTATTCTTTTATTAGATAGGATGCTTTCATTGTTCCATGTCTTGACCCATTACCTGGGCACCATGAATAATGCTGCAAAGAACATAGGGATGCATGTATCTTTGTGAATAAATGTTTTCAAAAATTTCATGTAGATACCCAGAAGAGTGGTTGCTAGATCATATGTAACTATTCTTAAATTTTGAGGAGCCTCCATCTAGTTTTCCATAGTGACTGTACTAGTTTACATTTCCACCAGCAGTAAGTGAGGGTTTTTGTCCATAACCTCTCCAACACTGATTATTACTTATTTGTTGATAATAGCCATGTTAAAATGTGTGAGTTGATATCTCACTGTAGTTTTGATTTTCATTGTATAATAGCTAATAGAGTTGAACATTTTTTCATATATCTGTTGGCCATTTTTATGTTTTCTTCGGAGAGTGCCTGTTCAGGTCCTCTGCTTACATTTTAAATTGAATTGTTTGCTTGTTTGGTGTTGAGTTATATAAGTTCTTTATATATTTTGGATATTACCCTTTATCAGCGCTATTGTTTGCAAGTATAATCTCTCATTTAGTTGGTGCCTTTTTATTTTGTTGGAGGTTTCTTTTGCTGTGCAGAAGCTTTTTAATTTTATATAATCTCATTCATTTATTTTTGCTTTTACTTCCCTTGTCTTTAGGGTCAAATTCATAAAATAATCTCCAAAATGAAGGTCCATGAAGTTTAGTACAGTACATATGTTTTCCTCTATGTAACTTACTATTTCATGTCTTATATTTAGGTCTTGATCCATTTTGAGTTAATTTTTATATGTGGGGATAAACAGTATTCTAGTTTCATTCTTTTGCATGTGGCTTTCTAATTTTCCCAGCAGCATTTATTTAAGAGGCTTTTTAAATAAATATTTTTATATTTAAATATTAAATATACCCACAGTATATTTTTGGCTCCTTTGTCAAAAATTATTTGTCTATACACATATGGGTTTTTTGTTTTGTATTTTTTTTGTTCTCAATTCTGTTCCATTGGTCTATGTGTCTTGTTTTTCTGCCAATACCATGCTATTTTGTTTATCTTAGCTTTGTAGTTTAATTTAAAGTCAGAGAGTGTGATACTTAGGGCTTTATTCTTTTTTTCAGGATTGCTTTGACTATTTGGGTTTTTTTGTGGTTCATACAAATATGATTGTTTTCTATTTCTTTAAGAAATATCATTGGGATTTTGATAGGGATTGCATTAAATCTGTATATTTCTTTAGATAACTTGAACATTTTAACTATGTTTTTTCCACAATACAATATACAGATCACATATAGAAGTGTGCACTTGAAACCTATATAATCTTATGTAACCAATGAATTTAATTTTAAAAAAGAAATAAGAGAAGGAAGTCAGGGAGAAATAAAATTTAGTATCAAGTTTTTGAGAATGTCAGTTTTAAATCAACCCAAATATATTTGAAACTATTTTTAAAAATACACTTAATGATGAAGGAGGAGGTTTTATAATTTAACATTCAGTTGCTTAGGACAGAGGTATGCTATGTTTAGAAGGCAGTAGAACAGAGCTGTTGAGTACAAACTAAAACCTGAGACAAAAATCCTAGCACCAGAACTTATTTATTGTATGGTCATGAGCGTTTTCTTTGTCTAAGTCTTAGTTTTCATATCTGTAAGATGGGAATTATAATAGCTAATATATTACTGGATTAATTTAAGGATGAAATCAAATCATATAGCAAAAAACATAGCAGAGAACCTGGTGCATAAAGAAAGATCAATCAATATAGATTTTGTTAAGATGATAGAATATGATGGATGGATTAAAGGAGGTTAGATAGGTAGGTAGGTAGGTAAGTAGGTAGGTAGATAGATAGATAGATAGATACTCTGCAATCCCAGCAAAATAGGTAGTAAGTATTAATTAGGCAATTCTAGTTTTAACCTTTTTAAAATCACATAAATCATTCAATAAACGCATCTGAGTAAATTTAACCACCATGAGTGTCAGGGTAGAAGGGAAGATATTTAGACTGACTGGTTTAGAATTCTATTTCTTTTACCTTTACCATTTCCTAAATCGTGCCCCCTGCCATATAGATTAGAATCTTAAGTTTGTTAATTTTTTCTTTATTGATTATGGTATTACATATGTGTCTTTACCCCTCTTTTGTCCCTCACCTTCCCTGCTCATGCCTTCACCCTCGAGTGTCTGTGTCTATTGGTAATGCTTACATGCATGCATACAAGTTTTTTGGTTCATGAGAATCTTAATTTTTAAGCTCCTATTGAACAACTGAAAAACACATTTGTGTTGGTAAAGAAGTAAAACTGTCCAATATACATAAGAATAAATATAGTAGGATAAAGTTAACATCACTTATTTCCAGTGAAAACAAATCATTGAAATAGGAAAAACCGCCATGAGAAAGCAAAAAAAAAAGTATGTTTCCATTTTGTCATTTTACAGTTAGTAAATATGAAAATGAATGTTGGTCAACATAAACACTCAATAAGAAAATCTGGCTGTTACTCAATAAGCAACGGAGAGTGTCATATGCAAAGCTTCCCTTGTGAACATATTTCAAATAAAGAAATCTGGAAATGTCTTTGAGTCAAAAATGTGGTGCATGGTATATATGATGTAAAACAAAGGCGGGTGGTTCATGTGGCTCAGATGCCAGATGGTTTGTGTAAGTGAATGGCACTCTAAAGGAAAAGGCCCCCACCTATTTCTCTGAGAACACAATGGACAGAATCCTAGATTCTTATATCCCTTTCACTGATGACTCTTACTTTACTTTTAATTGTATTTTTCAATTACAGTTTGAACTTGACATCGTTTTGTATTGGTTTCAGATAAAGAGCATAAAGGTTAGATAATCATATACTTTACAAAGTGGTCCCCAGGTATTTCAGGTACCTACCTGGCATTGTACATAGTTATTCCAGTATTGTTGACTATATGTTCCCTGTGCTTTATTTTACATCTCTCTGACTACTTTGTAACTTACCAAGTAGGACTTTGGATACCTTTACCTTTTCACCAACCTAACTCCCCTTCCCCCTGGCATCCATCAGTCTAGTCTCTGTACATAGACTTTTATATTTTTTAAAATACTTAATGTTTCTGCATTACATATACCTATTATTCTAGGTTGGGGTAAGTCCTTTTGGGAAGGCAAAGTATAAAGTAATTTTATAAATAGACAAGGATTAATAAAACTTTTGACTTAGAAGCAGATGTATGACTGACCTTGGATGTATTTGTGTGATGTAGACTGCTATTTATTGTGGCCACAAATTTATGATATATTTGCCAAAAATTAATATCAACTACATGTCAGACATTGTTCTAGCTATTGGTGTGGCAGGGTAGGAGAGAGAAAAACATAAGATATTATTTCTGCCCTCAAAGATATTGCAAGGTAGTAGAGGAGACACAGTATAAAGATATAGTACATAGCAAACACCCCAAATGATTAATTCTGGCTGGAGGAGAGGTTTACTGAAAACTAGACATTTGAGCAGTACATGGAAGAATGAGTAGGTAGATCTGCCCTTGAAAATGGGTAGATAAACTTGTCTGTCTGTCACAGTTGCTCAACTTACTAGCCATAATTTCTGTAAACAAACAAATGCTGAATTGCAAGGAAAAAATGATAATTTTTTAAAATCAGTTTTTAATCAGTATTTTACCTCTATCTTTAGTGTATACCCAGAGAGACTAATACCATCTAAATAGAGGTAATTTAAAACATGCAAAATGAAAAGCAATTCTAAATCAGTTAACATTAATGCAGATTTAATGCATGAACTAAATCTTTTATTTTGAACTGACAGAGAGGCATGCACTTTGAATTAATAGAGAATGATTATATCTGAAGATCATAAAATAAAGAAAAATAAAATACTGATTTGACAGGGCTTGAAATTATTAGCTGGTACAGGGTGCCCACATATCTGATCTATCCTTGAACGAGTGCATAGTAAAAAATGTAGGTAGCAGTTGCTTTACCTGAACTGCTGGACAGTGAAGTACTAGGGACTCTGGGAAAGCAGAGTTGAAAGAAGCTGCTTAGGGTCAAAAGCCTTATTTATGGGCTGAGGAAGGCTTTCTAAGTTAAGAGGAAAGGAAGTTTGAGTTGTTGGGAAGTGTGCTAATGTGGAGGAAAGTCTGTTATGTTTAGAAGGGCTTTTTTATCCTCAGGACGATAAGAGCCAGATATTCTTCTGGGTATTGGAAGCTGAATTTAGACTTGGGAGCAGGAAGAGGTTTGAAACATTTCTGTGAAGAAAGGGAATCAATAAGAGAGTAAATGTTTGCTGCTCATCATTAAGGACCAAGTTGAAGTACTAAAGCATTAACTTAGATGAAAATGCTTTAAAGAAATGTTTACTTCTTTAAAAGGACATTGTGAGAGTGGGAAACAATGGGATCTATAAGTGATCAATTTTTAGTAACTGAAGACATAGAACATACAAAAATAATCACTTGGAGATGGAAAACTTGTCAACATTGAACTAAAACATTTCCTCTCTATGGCATCTTCTAAGGTAGCCATAATGATTGATTATCAAAGTATTTACTCAAAGGGATAAAACTATAGCTAATGTTTGAGTAGTTGTGTCATGTCTCATATTTGATGGTCAGACTCAGCGGTGTGAGTGAGAATACTTAAAGCAGCTTATCTAATAATATATAATCTGTTAGATATATATAACACAAAGTTACTATCTAGAAATGCTGCCTTTAAAAATTATTATTGTTATTAATGTCTCAGCTTCAGTTGGAAAGGACCCTGAATTCTGCCTTCTCTTTATTCTAGGACAACCTGTAAAAATGATAAATGGAATCCATTAATTCACCATAGCAACTAACATGTATCATTTAACATTGCACAAAAGAGTTAATACCCCGATAATCCTCAACACAGTACAATTACTATAATTTCTTATTTAAAAAAAAGAGATTGCTACAGAGATACAATCATAGGGCTGATTATGAAATAATGTTTCCATAATATTAATAACCTTTAATATGAAGTTTCTTTGCAAGTTGTCTAGAGTCTGTCAATATGATATAGGATAGAGCATCTTTCAAACTAAGGAATGTTTGAATGTGCACTAATGCATGAAAACATTTTGGGAGATAGCTATTATGTATTCCATTTTTTTTATGATGGGGAATTTACAAGATGAAAATAATTTTGATAACATTTTATTAGTTTTAATTTGTTTATATGAAAAGAAAAGCCATGTGATAAAATCAAAGTATCCTTTCAGAGCCTGTGGAAATTCACCTCTCACTGTCCTAACAGCTGTAGCTCAATGCAAGTTCTTATTGCCATTATGCTATTCCATCATTTACAACAGAATTAAAAGTAAAAAATTAATATAATGCATTCTAAAGTAGTACATTTTAGATGTTTTGTTGGTGAGCTATAGGAGAATATGTAGGATAGATGTTGATGGAGATTGAACCAGGATACATATAAATTATGACAGTAGATTAAAAAGATAGGGTAAGCATGGTGATTTAAAAATGTTTAAAAAAATAGGGTGAAACTCTTTTGAAAGCAGTGGACCATCATAGATGACTGCCACTGTGCAGAGGAAAAAGCAGAGTAAAATTATTATACCAAATTTAGATAAGAGAGGTTCTAAGAAAATTCTAGTCTTTCTCAAATAATATTTAAACCACACAACTGTCAAGAGTGTCTTGGTGCCAGGGATAGCACTGAAAGTAGGTTTATTTGGCAGATATAAAAATTACTGATAATTTGGTCTCTTATATCTTTACCAGCTATGACAGTTGTCACTGTTTCATTGACAAGCTCCCATTTCTATGTACTGCCCACTTTCCCAGCCAAATACCTATCTGGATTTAGTGTCACTGATGGTGCTTGCACTGAATCACAAACTACAACTTTTAGTAAAGTGGTCTTACATACACCCTTACCATCACCCAAGCCAAAGTTTGGCACAGATGTGAGTGGGCGGTGTTAGCATTTTTCCAGTGTTTTTTTTTTTTCTAGAAAACTTGAAAGATATATTTGGAAATGTAGAAAGTGAGGTTTTCAACAAAGCGGAAGCTGGCATATTCCAGGATAGTTTAATTGACTCAGACAGCACCCCAATAGATGATGAAAGAAGCCTACTGAAAGCTGATTTCTAAATAGTCTCCACAAATGTGGTTTAAATATATTTCCTTCATTTTCATCTTAACGAGGATTTTGGGCTATGTTAATGGAGGACTTGTGCTGTAATGAATCTTGGTATGTAATCAGTACCTTTGAGGACTCTATTCCTATCTGATACTGAATTTCAAGGACATAAATTGGAGGAGTGTTTGGAAAGAATGATTAGAGTAGTTATTGAACTACCACAAGGATTACTCAAGGAAAACAGGACGCTTACCCTGGGGAAGAAATGTCCTGAATGAGACAGGATTGCTGACCTATATTTCAAAAGGACATAGGCTAGAAGTAGTAGAACACGCTATTCACCTTTCTTAGAATAAAGAGTTTGAACCACAGGCAGAAGATACAAGGAAAATGCTTTTAGCCTAGAGGAGAGTTCCTGAACACTAGGGCCACTCTTCTATGGAACCACCTGGGCTGCCTCAGAAGGTTATGGCTGCTGGAGGTATTTAAGCTGGAGCTGGCAAACCACTGGTCAGAATTTCTTAAGTGGACAGAAGGCTTTTAAGCAATGCCTTCTACTTTTGAAGTTGTATACTTTGTTGAACAAGTATTTGTTGATCATGTGTACCAGAAACTGCCCTGGAACTATGAAATATGGTACTGAATAGAACATAAACCCTGCAAACAGGTCTAACAGTCTCATTGGAGGAATGACATGTCTAAACTGCGTATAATATAGTATAAGTGGTGTAATGACACCGGAAAAGTCCTAAGGGCACCCAGGGAATAGCACTTAATGAATTCAGCAAATATTACATACTTATCTGACAAGCATTTTACTGTGTTCTATGCTCAAAGTGTAACTCAGTTTCCATTTCTGAAGACTTATTGGTATAGAGTGGGGAAGGTTTGACAGTGTACAAATACACTTTAAAATTGTACCAGTTGCTGTTGAGTTCCAAAAGTGTTAGAGCTTAAGATAAAGACAAATCATACCTGTTCCTTATTTAACTCCAAATCAGTGATAAAAATTCCTACTGCCTACACAGTTAAGTGGTTAGAATAGACAATTAGCCAACGGTTGTTTATTCGATTCCCAAAATGCTCTAATTAGTAGTGGGGAAATAAAAACAAAGGACAAACATTCTATCTTCAAGAAACTTGTAATTGAGTTGGGAAAATCAGCAATGTTATGAGTTTTGTATGTTTAGATTTTTAGCTCCTTGAGGACAGGGATCTAGTTTGTTCCTTTAGGTTTTCTTCAGCACTAGAGCAGTGGTAGGCAATAGGTTTTGAGTTGGCCTCTTAACAAACTTACTTGTTCTCAGTGTTCTTGAAAGAACTATGTTTTCATGAGTTTAATATTCCTCCTGTGTATTGGTATGTTTGGGTTCATTAGATGATTGCAAGTTCTGGTTTATTTTATAAAATTTCCATAAAAATTACTTTATCTTCCAATCTAGTTCTTTTCTAATAATAATTGTCTCTATAATGCAATTTGCTTAAAATCATATGGATGTTTTTGTAAAAATTCTGTTGTTTAACTATTTGTACCAGTTGGGTATCTCGAGATAGTTGGGCATTGGAGACTAAAGACTCAGAGGACAGAATTCTTTCACAGGATCAATGTTTGTTCTTCTTCTAGTATTATGTTGTCATAATCCATTTGGAAAGTACTTATAAAATGTCTTCACTTTTACAGCTGTTATCTCAATACCCATATGCACTTCCTTGTTTTATAGAGGAACAGAGAGAGGAGTATCAGGCAGATTAAGTGTTTTGTCCAAGATTATATGGTTTAAGAGGGGCTGAGCTCAGACCAGCTTGCAAGTTTCAGCTTGGAGCTCTTTCTTCATGAATAAATCATGATGTTAACATGTATATTCTCATACTGTGGAATGTGCACATGCCATGAATTCAATAGGGAAACACATTAGTAAATCTTAGCTGCGAACATAGTGTGAAGTGCCTCTTGATGCCAAGTTACTGCAACCATCAAAATGTGCTTTTGAAAAATGTATATAATAATTTGAAAAATTCTGCTGTGTTTTAGAACAAGAACATGATCAAAAGTTTTAGTCTTGTGCATTAGGTAACCATATCTAGGAAGTTAAAATATATTAAATAAAAATAGATTTAACGTCTTGAAATGCTGGATAATCAACTCTCTTCCTTAAATTTCTGCATCTGTTTTACTAATTATTACCTAAAATATCCAATGTTGGACTTTTTTGTACAAATCTAGATTTTAATTGCTAATAACTGAAAACGAGGTTCATTTAGAATTGATCTGGGCTCTAAATTGTTTGTACAACAACTTTATTTATCTTCTCAATGACAAGTGTAGCCACATATTTTTGTTAGGAGAATTACTAAAATAAGTTTAAGTATCTCTTCTCAGGTATAAACATATTTATGCCTAGTTGGGTCATATGATCTTCAAAGTTTAGTTTAGAATTAAAAAAAGACTAAATATGAAGAAATTTATAAATTTGATTCTGACCCAACTTTTAGATTTTGTGGAAGAGAAAATGAAAAATGTAAGAAAAGTTTCCCAAAGTAATGCATTTATAGTTTACATATGATTATTATTTATATTCATACCATTGTTAACAAGATTAAATTCAGATATATCCAAACTATAAAGCACAAGTTTTGTTAGGTTTGGTGACTAAATATTTATTGAGAAGATCTAAAAATTGGCTCAGATTTAGCTAAATGGAAATCTTTTGCTTTTTAATTGCCATTGTTGACTTTATTCTGATCATTATGTTGGAGATATTTTATAGACTTCAGAGCTGTGAGTTGTTAGTTGGAAACTGAGATATATAAATTGAGGGCATTTTAATGCCAATTTCAACAGCTGACTATAATTCACTCAAATGCTAACCCAGTCTTCCAGTTCCAGGAGGAAGTTAAAAAGTAAACATTATAAATTCTTACCTGAAGCATATTATATTTTCTTTTATGATTGGAGACATTATGTATTCAATTTCAAACCAATCTCCACAACAAGTTCAGAAGGTTCAACTCTACAAGCAACTTTTACAAGATTTGAAATGGAAGAATCTCACTTGACTGTAGAAAACTAGGAAAGCAGGATTAGCATAGGGTCTAAGTGAAGAATTCCACCTCCTATCTCTGGGATAGCCACTGTATGGAGGGAGCAGCCCCAGGAGTCCCTGTGTAAATAGGCAATGAGAAGACTGCTAAAGTGCTGGGAATGGACAGTCTATAAAATGACACTGAACAACAAGCACAGTAGAGAAAAATAGCCTTTTATCTAATCTGTATATCTCTTTTGAAGCAAGGGAGAATTCAAAACAAGAGAAACTGGAATATTATGCAGGCATGAAAAATGAGTTAATCTAATTCCCTCTTAATTAAAAAGATCTAACCTTAGTTTTATAAAATAAAGATATAAAACATTCTGCATGTTTATATTTCTGCCTACTCATGCATATACTCATATGTTTGTTTAATGCCACTATATTATTTTATGCAAACACAAAGATGGCTTTTTTGGATGGAAGGAAGGAGGTAGTTTGTGGTGTGGGTGCAGGGGGGGAAGGAAAAGATAAAATGGAAGATAATTAGCACTCTAGCTTAATTTGATACCTTTTAAATAAAGAAATAAATGTAAACTCTGGGCGATGAGATTTTCCCTTTAGTATATAATACTTCTTTTTCTTTAAGTTTTCTTGCACTATACAGACGATTCTAAGCTCTTTAAAATTCAACCAGGACTTACTGTATACATTTTCCACTCACAAATTCCAAACCAAATATTGCACTCTAACTTTTAATGCACACGCCCAAGTATCTTCCACCAAGTACTTCAGGTCAGGTGTGGGCTTGTAGCCCTCTGTCCCATGGTCCAGAGCCATTCTGATGTGGCCAGAGCTCTAACTCTTAGTTATACTTACTGAACAAATTGGAAGGAAAGAAATTCCTGTTTGTGGTCTGTGTATTTTATTCTATCAGAGCTCTTGCAATGAGGAGAAAAAATGGGGATTTGATGAAAGACCTTCACGCTGAGATTGATTTCCTCCAGGAATCAATACTGCAGTTGCAGAGTTGGTCAAAGCTGGAGTTGACAAGGGTCCAAAAGGAGATTGTGCTACTAAAAAGTGGAAGACGTGAATGTTAGAAAGGACTTTGTTGAAACAACATCAGAATTTTGATTCCAAGAAAGTTTTCTAAGCCATGTTAAGTGGTAATTTGCAAACATTATTTTTTATTCTGCAATATTGACTAGCTCTTCATAATCGTGATTGGGTTGGGCTGGTCCTGAACCTTATCCCCAGTCCCCCTGGTTTTCACAGCTTCCTCTAAAGAGCATGGTTCTCCATCCCCACCAGCTTCAGGTTGCTAGTTATGGCACTTCATCTGAAGTTGTCCCAACTTGTAAGGCTTTGCAAGGATCTTGAACTCGCTGGTTGCATGTTGCTTTGTCTGCGGAGCTGTGTAAGGGGGATGGGGAGTTGACTTTTGACTTACTTATGAATTATCTTTATTTTTCTAGGTCAATATTTTCTTTCCCTGATTTTCATGTTTGTCACTATTCCAGGAACTTAAATTCTCGTTTCAACACAAAGAGTAGGTTTTTATTTGATACTTGTTGATAGAAAGAAATGCTATTTCCCGAGTATTGAAATGTCTAAGTATTTCTTAATACATAAAATAATTTTGGCTAGTAATCAGTTGAGGTATTCGCTGCTTGGAAATTCTGTAAAGAACTCCTGTGTCCTTTAGAACAGAAATGTCCTGCTATGAAGATGTTAAAAGTACTTTGTGTTTCTTCTCTGGGGAGAAATAGCAGTAAGACAGTTTTTTGTTTGTTTGTTTTTTTAATATTAGAATTTAGTGCTTTAAAGTTGTCTTCAGAGACCAACAAATTTTCTCCTCTGGGAATTAGTAGACAGCCCATGAAGTTTTAAATTGCCATTGGATTAAGAATGTTTATAATTCAGTTTTGCATTGCTAATGCTAAAATGTTTTCTCTGTATGTTACAATAAAACCTTTCACATAACATTTTCTAATGCATCCAATTCTTTATATATGTTACCTCAACTCTGTTATGTAATCATGATTGTCCCCATTTCAAAGATGAGGGAATAAGTTATGAGGAATTGAAGTGTCTTGTTTGAGGTCACTCAGCTGACAGGTGGTGTAGCCCTAGCAAGTCCATTTTATCAAGTTCAGTTGTTGTTTTCCTCAATGCATTATACTTTCTCTCTAAGCTATGTCGAGAGCCTAGATAGATTTGGACTTCGTATTGAAAGATTGACCTGATAGTACCTGAGAATACTTTTTATCTCCAAGTGATGTGAATATCTCTTTTTTTCTCCTGTCAAACTGTCATAGATTTTATGGTTTTTCTTTCTCCTACCACTTAACTTTATGCTCCATTTAGTCTCTTAGCTCCTTTCTGTAAATATTCTTCTGCTCAGCTCATCTTCTGTTGTGCTTACGTTCACATATCTGGGCCTATGTGGAATCCACACTTCCATCTCTGACATTTGTTCCTCTCTTTCCAACTGTTCTAGGCACTTAAACATTACAATGTCAATTCAAACTCAAACCATGAATAAGAAGAGTGCTTTAAGAAGAGGAGGCATGTAGCTAAAATAATGTACATAGCCTCCCTGTTCCCTTTCTACTCAGCAATAGAAATTACCAACCAACAGTGTTAAGTATTGTATATATAACCCTGTGCTTGCAAAAGCAGAGTTTGAGATGATTAAAAAAATTTACAGTTCACTTTTGAAAAGCTTATCATCTCAAGAACGATACAAAATGTTCTAATCAGAATTATATAAATGGTCTATAAATATACATATGGTAGCATGGATGTTAAATATGTTGCTGGCCATGGAGAAAGGGCTCAGAGCTAATAGATATGTGTGGTGGTTTAATCTGCATGTTAGAATAAAGTATAAAACACTAGAAAGGTTTGATGCAGCCATGGGGACTGGAAATTATTTGTATTTGAGAACACTGGCTGTCTAGCAGTTCTTTTTACCTTTTCAGAGTTCTGAGCCAATGTGCCTGAAATACATGTTGCATTTATATTTTATTTTTAAGAAGTACAAAGGAAAAAATACAAGAGCATAAGCAGTGCTAGCTTCTTCTTAAAATACCATTTTAAAAAGCTGAAACCAAATCAGCAAATGTCAAGTACATGTATTATATTATCAGTCTATCTAACTCAACACTCAAGGGATGCTGATGCACCCAGGCGCATAGAGCAGGCTGACCCTGTCTGATGCCCTTTCCTGCTCTGGGATTCTTCAGCATTAGTCCTGTGATGCTGGACCAGACCAGTAGGAACAATTAACCTGTCAGTGTGTTTCATTTTTAGTGCATTTTAATTTGCTTATGAACCCAAAAGAAGTAAATAATGACAATTTTAATTTAATTTTCCTAGAAGAGTGAATGGTGATATGCTTTTCCTTCACAGAATGTGGGTGGTGAAATTCATTTTCTACCAAAAGAGTATATCTGTTTCCCACTCCTTTATTTATAGATGAGTTGTTCTTTCAGGACTTATGGGAACATTTTAGACTGATTGGTAAAAAGTCTTTCCTCCCCATATATGAACAAAGCATTCAAGAACATATGTCTACAACAAGATTTTTCAACCTTGATACTATGGTTATTTTGGGCTAGATAAATTTTTTTGGGGAGTGGCTGTCCTGTGCACTATAGGATGTGTAGCAGCATCTGTGGTCTCTACCCCCCTATTGTGACAATCAGAGGTATCTCTACCAGTAGCTAAATATTCTCTGGGGCAAGGAGGCAGGGACACTTCCATTCAGAGCCTCTGATATAGAAGTATAAACTGTAAATAATGAACTATTAACAATGTGGTGTGAGGAGACCATTTCAGATGACTTCATAGGGAGTGCTGAAGGCTGGAATTAAATGATATTCAGGGAGTGGGACTCTGAGGGAAAACTTACTTAAATTTGTGACTGTTTTTGTCATGTTAATGAGTGATGACCAATTTGTTCCCATATTTTATGGAAGACTGAATCCATCTTAGGGTTACCCAATGATGTACCCCCAAAAGAAAAAGTAACACTTTTTGAAGCTTCTGAATTTTAAATAGTGGGTCAAATCCTCACATTAAAAATAAAAACAAAGGGTATTAAGAAGTAAAAATTTACAGTTGCAAAGTAAGTCATGGGGTGTAATGTACAGCATAAGGAATATATTCAATAATATCAAAATAACTGTATGGTGACAGATGGTTACTAGACTATAGTGATCACTTTATAAGGTATATAAATGTTGAGTCACTACATTGTATAGCTGAAACTAATAACATTACATGTTAACTATTATTAAAATAAATTTAAAATATAATTAAAAAAGAATAAGGCAATGAAATGACTCACAAGCATTGCTTCAAAATAAACAGACCCTTTTCTAATGGCAGTACTTTATTATTTGATTATAAATAATTAATGGCAAAGACAGAGAATTAATGAGCAAATGGAGAAAATGGAAGGGTCTTCCCAAGGAGATAATGATAGGATAATATTGTTACTATTGCTGAGGGTAACTAAGTCAAAATTGACAAGTTATTCAGTGTAGTTCAAGAGAGTGAAAGCAAAGGTTAAGTCAAGGCTAAAGAACGTTCTGCAGTATGGATCCAGTGTTTCTTTCACAACTGGTCAGTCATTTCAGAAGAGGGCTATTTTCTTTTATAGGACTTGACTCTTCAGTAGTGATCTGGAATCTCACCTGCAGGCTTTCTTAGGCAAAAGATAGCATCAGTATTCCCTCATTTCTGTGGCACGGCCATTCTAAACAATGTCTATTGGTACTAAAGACTGAAATTCCTTATAATTATAGAGATGGGAAGAATATTTTTCATTATTATAGTCTAAGGAAGCTTCACTACTGGAAGATTTATTTTGTGCCTGGAGTAGAGAGAGGAGGTTTCTCCAAGTTGGTTTGACAGTCAAAAACAGATGCTCTTTAAGTTGCTTATTGAGGAAGGAGATGACCAGTAAAGAATGATTCCATTTAAATTGTTGCCATCCTTCTAATTTATTGCTTTTTTCCCTTAACATTGACAATAACATTAATTATTAAAGTGTACAGTATTTCAGGGTTTTTTAAAAAACTTTTTCCTTTGGTCCTTGATTTCTTGGCAGTTACTTCAATATACTCTTTTTATTATTAATTTTTTATTGAACTTATTGTGGTGACATTGGTTAATAAAATATAGGTTTCAAGTATACAGTTCTATAATATATCACCTGATCAATGGGATAATAGTGAGTTTAATGTTAACAATGAGATAAAGAAAAAAAAATCAAAAGACACCTTGAAACAAATGAAAATGAGAACACAATAACCCAAAACCTATTGGGACAGCAGTGCTAGGAGCAAAATTCATGGCATTATAGGCCTACCACAAGAAATAAGAAAAATCTCAAATGGACAATCTAATTTTACATTTAAAGTTACTAGAAAAAGAACAATAAAGCTCAAATAGAGTAGAAGTAAATAATAAAAATTAGAAAGATAAACAGAATAGAGCCTACAAAAATACAAAAGGTCAGTGAAACCAAGAGCTGGTTCTTTGAAAAGATAAAAAAGATGGACATACCTTTAATCTAATATATTCTTAACTTTAAAGACCTATAGATAGACCTATTGACATACCCTTAAATCATGGCCTCGATATATATGCTCCAGAACATTTCTTTCACCTATTTAAATATTTTGATCCTATTCTCAATCCTAACACTAGTTGGAGAAATGCAAAATGCTTTGAAATCTATAAGTGAAAGTAATGGTCTAGGGGGAATAATGGTATTTCCTAAGTACAAGGTTCTAAACACTTCCATGAATCAATTACTGTATTAACATATAGTACCCTTTAATTAAAAAGAACTAAAACTCTGTTAGTATTTATGCTGTTTGTAAAAAAAAAAAAGGGAAAGAAGGTAATGGCAGGATTTCCTGGGCAGTTCACTTTACTTAATGCACACTGATCCTTACACTGCAGAACAGACTGGGTGAACGCTGGCTGCTGGCATGAATTGCCAGTGAGCAAGCTGTTTTCAAGCTCTTTTCTAAGAAATCTCCATCTTTGTCACTATTTTCTTCAAGGTGTTGAATAATTTTAAAAGTGGCAGTTGCAACAATACATATAAAAAAAGCTTGACAGCTGGCAGCATTCAACTTACTTTTCTGTCCCTTTCGTTGAAAGCTACTGGTGTTTCACACCATAGGAGGGAAGAGGAATTTCAGACATTATTTGGATTTAGCCTCAACAGACTGCCTGGTTATAATGAAGACTCCTACCAGAGCAGAGCGTGCAAAAGCTTTGCTCCATAGTTACCTAGTACAAGGCCATCTTGCTTCAACTACACTAATAGGTATTGAGATAACCATACTTTTTAAGGTACCTTCTCATTTTGTAGCGGAAGATAGTTCCCCTCTTACCTCCAATGATCAGTCTTCTAATTAGTTCTTGTTAACCTGATAAGGATGGCAGAACCATCCAGTTTTCTTCATTCAATGAATATTTTCAAAACTGTGCTCAGAGTAAGTCACTTGTAGCTATAAATTAGTCAAGAGAAAGGGAAGGAAAATATGGCTTGTGATCTCAGGAAGCTTAAAGTTCTGGTGGTAGAGAAAGGCACATGCTGAAATAACCTCAAATCAGGTGAAGAGTGTCCCCTAGGGAGTGCATATCTCTGGAGGTTGGAGCAGTGGGTAGGATGCTTTAATCTCCCTTTGGTAAGTTTCTGGGTCATTGCATTCCAGACTGATAGTGTGCGGTGAATTTGCATGATGCTCGAAGTTGAGATTCTCGATTTGCTTCTGGCCTACATTAGAAGTTTAGGACAAATGCATGATATTAAATAAACACTACCGAATGTTTTGGAGGAGGCCTGAAATTGCTGAGAAGAAAGTCAATGGAAACTGATATGCAATAAAATGCATGAAGAGCTGACTCTTTGGAAAGCTCGTTATGGAACATGTTAAGGGATAAGAATTGGGATTATCTTCTCACTCTTGAATAGCCTCTAATAAAAGAAAATCTGTAAATAAAGGGGCTCTCACTGCTCTCTTAGAAAACATCTGGGCAATTGTGAAAGGAAAATTTAACTAAATCAGAGCATTTGATTTAATTAATAGAACAGGAATTTAGACTGGTAAAATAGGGCTAAGTTATATGCACATTAAATTGAACTAAGAAAAAATATTAACAAAAGTAAGTCTCAAAATTGAAATCATTTTTATGAAAATCAGTCTAAAATATACCCCTCTCTGCTGGCCGCCGGAGATGCTTCTCTTCCAGGTTCTCTGTTTCATTTGGTACATCATTCTGGGGAAAGAATAGACTCCTATGTAACGCTGCCAATCTTAAACTCTTTTAGCATTAGAGTTTAAAAGAGGAATGACATTTCATTGAAAAATGCTTGAACAAAATTAAATTTTAAAGTGGACTTCTGAGGCATGCTATGTCTGCGCCCAGCAGGTGCCTGACACACAGGCCTCCAGCCTGGGTTTGCTGTATTCAAGTGACAAAAGAGGTACTAAGCAGGGCACACTCGCTTAAGTGTGTATGTGTGTGTGTGTGTGTGTGTGTGTGTGTGTTTTTCTGGGAAAAAAATCTGATTAGTTTCAAAGTAAAATAACAGACACCAAAATAATCTCGGGTAGAAATTTAAAGGAATCATATTAACATAAAAATTCTGATTAGAATGTGGTAAACAAGCAGGTTTGCAATAAATAGGCCAACTCATTCTTTAAAATTTTTATTAGGTAAGTCTAGGGGGCATTTTTAAAAATATATTATTTTATTGATTTTTAGAGAGGAAGGGAGAGGGAGAGAGAGATAGAAACATCAATGATGTGAGAGAATCATTGATTGGCTGCTTCCTACATGCTGTCTGCTGGGGATCAAGCTCGCAACCCAGGCATGTGCCCTTCACCAGAATTGAACCTGGGACTCTTCAGTCCACAGGCTGATGCTCTATCCATTGAGCCAAACCAGCTAGGGTGTCATATGCACATTGTTTTTATGTAATTATTATTATTATTTTTTTTAGGAATAGGTAAATATAAGAATCTAAGAGACTTGTCAGGATATGTCATTAATTTATTCTTTCTCTTCATAAAGTTATTTTGATCAGTATGTCTTTCTTGTTGGCAATATAATGACTAATATTCTCATTGCTCACTTTTGCATTATAATCACAATTTTTCTTTTTATTGAAATAGAGGTCTTTAAACAGACAGAGATAGAGAAAGGAAAGATGAGAGGAAAAAATGGGAAGAGAAGGAGGGGCAGGGGAAGGAAGAGGAGAAAATAAAAGGAAAGAAGGACAATAAAAAAAATTAAATAAAGAAATGTAGCCATGATGGGAGGTTGCATTTAGCTAAGATGAGATTACTTGGAGGGGTCTTAATTTCTGTCCCAAGCAGTTCTCTGCCTTCTAAGACAAGAGTTGTCTGAATGTAATAGAAAGCACTGAATTGGGAGTACAGTGTGGTTGAGAAGCTGAGTATGATCGCTTGGGCTCAACACAATGCACTATTTGGGGCTTATTGATTTTTTCCAGTTGGATTTTTCTGTACTGTGCAAAGCCCTCATTTTCCACTGACAGTCTCCCCTAGATTGTTTTGAATGTAATCAATTTTCAATCCTTTACTGTGCCGAGTAGGATTCCTAAGATGCTTCCTTGACATTAAATTAAACATGTTTCTGTTGGTAGTTCTGAGGTGCTACATGGGCAATAGTTTCAGGACTTTGAGGAAATACGCAGTTTACAATTATGAGTAGCTAAGAGTCAGGAGGGACTTTAAAATAGATGCTCTTTAAAATCCATTGCTTTCAAATTGCTCACCACAAAAAGGTTTAAAAATCTGTTAAATGCACATTTTGCAATGAAAACTAAATTTTATATCATAGTTGCAAAATATGTAATTTTAATGTATGTTAAGTATTTTCATGTTAAAAGTTAAGCATTTCACCTGGCTGGTGTGGCTCAATGGTGGAGCATCAACCTATGAACCAAGAGGTCATGGTTTGACTCCTGGTCAGGTCACATTCTTGAGTTTCTGGCTTGATCCCCAGTGTGGGACATGCAGGAGGCAACCAGTCAATGATTCTCTCTCATCATTGATGTTTCTATCTCTCCCTCTCCCTTCCTCTCTGAAATCAATCAAAAGATATATTTTAAAAAAGTATAACATTTCTTTTTTTAGAATAATCATCATATCGGGAAACTACAGTTATTTTTCAATCACCCTTTCCATTTAAAAAGCACATGACAAGTTCTTTGACATATGGAAATTTTCCATCAATTTCTTTCCTCCTGGGACTCCTATTTCCATTTAACTTCCCTCACAGAACGTAAAGTAATATATCTATTCTTGAAAGTCTTTTATTAATCATCCTTTTATATCTCTTGTAATAAAAATATTTATATAAAAAGTTTTTTGTATATTGGGTTCTTATAAGAATCATTGACCATAACAATAAAATTTATAGATTTGATGATCATTAAACATGAACATTAAATTATATTAAAATGCATGGGAATAAAATGTATGAGCCTTTAAAAAAGCTTAATTAGTTCATATATCTTCAGTGAATATTACTATTGTTAGAATGAGAAAAGGTTCAGTATAAATTCCATTTTAATTTTATAGTTTTAAGTGCTTAGAACATTTATTCATATAAGTGAGCTGATAAAAAAAGATTTATCTATCTTTCCTCTCTTCCCTTTATTTAAAAATTGCTTATTCTCTCTTGTTTGATAGGTGCATGTTCTTCAATGATGAGGCATCCTAATCTATCATTGATCTTAAAGTTTGAATCAATATTGCTATGGTTTGAAATGTGACTTGATGGTGCTTACTACAATAAAAAATCTACTTTGTAGACAATGCTATACTATTCTTTTTAGATGCCTTTGTGAGGTCAGAAGTACCAACCCCAAGAAATGCTGGCAACATGGGTCACTGATAGCTCACCACTGTACCTCATTGGTAATTATCTTCAGCTACTGAGAACTGCCAGGCCCAAGGTTAAGCCTGCAGAGATTCAGGCAGTGTCTGGCTGGTACAGAGGTGCAAAGCCTGGCTTCAGCTGGGGACAGATCTGCAGGGTCATCCTAGTACCCGAGCTCCCTGTAGAATTGGCTAGAGGCTTCCAGAGCATCTATGTTGAGTCTTGATTTTCATCCTGCTCAGTCCTGTCCTTTTCACATCTTTGCAGGTGTATTCCCAAGGGCTTGAGCCCCATATGTCTTTCTCCCTCTGAATTTGTTCTCAGGAAACCCACGAGAAAACACCCATTCATTAACTTACACTTCAAAAAATTGTGCTTCTACAGAAAGGAGAAAAAAAAATCACTCTATTTTGGGTGAGAATAATATAGTGAACTTATTTCATTAACTATGATTATATTTGCTGGTATCTTTTTTTGGTGGTATGTGTGGTAGTATATAGCTATGTTCAATGGGAGATACTGTTGAAAATGTGACCCACTCTTAAAATGACTCTCCTTTATATTTTCCTTATGAGCCAAACAATGTTTTGGCTATGCCTTTTAGGTGATGTGTTTTCATTATGTGTGAGAGGTAGGGTAACATATTCAAATTTAATAATTTAATAATACTCAAATTAAAAATGCCTCAATATAAACTATGTTGTTGTTAAAGACTTGGTTTTTAACAGGGAACATTTACACACATACACATATTCCTCAGCAGCATGGAGCTGAGGGAAAAGCTAACTACAGTTCATGAATAATGCAGAATTTTGCTGTTTATGCCATTTCCATCTGTTGTGTACATGATATTTATGATATTCTCAAGATAAACTGATAGGAATGTGTACTCTGCTAATATGTATACTTTTAAAAGCCTTAATTACTATTTTTATGGAAGAATGATGGCATGTGCTCTGATGCCAGGGATATGAGAATTAGGAAACAAAACAGCAGTACAAACAGCACAGACACCTTTGAACAACCAGGGATTTTATTTTTAATATTTGATTTGGGTCTTATCCCCTTGCCAGTATTTGCCAGCATTGGCTTCCAGCTGCATTCTAGGTGACAAAGGAGAACCATCTGAGTGTGGCTCCCACCTTCCTCTGCCCACTTGAATGAGGTAGGATTACTTTTTTTTGTTTTTGTTTTTCAAATGCTACTTTAACCTAGGAACTTACCTTGGAAATTAAAGTTTTAATGAAGTGAGAGTCCCAAGAAAAAACAACATAAAAACACATTTTTTTTCCTTCATAAACCAAAGGCACAAATCCCATAAGAAAAGTACAACCCCCTCCCCTCAAGAAAATTTTTGTTAAATCTATCATCTATATAGATTTTCTGATTCAGTGCTGTTAAGAGGAAAGTAGTTCCTGACAGAACAGCCAGCTTCTTCTTTCACTGGTAAGAAAAACAACTATTCACCATGTGGCTATGAGCAGATCATTTAACCTCTTTGAATGTCACCATTGTAATTAGAAAAATGCAAGGTTGTATTAGACGATTTTAAACATTCTTTTATCAAAAACATTTTTAAGAATCTTATATATACTTGATTTTTAGAAAATATATTTGTATTGATTTTAGAGAGAAGAAGGGAGAAGGAGAGAGAGAAACATTAATGATGAGAAAGAATCATTGATCAACTGCCTCCTGCACACCCCCGACTGGGGATCGAGTCCAAAACCTGATGGGGAATCGAACCATGACCTCCTGGTTCATGAGTTGACGCTCAATCACGGAGCCACATGTGCTGGGCTGTATAATTGATTTTCATCTTCAAAACATTAATTTGAAGTTAATGTTTTAAAATAGGTCCATAAACACTATCTAATTTTTATTAACACTTGGCTCTCCTTTCTTTCATAAGGAGCAATGCTGTAAAAATGGTTAAAATGTCATTGCTACTTTTTTCAAGACCAAATGTTTTCCAGGTATTTTGATTTTCTCTTTTTTTAGGTGTGGAATGGGGTGGTTAATAAAATAACTTGGAACCTGTCTCCCCCATTTTGGGGATAATAGTTTTTATTGGGAATTTTGTGTGCCTTGTTTCCTATTAAGCATATCATATGCACCATCTTACTTAGTCTTTCTATCAATTCTGTATGGTTGCTGTTAGAAATAGTCCCCATTTTATAGATGGAAAAGACAAGATCCATAGAGGTTAAATGACTCACTTAAGTTAACACATGTGCACTTGTGTGCGTACTACATTCATACACATACACCATTGGCTCATGCCTAAGATGATCTTCTCTCAGTGTCTGCTGGCTCCATAAGCAGAGGGAAGAAAGCTATTTGGTTACTGGTTTCATGAGGGCACTGGAGTTAGTGTTGCAGAGAAGGCAAATACTTCTAATCTGGTTTGCATCAGTTTTTCTCTGAAGTACAAAATCAACCTATTATATTCCTATACTTTATTGACCACAGAGGTGGTAGAAGTGAGGGCTCTTAGTTTAAATGAGATGTTTGAGATGATAGGCAGGGGAGTGAGGAGGGCAAGGAGCATGTCTTCTGGGAAAATGGAACTAAGTGGCCTAAGAAAGAGCTGGTTTTGGGCAACCATGAGGTAGTGTGACAGCTTGGCTGAAGCAAGTCAGAGGGGTAAAGTGTCTAGCTACCTACCTCCCAGCTTTACCTCGGTCTTGTGGAACCTGATTGAATTTGCAAGCTGAGTCATCATACTTTTGGCTATTGCTGCCCTGGATTTAATTTTCCCTGCTCTAATTGAAAAGTTTTAATAGGAGCACACTATGGAAATCCATGTTCTGCTAGACTGGAGAACTTACCCACTTACAGTACCTGACTATATGGTCTTTTCCACTGAGCATAGTTAAGCTAGTTGTTCTTAAGTGTAGAAGTCACTTATCTAATTAAATGAAAAATGCACAGTAGGTAAAAATTCAAGCAGTTTTCAATTGCACTGTCAAACTTTAATGTAGGGGGAGGGGAGGGAAAATGGTCTCACGCAGTTAAATTGTATTTGCAAATTGGTGTCAAAACTCTGTTAATTGGGAGAAAGAAAAAAAAGAAATTGCAACCTACTTCCACAAGAGAAAATTAAACTCCATGAAGTTCACTTGAAAGCAAAGTGGAAAAGTGTTTAAAATTAACTGTTTCAATAGAATTTTACTTTTTAAATAGCAGCATCCCATATTTGATACTTCTAGGTTCAAATTATAATAAATATAATTTAGTTCTACTAATGTTCTTACATTGGTGGAAGTGTTTGAGCTGTGTGGTCACAGCTCTTCATAAGTATGCTGGAAAAGGGTCTTCTATCTTTCCTGTTCTATCTGTCTTGAACTCACTCAGAGAAATCCTTATCTGGTTGTTAATTATCTATATGGAGATTGAAGGAATTTCAAGGGTGGGGTGGGGTAGGCACAGTGTAACATTTGGGTCAGTACTGCCTCCATAGCTGTGATAAAGAGACCTGTGAATTCCTTTCCCCATTCTTCACCTTTCACATGATTTTGGACAAAGCATGAAACAAACAAACAAACAAAAACAAACAAACAACCCCCCCCCCCAGCATTTTAGTATTTTGACTCTAAACCATTTTGTTGCTGATGGTCAGAGTAATGAAATGAATTTAGAAATGGAAATTTTGCCAAGTTGTCTACAGCGTAAGGATAGCATGTCTGCAAATGTTTGTTTTTTTTTGGGTGTGCAATTAAAAGTGAAAAACAGTAAATCTAAAAACAGCAGGGTCAGATCTTTTTCTAAAATGAGTTTGCCTTCACTAGGGAGCTTATAAAGTCAGCAGTAACCATATTGCTAGGATGATAAAGTTTAATTCTGAAAAACAGCTAAAAATGATTTTTTTCCCAGTACAGCAGAATATAGTCAGATATAAAAAGAATGGTTTTCCTGTAATATTAACAACAGACCAGTGGTGATTCAAGAAGTCTTGTAATTGCTCCTCTGCCCTCTGGCTATCACCCTCGCTCATCTCTGTTGCTCATCCCAGAACTCTATTATGGTATGAGGTATCATTTTGTTTTTTGCTAATAATACTCCTGTTCTTGTAGGTGAACGAGAACAAGTGTTATCAACTTAAGCACTGCCCCTACTACTCAATGTCTGCATACTTAGAGACCCTTTGGACCAACTGAGTGTTACATGGACCATGATAACTTTACTTAATAGGGTCCTTTTTATTTTTGCCCAAATGTATGTTTCTTATTCTCTTCTAACCTTCTCTATGTTCATGTTGTCTGTCACCAATGACAGGAAAAGGAAAATGCTACTCTTTAGTTTTTGATTTTTTCCTGACTCTGGATATTTGTCCCCTGGTACATATTCTTTTTAGCTTCAGGATCACAGCTGTGCCAGCTTATTATTTTTAAAACATTTTTCACCACTATCTTTTCCACTTTGTCATAGGAATCATGCTCAATCATTCATCATGGAACCTCTGGATCATCCAAGATTTAGCATCCTATAAACTCTTGCTTAAGAATCAGATGCATATGTTCAAAAGAGATTTTGTGGTCCTGCGTAAAGGGTCTCCAATGATACAACAGAAAAATTAAGATCTCAGTGTTGTGTCTCAGATAATTTTTTTTTAGTCAAACTATATTTTTAAGGAATTTGTAAATCTTATGGGGGTGATTTGAAAAAAATGGTAGCGGCTTTTGGGGGATATAATTAGGTTATTTTCTTTTTCTGTGTGCTGATAAGAGTTTACTAATCCATTAGGTATGTTTCTTTTTCTTTTTTCCCCTTTTTTATTGTTTAAAGTATTACAAATAGTAGTACATATGTCTCCTTTTTGTCCCCCCACATTGGCCTCCCCCTAGCCTTCCCTACCCTGCAGTACATGCCTTACCTGCCTCCCACCTCCAGTGTCTTGTATCCATTGGTTATGCTTATTATACATGCATACAAGTCCTTAAGTTGATCTCTTACAGCACCGCCTCCGCGCCCCTCCGCCAACCTCCCCTGCTTTCCCGCTATAGTATGACAGTCTCTTCAATGCACCTTTGCCTCTGTATCTGTTTTTTCCCCCCCCTCCGATTCTTTTCTTTAAAAAATCTTGCCTCTGCAGACTAGAAATAAACCTGTAAGAACAAAAAAAATGTTTGAGTCCAAATTTCAATGTCCAACAGTTCTGAGTCCCAGTTTCAATGTCAAACAGTTCCATTTGTGTACATGTCACCAATGGTATCTGGATGGTGGACAAATGGTGGCAATGCATGTCCGACCCTCTCTGGTTTGGTCCTAGGCTACCTGTAGTGACGCACAGCTGCTGACTGCTAGCATGGCAAGGCGTTGTCAACGTCTTCTATCTCTGGACTGTTTTTCCTCTTGTCTTTGTGGTTGGAGCAGACCTGTCAATTCCTCTCTGTTGCAGGAGTCCACTTGGTCTTAGAGTTGTTTTATGAAAGTATATAAATATATCCTTGACCAAAAGTTAATAAAGGAATCTTTTCTATAAAATTGCCTTGGGGTCCTTTTTATTTTTGCCCAAATGTATGTTTCTTATTCTCTTCTAACCTTTTCTATGTTTTCGGTGCTTGTCAAATCATGGGATCTTAAAGTAGAGATGGATTCACATGTTTCTAAGTAATATTTACTAGCCTGGAAAAGTTGTTACCAGATCTTAAATTTCAGCATTTACCATTTAAACTTGATAAAGAAGACATTGGTCTTTTTTTAAAAAAAAATGTGTGGTCTTCTCAATGCTGTTGTTTATACCTGCTCACAACTTCAAGTTGTTAGTGTTGTTTTAAATTGCAGAAACACCATCAAAATGTAGTTGACACTCCACCCACTTGGTGCTTACCACTAACAGTGAATATATTCTCTGAATGTCATTAGTGAAAATTAAGTCCGATTTGTCAAATAAAGTATTGACAGAGTGGCCTGGTTGAGGAAAATATCTCCAGTGGTAATTAGGAATTGTGCACTTGCTGCAGAATAGTTGACTGGTCCCTGATGTGTTTCTCTATCCTTTACATTTTTCTGATGTATAGTGTGAGAATAGTGGAGTTTTCCTAGGGGTTTTGGAAAAATTCTTATTCAAGTATTTGCTGAATATTCTTTACATTGTATAGTACTGTGTTATAACCTGAGAAGGAAATCAATGAAAAGTTGCTCTTCTCTAGAAATCCAAAATCTACTTAAGGAAATATATACCAGTTAAGACACAGTAATGCTTTTTTATCTTTTCAGATAATTTTATAGTTTTTAAAGCTATTATATGTGAGTTCAAAATTACACATATATATGTATATATATTTGTGTGAAAATATTGTATGAAATTATTTCTATATAAACATATATGTATTTGTTTTTATGTCTGTATATTTGTGTGCATGTATAATGTTATTTAATCCTTATGGCAACTCTGTGAGACAGCGTAATGGCTCCACATCATAGATGTAAACCCTGAGGCTACATGATATTAAGTAAAATTGCTAGTAAAACTAGAATTTTAGCACAGGTCTCTAGATTCTAAGCTCTCTGGCCTTTCTATAGAAGCATAAATTATTTTCTTAAACTAGTATAAGGATGAGTTCCCAAAACATAGTATAACAAGTAAAGGCTTACCTGGAAAAAGTGGGGCATGAAAAAACCTTGGGCGTTTCAGAAGGAAAGGGAACCTCAGATAGGGAGCAGAGTGTGCAATCAGGTTTAGAAGGTGATATTGTGAAAGAAGAATTTTATTCAGTGTTTTGAATGGAAGTAGTATGATCTGTTGTTTCCATACATGGGGTCTGAACATGGAGGGTTATGTGAGTTTAGATTTTTTTTCTGAAGGATTAGACTACATGAGTGACTATGACAGTGCAGGATGAAACCAATACTTAGGAAATTTAGGGGGGACTATATGTGGAATGGAGTCAGAAAGGTGAGATATAGGACTTCTGCAGTAATGAGAAAGGTAACTGAAAAATAAGCCTGGATAATAAGAACCCCTTTGACCCCGAGGTTTGTGACCTGGACAAGTTGATTTATCTTCCCCAAATCATAATTATTCCTCCTTGATTAGTTTGTTTTGAAGATAACTGAAATAGTCCACATAATCTCAACCCCATACCTAGCATTTAGTTAACACTCATTAACTGTTAGATGTGTATTTGTTAAGAGAGAGAGAGAGAGGAAGAGATATTTATTGTTCCACTTATTTATGCATTCATTGGTCGATTTATTTATTGTTTAAAGTTTTACAAATAGTAGTACATATGTTTCCTTTTTTTACCCCCAGTTGACCATCCCCCAGCTTCCCCTACCCCCCGGCATATGCCCTCACCCTCTTGATTGATTTTTGTCTGTGCCCTGACCACATGGATCAAACTTGCAACTTTGGCATATCGGGACAATGCTCTAACTAACTGGGTGACCTGGCCAGGGTAAGAGGTGAGCTTTTTAAATGATGATATATTGCACAAGAATGTTTGAATTCCTTCAAGGAACAATGCTCTATCAAACCAAGGCACTAGACTGTGTGTGTGTGTGTGTGTGTGTGTGTGTGTGTGTGTTTTAACAATACCTGCCTTCTCTGTGGACAAGATCTATTTTCATTTATATGGATTATTTTTCCCATGCTGCAATATTAGTGACTCATGAAAAAGATAATAAAACTAAGAACCACCTACACATCTGACAAATCTTTAGAGATACATTGTAGTAGGATAATAGTCTTTCATGTTTTCAAGCCAGTTCCTTCAGTTTAGATAAAAAGATATTTGTCACTCTTGCAACATTTAGACTTAGGAGAATCATTTGGGCCTTTTTGGAGGTGACTTCAAATTAGAAGTTTTGCAAAGAAGAAGTGCTTTCCATTTGTTCAATGAAATCAATGTTTAAGCCCTATAGGAAGGCTGAGGATATCTCTTAGGTGTGTCATTGATTGTACAAGGACAACATCAAATAGTAGGGAAGCTCCTCCCATCCCACAGGGCCAGGATTTTAATGATTTAAAAAAAAAAATATGTTTTATTCACCGAAACTAGTTTGGCTCAGTGGATAGAGCGTCGGCCTGCGGACTAAAGGGTCCCTGGTTCGATTTCGGTCAGGGCCATGTGCCTTGATTGCAGGTGCATCCCCCGTCAGGGGTGTGCAGGAAGCAGCTGATCGATGTTTCTCTCTCGTCAATGTTTCTGGCTCTCTGAACCTCCCACACACTCCCTATGCGGGATGTGCCCGCAACCAAGGTACATGCCCTTAATCGGAACCAAACCTGGGACTTTTCAGTCCGCAGGCCGACACTTTATCTACTGAGCCAAATGGGTTAGGGAAGGATTTTAATGATTTTTAAAGAACTCGAATAATCAAATCACCATGATAGACTTTCCTCTCAATATTTAAATGACAGTCAATTCCAGGAGCAATATTTTAAAAGTCCAAAAGGATATAGAATTTGTTGGGTAGAGCAGAAATCTTCTCTGGTCTTCAAAGGGGGGAACTAAAATTACCACTGCCAGTTACATTTTCCAGTTCATTCTCCTATGGCTTCCCAAAGGCAATTTGAGGAATAGGCAGCTGCCAATAGAATATAATGTCGGTGAAAGCAGAAAGGCTCACATACCTGAAATATCCTCTTTGAATTATTAAAAATGATTAGGTCACCCTCTCCAGAAGAAATTCATGTGTTATATTTTGTGTTTATGTTGTAAGACACAGGAGAAGCAGAGTCTATGCTCAATTGTGGACTTTTTTCAGAGTAACCCCCTACGCAAACCAACTAGAGGCTGATTATGTGCTGTCCTCCACCATAGCAATCTGTTTGGATAGCATTGCCATGCAGGAAAGGATCTTTTTTCTTTTCTAAACCTTTTTGCTTGAATCCAAGTTTCTTCACAATTGACTCTTGTTTTTTTTTTTTTTTTAATTCTTGCCCTTGCTCCCTTCTGTGAGCTGTTCTGGGCAAAAACAGCAAATGAGTTTAACATTTGCAGCCAGTGGCTGGAGGCCATAAGACCAGGACACTTAACTTAATATGATAGGTTAGCTTTGCTTCAAATTAAAATAGGAACCAGTAAGGTTTTAATTCTCTTGTCTAGACAATTGTCACGGCTGTAAATTACCATCATCATAGCCATTGAATGGTTTATAATGACCTTACCAAAACATTACTTGCCAATCTCATAAACTTTCTGAACATGCTATTTAGTTTATCATAATTAATCTATTAAGAGACAACATATGCACCCTGCTTCCTCTCTCCAAAGTGACATTTGTGGATTCAGTTCTTTTCTCATTGTTAATGCTATACTGTGAACTCACTGCTGATCTAATTCCATTCTCTGTCTGTCTGCAACAAATTTAATCAAAGAAATCATTATCCAAATGTGATGTTCTTCTTTCTCTGTGTTAGACAGTGGCCTTTGTATGTTCTTGGTGCTGTTCCTCTTATTTGATTAGCAGCTGTTTACAGATATTTTGTTCAGGGTAGGGATGGTAGTATAATGCAATGGCTACTAATAATTGTGTGCAGAATGAATTTAAATGAACTCTTTTCAAACAAGAACTTGAAGAGTTCAATGTTTAGGAGCTCTACTTGAACCTAAAAGCCTGTATTCAAGTATATAAGCACAGCCTCTAAACCCATCTGAGTAACAAACCAGGATACCTTAGAAGTAACTAATTATGTAGTTTTTAGAGGCCTGCCACATGAATTTGTGCATGGGTGGAGTTTCTTGGACTGCCAGGATTGGGGCAGAATGGGGCGGTGGGGGGTTGGTCAGGGTGAAGAGCCATGGGAGATTGGCTGGCCTGGGGGGAAGGGCTGTAGGAGGTTGGCTGTGGGAGCGCACTGACCACCAGGGGCAGCTCCTGCATTGAGCATCTGCCCTTGGTATCAATGCGCATCATAGCGACCGGTTGACCAGTTGTTCTGTCATTCGGTTGCTTAGGATTTTATATATAGAGAGAAGCTCAGCTAATATCTAAACTATCCATGCTTGTGTGTGTGTGTGTGTGTGTGTGTGGAGAGTGCAAGAAATTAAGGTAGTAAAGAGGGAGAGCAGATGTTAAAAGGCATCAAGAAAATATCTGAAATCCTGGTTGCAGGACTTCAGTTCCTCTAGTCCAGTGGTTCTCAACCTTTCTAATGCCGCGACCCTTTAATACAGTTCCTCATGTTGTGGTGACCCCCAACCATACTTCATAACTGTAATTTTGTTATTGTTATGAATTATAATGTAAATACCTGTGTTTTCCGATGGTCTTAGGCAACCCCTGTGAAAGTGTCATTTGACCCCCAAAGGGGTCGCGACCCACAGGTTGAGAACCACTGCTCCAGTCACCTGAAAGGAATGTTCTTATCCTTTCTGCCTGGGCAATTCAGAGTCATCCTTTGTGTCCCCCTTCCTTTACCAAAGCTCTCATCATTGACACTTCTGTTATTAGATGGCTACTATTTGTCCAGTTGTCTGTTTGTACTAGGAAAATGTGATCTCAGCAGGGGCATTATCCTTGCTGGTGGTCAGGAAACCAAAGGATCTGGGATGAATTCTATTTTTTGCTGCCTTTTTCCCTGTTGGGATAATTTTATGCAGGTTTCCTTGTCACCATAAACTTGATTTTCTTTCTGAAAGTCTGGGGTAAAAATAGTATCTGCTTCATAGGATTTTTGTGAAGGTTATCTAATTTTAACTATGATCATTACTATTATTTCATATTTATGTTCCTAAATTCATTATACAACACATTTTTTCCAACAAAACAAATCAATTATTTTTCTTTTTATCAATCAATCTTTTAGTTTCTCCCAATTTTTTTAGTAATGTATAAATTACATACCATAAAAGTTATCCTTTTAAAAATATTAGATTCAGTGGCATTTACTATATTCAGAAATATACAAACATCCTAATTCCATACAATTTTTGTCATTCCAAAAAATAAATCCTTTCTGCATTAGCAATCACTCTTTGTTCCCTTGTTTTCCCCTCTCCCCTTTCCCCCCACAGCCCATGTGAACCATGAATACTACTTTTGCATTTGCCTATAGTGGACATTGCATGTTAATGGAATCATGCAATATGTAATCTTTTCTGTTTGCTTTCTTCCACTTAGCATAATGTTTTCAAGTTCATCCATATTGTAGCATGTATCAGTACTTTATTTCTTTTATGACTGAGGAGTTTTGCATTGTATGGATATACAACATTTTGTTTAGCTATTCTTCAATTGATGGACATTTGAGTTTTTTTGTATACATACTTGATCCTTTTTTAAAAGTCTTTATTGTTGAGATTATTAAGATGTCCCTCCTTTTTCCTACATTGTCCTCCCCTACCCAGTTTCCACCCTGCCCTAGGCCTTCTCCACCTTAATGTCTGTAGGTAATGCATATATGCATGTAAGATCTTTGTTTAATTGCTTCCCACCACCCCCGTATCCCTTTCCCTCTGAGAATCATCAGTCTGTTCCATTTCCATACCTCTGATTCTATTTTATTCACCAGCTTATTCTGTTCATTAGATTTCTTATTCATTTATTTTGATTTTTAGATTCAGTTGTTGATAGATATGTATTTGTTGTTCATATTTTTAATCTTTTTCTTTTTCTTCTACCTCTTCTTAAAGAATGCCCTTCAACACTTCATATAATACTGTTTGATGGTGATTAATTTCTTTAGGTTTTTCTTGTATGTGAAGCTCTTTATCTAATCTTTTATCCTAAATGATACCTTTGATGGGTAGAGTAATCTTCATTGTAGGCTTTACTTTTCATGCCTTTGAATATTTGTTGCCCCTTTTGACCTGCAAAGTTTCTGTTGAGAAATCAGCTTATAGTCATATGGGTGCTTCCTTGTAGGTAATTAACTGTTTTTCTCTTGCTACTTTTAATATTCTCTCTGTCTTTTTCCCTTGGTTTGGTCCTCTTGTTTGGAACTCTCTGTGCTTCCTGAGCTTATATGTCAATTTCTTTCACCAGGTAGGGGAAGTTTTCCGTCATTATTTCTTCAAATAGGTTTTCAATATCTTGCTCTTCTTCAGGCACCCCCATAATTTGGATGTTGATATGCTTGAAGTTGTCCCAGAGGCTCCTTACACTATCTTCATACTTTTGGATTCTTTTTTCTTTTTGCTCTTCTGGTTGGGTGTTTTTGTTTCCTCATATTTCAAATCATTGATTTGATTCTCAGAATCCTCTATATTACTGTTGAATCTCTGTATATTATTCTTTATTTCAGTCAGTATATACTTAATTTCTGACTGGTCCTTTTCCATTTTTTTGGAGTTTTCTAAAAGATTCTTGAGTAACCTTATAACTGTGGTTTTGAATTCTATATCCAGTTATTTGCTTTCTTCCATTTCTTTCATTTGTGACATGTTTCTTTGTCTCTGCATTTTATTTCTATATATTGGGTAGAGCTGCTATGTCTCCTTGAGTTGGTAGAGTGGCCTTTTGTAGTAGGTGTTCTATAGGGCCCAGTCACCTGAACTGGGCTGTCTAGGTGCACCCCTTTGTGGACTATGAACACAGTCTTGTTGTAATTGAGACTTAATTGCTGGTAGAGGAATTGATCTCCAGGCCAATTGGCCATGAGAACCAAATGTAACTACAATGGAAGAGCTACTGTGCAGGAGATACCCCTATGGAGCAAGACTTGCTTCAGTGGGCCTTTGATGCTCACTAAAGGCTGCCCCTTGAGTGTGGAGCTTATGGATGTGTAGAATTATAATCCAGTATGGTCTTACACTGACCACTGGGTTTACTGGCTCTTGGGTATTTAGGGAGGTACAAAGTCAGCCACTGTCTGGGCCCACCCAGCAGAAGCTACAGAGAGATACGCAAATTCCTCCTCTTGGTGTTGGGTTTGAAAGTGCCCAGATGAGGCCCAGTTAAAGCAAGGCAGGCTAGTGCTAGTGTCAGATCCTGAAACTTTATTGATAGATTTGGGGCTCCCTGACCCAGCTGCAGCTTGGCTGAGAGACTTTAGCCTGAGCAAGGACAGGCCATTCATATGCAAAGCCACTGCTCACATATTGGGTAGGGTTGTAACTTGGATGAGGTGTGGGATCTTAGGGAATCACCAGGGCAGAGCAAACAGAAATGGCTGCCAGTTAGCCCTGCAGCTGGGGAGGTCCCAGCATAAGAACAATGATCCCTGCGAGCACCTCTGTCTGTGAGAAAGCCGCCCACAAGTTCCTGCCCTGATGCCAGACAATCCAGTTCCTCCTCATATGTGTCTGTGTTCCCCAGAGCCTTGCCCTAGTGCTGGAGTTCAGAGGAAGCAGGATCTTGTAAGCTCAGTTTGTGGTGCTGGCCTTTTAAGAGGAATAGCTGGGTCTCCAGCAGCCCCTGTGTCACTGAACCCCAATCTGCACTGGTTTTTCAGCCTATAGTTCTTACTTCCCTATGGACTTCTCTTCCCAATTCTGGGACTCTGGATTGGGCTTCTGATGTGGGGCTGGGACCCCTTACTACTTTGGGTGACATCCACAGAAATTATCTCCCTCTGTTTAAAAAAGTGGAACACATGGGTGCCAGACCAGCCTGTTCTGAGCCCCTGAATCTCTGCACCTCCTATCAGACTCAGTGTGCTTTCTTCTTTACTTCTCTAGTTGTAGGACTTCTATTCATCCAGCTTTCCAGTGGTCTGGATGTTGGTTCTTCTGTATTTTAGTTGTAATTTTGATTTGGTTGTGGGAGGCGGCGAGTATAGGTGTTTACCTAAGCTTACACCTTTCCCATGTTCTATACTTTATCTATTATTAATAATGCTGCTATAGCCACTTACATACAAGTTTTGTGTGGACATATGTTTTTAATAATCTAGGGTGTAAACTTGGAGTGGAATTGTTAAGAAATATGGGTAACTCCATATTAATGATTTAGAAGAATTGTCAAACTCTTTCCTTTCATTATTTCCATTATGTTTTTTTTATTATGGTAATTAATTTAGCTTTATATCTTTTCTGAGCTTAAAGTATACTTGTAGAAAATTTGGAAAAATATGAAGAATCAGGAAATATGTGTTCATAATATATTTTAGCTTATGTAAGAAAACATGTTTTCTTTACTTGGCATTTTTAATGTTATTGAATTTCCCTATGTTATTGAAAAGCCTTCATTTTTAACTCATTGTATGCCATAAGCATCTGTAGATACAAGCAGCAGAACTTCCCCACATGCCACGCATGTCTATTAAAAAAAATATTTTCCCTAAGTGGAAGCCCTGGCCAACTTTAAAATCATTTTTCCTGAGATTTTTCAGCTGAAAATATTTAAGAACATCTGAATTGTGAGAAATATATGTATTTTTATAATATTCATTGCAAATTGATTTTTTAAATTAAATTCAAAATATTGTGGCATGTGGGGATGGTTTCCATTTTGGATGTGTGGCAGTTAACTGGTTAATGGCCACAAAGTATTCCATCATATGGATATAATCTGGCTTTATAAAGCATCCTAATATGAATACATGGGAGATATTCAATTTTTCACTATTGTACTACACTTCTGTACATAACTTCTTGTGGGCACTTTGGCTTCTCATAACTACCTTATGTAGTTTCTAAGAAAAAGAGGTCAAAAGATAGAAACATTCTAAATTATTTTGATAAGTATCACCAATTGCTTTTTAGATTCATGGCAATTTATACTTCCGTTATCAATGTCTGAATGTATCTAATTCACTTGGCTCTCATGTGCATTTGATAGGCAAGCATTGTATTGCATTGATTTAATTTGCGTTATTAAAATATGGACCATTTCTTTTGCTCATATTTACTAGCCATTTTCTTCTTCTTTTGAATACTGTCTAAATCAAGCATGTAAAACTCAAAGGCTGACACAGGCCAAATAAAAAAGGTTTAAGTTTATGTGGGATGCAAAAAAACCCAAAAGCTTCAATTTTTATAGAAATGTAGGTTTATTTTGATAGAGACATACTGAATACAAAGGGCTGAAATAAATGAGTAGTTGTTAACATAAAATAATAGAACATTTTAATAAAAATTAATATTTTTTCTTGAACATTAACTTACCAGACACTGAATAACTGCAAAAATTAATAAGCACAACACAAATAAACCTATTTTTATTATCCTCTGAAAGCGAAATATTTCCTGTTGCACACATCAAACAGGTCAGTCCAAAATTAATGATATGGCAATCGGCTGCTAAAATATTTGCTGTTAGTATTAGTGGAGAGAAATGGTGCACTTGTGCATAATGTGCATCAGGGAAATGAATGCAACACAATTCTAGTAATGAGTCATTAGCAAATGTTATAGTTCAAAATCAATAATTACGTATAACAGGATATTGAAAAAATTTAGTTGTAAAATCTTATTGAACTGTTTCTTACATACTGTTATATTGGCTGTGTTGCAAAAATATTCATTGTGAGCTGCATTGCAGCCTATGGGTCGCGAGTTTGACATGTGACCCATAATGAATGTGGGTCTAATCATCTTACCTTCTCCATTATCTTTTATCACCATCTACCTCAGAAAAATAAAATTATTTCAATCTTAGAGTTTGAGAGCCTAATTGAGCATGATTCAGCTCTTCAGTATACATAAGAGTATAGCCACTCACTACACAAGTGAGTTTAGGGAGCGGATGACGATCTCATGAGTAATAAATAGCATGTGCCTACATATTCATACCTGTCTTTATTGCTCCTCTCACCCTTCCTTTTTATTTGTTCTCTTTCTGTCTTCCATGAATTCTCTCACCATTTTGTTCTCTCCTCAATTTAAAATCTTTGGCAGCCTGGTGGTATACTGGGATCCGTAGGCTGGCATGAGGCTATGGAAATAGATGTCAATATTTTGCCTTTGTTCTAATGTCTAATGTGCCATTCTGCCTTTCCAATACATGTTTTCACCATCCAGGACATTTCCACCATGTGTGCATATAAGGTGCCTATGCATATAGCAGGAGCCCCTTTGAGACAGAAACCTAGTTAGTGAGAAAGAAGCATTGTTATTATTATTTACATTTACTTTAGCTCCTACAAAGATGTTTATGGTGGTTAGACTTTACGCAATACCTATGCTAAGCCAACTGGGTTCCCATGTGGTTTCTGAGTCAGTCCTGAAAGCAATACTGTGGATTGCTGGGACCTTTACTTTACCTTTGAATTCCAGAAAACTGTGGCTTACTTGTGTTGGGCCATTTTCTCATTGTCACATAGCTAATAAGAAGAGTGAATTTGAATGAGTCTGACTGATCTGAAGTCCATGCATAGCCCCTCTGCTGTATTTCCTGAACTATCTGGTAATGGATGGGGACATCTGTGCTTGTACCTGTTCCCTGCTAAAGTGGCACTCAGACCAATCCATGTGGGATAGGTTTGTGTGGGATGAGGTGAGGAGGGAGGAAGTAAATGTCAAATGCACCTTCTGTTCTGCCAGCAAACGGCTAAGTTCATTGAGGGGCAGGGGCAGTCTGGGTTCCCTTTTCCTAGCACATGTTAGGCATTAATAACTATTTATTATTACTGAATGAAAAAAGCCTTTCTTTAACTTACCATCTTCTCTCAAATGAAAGCAGGGTTCACTAGTCTGTAGGGTGGGGACAAACTGACAGTGCATATCAACCCTTTTTAATGATTCAGCCTGTCTTCAGCAAACTATTTACGCTTTCTTCCAGTTCTTCAAAATGAAGCTAGCAAGCTCCAAATAATATGATTAAGATGAATAAGTTTTGAACTCTTTGAACAGATGATTAATAAGTAAAAATAGTGTTTTATTTAAATTTACTGGTTATTTAATTCATAATTTCTGAATTCTGAAGCAATCCTTAGGGGAAAGCATTATAAATGTATTAAAGCTGAATCTCATTATTCAAAGAGGAAAATATTTATTTCCCCAATCTTGCACATTCTTATAAAACACATGGCTTTTATATAGTATTTACATCCCACCAGTGCTACAAAACTAAATGTGGACAGGAATAGTGTTATCTATCCATTTCTCTCGTCAAATGGGCTTGCATGTGTCTCCGGAAAGAGAAGTGAGTACTCTGACCTTTGACGTACATGCTTGCTGTGCCAATGGCACTATGGTGGCACATTACAAACTGCACAAATGAATTTTAAAAATGAATAACTATAGTTGCCTTGGCCAGTTGCTAAATGGTTAGAGCATTGGCCTGAGCACTGAAAGATTATGGCTTTGATTCCGGTCAAGGGCATGTACCTGAGTTTCAGGTTCGATCCTTGGCCCTGTTAGGGTATGTGCAGGAGGCAACCAATAGATGTGTCTCTCTCACATCAATATTTTCTCTCCCCCCTCTCTCTTTCTCTCTCACTCTCTCTCTTCCCCTTCTCCTTCCTTTCCACCCTCTCTAAAAGTCAATGGAAAAACATATCCGTGGGTAAGGATTAACAACAACAGCAAAGGAATAACTTATAGTAACAGGGAATATGTTTTTTCTAATTCTTTTTGAGGTCTACAGTTATGCAACTCTGTAACATGAATCTACACCTCTAATCTGAACTTCAGTACACTATTTATCAAGAAATATTGAACTATGTAAGATCTATATTTTATTCATCTTTTAAAAAACTTGAAACTTGCTAATACTGAAAACTAGGGTTCAGCAAACTTTGTACAGAGCCAGATAGAGAATATTTTAGGCTTTGTAGGCCAAAATGATAAGTCAAAGACATTATGTAGGTACTTACATAACAAGAGAGAACACAAAGTTTCAAAAATTTTATGAAATTCAAATAATAATAATGATAATTGAGTAGAATAATTTTTATAATATAATATTATTATATTAGTTTTCTATTGCAACCATAACAAATTATCAAAAAGTTGGTGGCGTAAGCAATACAAATGTATTATCCTACTGTTCTGGAAATCAGAAGTCCAATACAAGTCTCACTGAGCTTAAACCAAGGTGTTGGCAGGGTTGTCTTCCTTCTGGAGGCTCTGTCATAAATATTTGCTTGCCTTTTCCAGCTTCTAGAGATTGCCTGCATTCTTTAGCTCATAGCCCCCTTCTTCCATCTCCAACACCAGCAGCATAGCATGTCTCTAACTCTGCTTCTGTTGTCACATTTTTTCTTCTTACCACAACCTGGAATGGTTTTCCTCTCTCTCTCTTTTTTTAAAAAATATGATTTATTGATTTTTTACAGAGAGGAAGGAAGAGAGAGATTTAGAAGCATCAATGAGAGAGAAACATCGATCAGCTACTTTTTGCACACCTCCTACTGGGGATGTGCCCACAACCAAGGTACGTGCCTTTGACCGGAACTGAACCTGGGACCCTTCAGTCCACAGGCTAATGCTCTATCCACTGAGCCAAACCAGTTTTGGCGGTTTTCCACTCTTAAGGATCCATATAATCATGGTGGCTCCATGATTAATGCATCTTTTCATACTAGGTCCATGAATTGGTTTCCTGGGGTTCCTGTAACAAAGTATCACAAATGAATGATGGAAAACCATTATACTCTCACAGTACTGGAAGCTAAAATTCCAAAATCAAGTTATCAGCAGGACCATGTTCCCTTTGAGTCTCTACATAGAATCCTTCGTTGCCTCTTCCTAGCTTCTGATGGTAACCATCAGTCCTTAGTGTTCCTTGCTTTGTAGCTGCATCATTTCCATATCTGCTTCTGTTATCATATGGTATTCTTGTATGTGTGTGTCTCTTATAAGGGCACCAGTTCTATGGACTAGGTCTCACTGTAATGGCCACATCTTAACTTGATTACATCTGCAAAAACCCTATTTCCAAATAAGTTCACATTGACAGGTAATGGGGATTAAACTTATCTTTTTCTGGACATGATTGAACCCATAACAGTCCATTACCTTATTATATCTGCCAAGTACCATTTATTTTGTAAAGAAAAATATTCATAGGTTCTGTAATTAGGGCATGGACATTTTGCAAGATCATTATTCTGCCTGTTTCACCTACTGATAAGAACATGAAAATTATTTTCCTCCGGAAATTACATGTGATTTAATTGGCATTTAAAATTAGTCTTTTGCATCATCAAATTTTAAATTTGGAAAAACCATTCTGAGGTATGAGTCATACAAAAACAGGTAGAGTTGCACTTGGCTAACAGGCTCTAGTTTGCTCTTTAAACAAAATATTATTTAGACCAAAACTTATGAGAGTATTACTAAAAGTACCATTTAGTGTAATGATAAACTTGATTTTAAAAATATGTTAGAAATTCTAGTCTTAGATTGGCTGGGATACATATGTGGGAATGATCACATAGTAAAACAGACCCTTTTGAATAGTTTGAACAAAGTTTCCAAATTTAGGATACTTAATATTTGTTATTGATTTATTTCAAAGGAATACTAATATCCTACACATATTAATACAGTGGTAGGGGCACAAATAAGTTACTACTACTACTACTACTACTACTAAGTAGAATAATTACTAAATAAGTAACAATATAAGAATAAACTATGCTTCACATACAACTGAAAACCTACTTTGTCAACTCCTGTATTTCTCCATGCTAGTATGTATAATTCAGAATTTCATATATTACACACATTCTTCGTAGGTAATTACTGGAAAACAGGATAATATGACTAGACTACTCACTTAGGAAAAAGACTGCCTAATTCATAAAAGCATGTATATCTTATATAAAATAGCTCATTGTATTTGGTGATCAAACTTTAATATTTTAGCAGAATTACAGTATGGAAATGATGGCAAATAATCCTAACTAATGTGCATACTGTCAAAAGGAAAACATCATCTATTTCAAATAGTGTGTTTTCCAAATAAAGAAATTACTATATCTGTTGACATTTAGCTGGTTAGTCCTTGGTTCTGCCTTGGAAGTCAATATTATATAACCTTCCTCTCAACATCATTCCATGAAAATTCTATAACCTTTTGCTAAAAACATATTTTTTATTTGCATTAATAATAAAATGTGAAGATAGAAAGGTCTGATTTGGATGGGAAATTTTAGGTATATATTTTAGGTAAAATATATGAAATGATTATATTTATAAATCTAATCAAGGTTAATGGGGAAATATAATTTAGAATCCACATGACAAAGAATCCTATCCCTAAGTCTTTTTTTAAAAAAATATATTTTATTGATTTTTTTACAGAGAGAAAGGGAGAGAGATAGAGAGTTAGAAACATCGATGAGAGAGAGAGACATCGATCAGCCGCCTTCGGCATGCCCCCCACTGGGGATGTGCCCACAACCAAGGTACATGCCCTTGACTGGAATTGAACCTGGGACCTTACAGTCTGCAGGCTGACGCTCTATCCACTGAGCCAAACTGGTTTCGGCCGTAAGTCTTTCTTGAGGGAGGAATTACCTTCTTTAAAAAATTTACTTTTATATTTTGACTCTTTTAAATTTATTATTTAGCTTTATGAATTATCACAGAATAGTGATAAAGACCGTGGTTTTTGGAGACAGACTGCATGGGTTTAAATCTGTGATCTACTATTGCCTAGCAGGTCACATAACTTCTTTAAGACTTGATTTACTTCTCTGTGAAATGGATATAAAGATACTATGTGGGTATAAAATGCTTAAGAGAGTGCCTGGCATCTAATAAACATTATATAAGTGCTCTTTGCTTGGTTACTATCATTATTAATTGTGGTAGTTTAATAGGAGTCATAATAGTAGTAGTGTGATGATGGTAGTGATACTAGTACAGTGCCCCTTATTAATAAACAGATATGTTAAGAAATGTGGAAGCCAAGGGCTATTTTAAGATTAGGTAGTCCTCTAATCATTAAGCATATATTAGATAGGTTGAGAGACCCTGGCTTATCATAGAAACACCTGAACCAGGACTAAAGGAAGCCTGCTGGAGAGGGAAGGTAGGCCATCATCAACACCATTATGGGGATCAGAGAATGCTGGGTGGCAGAGGGTACAGTCACTGAGACTGCACAGATTCTCTAGATAAACTGGATATTTGTCCATGGTATTCCTATTTCTTTACCATTTGCTGTAAACCAGGAGAGAGAGGGGAGTTCATGTTACATACCCTTTGCTCTGCTGTTTGACATGTGGTTGCTTTGTTGCCATAGGCAGCATTACTGAATTTCATTTTTGGCTACATTTGGGATTTCTTTTAGCTTTCCTTTCTTCTCTATTTCTTTTTTATTATCCTTTTCTAACATGGTTTCCTCGGTATTTCTTCTTCATCACTGCTGGTTGTTAACAAAATATCAAGTCCCCAAGAGATACATAGTTTCATGTTTACAAAAAGTGAATTAGATAAAATATTTGCATTTGAATTTAAATGATATTGGCCAAGGCACTTTAAAATGGAAGTTTAAAAATAATGGGTATTTAGTAGTGATACTGGAGAAGCAGGGATTTCATTAGAATTGGTGACTCAAAGTCAGTTTTTAGTAGCCATTGGGGCAATGTTTTACACTCTGGGAAGATTATGATTTGGTTTGCAGAATTTTGATTCTCTGACCTTCTGATCCACAATAGTCTCTGTAATCCCCATTAGCAGTTGCTGCCTTTCCACAGCAGAACTGTGGTGCTGGGCTTCTGGCATTCCAGAAGTCAGGACTCTGTGCTAGGGGAGGGGCTGAGTCAGTCAAGATACCAGGGAAACCAGAGAAGCTGGTCAAGGACACTTTGGCCCTATTTTTTGTTTTTGTTTTTTTTGCTGGAGATAAAGGTATGATGTTGAGCGATTGCTGATGTAGGATGTCTATGTGATGTATAATATGTACTGTCAAGGGAGGCAAAGGGTGTGAGCTGAGAGACAAGTGCTGGTGTTGTAAGTGATGGACCAATATCATGATTTGTGTTATATTCATATATGCTTATTGGGGATATGATTAAATATTTATCTACTTTCTTTAATAAGATATATAAAGAGTATAATGATACTAACTTACATGTAGAAATTGTTAAATGAATGGCATCTTTTTTAAAAATATATTTTATTGATTTTTTACAGAGAGGAAGGGAGAGGCACAGAGAGATAGAAACATCGATGAGAGAGACATCGATCAGCCGCCTCCTGAACGCCCCCTACTGGGGATGTGCCCGCAACCAAAATACATGCTCTTGACTGGAATTGAACCCGGGACCCTTGAGTCTGCAGGCCAATGCTCTATCCACTGAGCCAAACCGGTTTTGGCAGGAATCTCTTTTCTAAGATTGAAGTTTTATTTTTCTTTATAATTTCTTCTGTCATTCTTGTTTTGACTAGCTGTTGGTAATAGACTCCCCTTTGCATGGATGTGGGATGTTCATGAACCATAAGGTTCTTGAGAAGTCACTCAAGCAGACATTGAGAACTTTGCATTTTTTCTGCAAATAACTTGCTGACAAAACAGGTTAGGATAGATTTGCTGCACAAACATCAGCAGATGCAAAATTGGAAAGAAGAGACAATGCAGAAACATAGTGTTATTTCAGAAAAGTCAAGTTCCTTTGGCAAATATTAACTAGAAAAAGCTGATGATTTTCCTTCAGAAAAAGAATTGAACATTGGGTATTAATTTTTCAGTAAAATGAGCTTGCAATCCAGAGGCTGACAGACACACTAGGAACCTGGAGAAAGGACACTAGGACTAAAGCCATTGTCATCATTCAATGTCCTATCAGACAGTGCGGGGCTTTCTGAGGGAGCTGGCTATGTTCACTAAATGTCTCACTATCTTCTCTATACTGTCAGTGAATGGACCGTGCATTCATTTTATGGAAAATTTGAACATTTCAAATTAATTTGTTTTATTGAACTCTTAAGCTCCATAAATACATATTTCCCACTGGATCACACCCCTTAGTAAGAATCATTGGGCATGCTTTGGATTTGGGCTAAGTAGACCCACGTACCTGTACATGCTTCACCATGCAGTCATTCACTCATCAACTCAGTTACTGTTCCATTGCTGTTCTTATGAAGCAGTAGAGGCCCTTCTCCCAACTGACTCTTCTTTTGTTAAGACTGAAACAGAAACAGCATATGATAAGCACTGATTTAAAAATGAGGGGACAATTAATACATTATAGATTTGTGCAAGTATTTAAAAAAACTGTCTATGTTGCCTCAAATATTATGTTTTTATTGCCAACTTAGACTTTATTTTGAGTTGTAGGATGCAGTGAAATAAGGAGATTCAGGTTGATAAAATATTGTCCAGGGTTCATGTGAGCTGATCTGCCCTTGTCGGACTCTTCTGGTACTTCACAGCCAGCAGAAGATGTTGGATTTCTGTGTCTACCTGTTGGTAAATATGTGAAGTATGTGCTGGGTAACTGACCTGACTAAGGCTAAGAAACTTGCCTGATGGTACTTCCAGATTAAGTGGCAGGTCACTTAGATATGCCTCTCTAATTTTGCCAGATGATCTCTAGTTCCAGGCAAAAATACAAGTGTATTGGTGGAGAAAATGTCTATATTTTGTGTGATCAAATAAGGTCCTGTCCGACTGACACTCTTCAGTGAAGGTTAAACACATTGAGAGAGGTGTGAAGAGATGCTGAGCAAGTAGAGCTGCCACAACAGAGCGTCCTTAAGACATGAGGTGATTCAAGGGCAGAGTGTCAGGAAGATTAAACAAGAGGATAGTTTTTCCGAATGATTGACCAAAGTTCTCCAAGTGATTCAGATTCAGGTACCAGGGGAGTGTGAATCTATGTTACCACGTTACTGGACTAGACACTACACTACCCTCAACACTCCTGTTTTTCTTTATCAAAATGTCCCAATGTTATCTCTTAGAATATAACCTTTCTATTATTGTGTCCACCCTACCCCAACCTCCAGCAGCCTTTCAAGGGTCTATAATCATGGGCAACCTGATGAAAAAAGTACTGAAAGAATATCATTCCTAACTAGGCTGGGGAGAAGCTAGGTTATTTGAGTAGAACAGATGTATAAGAATTGACTCAATATTTACATTTTTCCCCTGAAATTTGATATAATTATTTTATCATAATGTTTTAGAAACATATAAGTTTAAGTAAAAAAGGTAAATATTTAGTGATAATTCTTTGCAAAAGTTATTTTGAAATCTTTTGAAATATACAGTACAGCAAAAACTAAAAACCCAGAATAGAAAACTGAAAGTTTGTATTTTTATTTACCATATAGTAATTATAAAGTTGACAATGTCTAGTTATCAGTATATGGTGATATCTTGTGGTGCATTTTATAACTGTCATTAAAATGTTTCATTAACTGGCAGCATAAATCATTTTTAATATGGATATTTTTTAAAATTCAGCGATTCATAAATATTTTCAGAATAAAATAAGCAACTTTTGCAAAACTACTTGTTGCTTAAATGATTTTATTCATTTTATGCAAATAGTTTTCAGCAAGATTAAAATGAGAAATGAAAGATATTAAGGTTTGTTGTTTTAATATTCTTCTGCTTATTCGTATACTAAAAATGAAGGTTAGATTTTTGGTTTCTCCCTGGAAAGATTTTTTCAAATAAGGAAAAATTAACTTGAAGTAAGAAAATTTCTTTTATTCCTAGCTGAAGAGCCCAATATTAAAATTTATATTATTATTTGTAATTTCTGATGAATTTAAGTGGTTTAATTGCCTGATTTCTTAAAGACACTATTAGCAGATCCCTTTCTACAATGCTTCACTATGCAATTATTCATTCATCAACTCAATCCTGTTCCATTGCTGTTCTTGGAAAGTAGTGTCTTTAAGCTGATTTTACCTCTTTTAAGACAGCTACTGGAAAACACTGATCTGAAATACATTATATCTTTGTGCAAGTATTTTTAAAAAAACCCATGTCCACATTGCTTCAAATATTATACATTTATATCTCCAGTTTATGCTTACTTTTGAGATATAACATGCTATAAATTGATATCATCCTATAGTTTTATTTTTTACTAAAATAAAATATGCTTTAAGAAAAAACAGTTATTTGTTTAAATTCTTGCATGCATATGAAAGTTTTTCATTGTTAATGTTTTCTTTATCTGCATCACTATTTATCTCCCCTATATCCTTGCCCCCGCTCCCTGCAATCACCAAATTGTCCATGCCCATGAGTTCTCTTTCTTTTTTCTTTTTTGCTCGATCCCTCCACATCCCCAGCACTTGCCCCCACTCCCAACCCTACACAGGTGTCAGCCTGTTCTCTATATATGAGTCTGTTTTGATTTTGCTTGTTAGTTCAGTTTGTTCCTTTGTATTGATTTCAATAAATTTTTTTTTGTATTTCACTATGCTCTGTGAGTTATTCACATTAAGCCTTTTTCAACAGAAGTGGTTTATAATGTAGATACAGATAATCCAGAAGTTAGAATAGAACAAGTATTATAAGATGCAGATGTGCAATAGCTATGAAAAGTTTGGAAGAGTAACAATCCATACTTCCTTCCATTCCAAAAGGCTTCCCTTGGGTTTCCATGATCTGGAAGAATATAATGCCAAGAAGCTGAATGTCACTGAAAATTCTTTGTTTTGTTTTTCAAACAATTGCTAAGGAACTTCTTGGTCCACCTATAATTTAATGATAACAGAGGCTGCCTTATGTCCTTGGTCTTTTACTGAACTGATTATAAAATAAATATTGTGATAGAGATATATTTAGAAAATTCATACTGTGCTTCTTCTGCTATATTTGTCTGTGACTTTATTCTCAAGTTAAACCATGACCGCCATTTGCTTGAATAGAGGGCACAAATAGTATCATTGTTATAAAATGAGAGGGAGGAGACAAAAACAACAATGGGAAGAAGAAGAAAAATAATGAGCCAGTATTTTTTAAAATATATTTTATTGATTTTTTTACAGAGAAGAAGGGAGAGAGATAGAGAGCTAGAAACATCGATGAGAGAGAAACATCCATCAAGCTACCTCCTGCACACCCCCCACTGGGGATATGCCCACAACCAGGGAACATGCCCTTGACCAGAATCGAACCCAGGACCTTTCAGTCCGCAAGCCGAAGCTCTATCCACTGAGCCAAACCGGTTTCCCTGAGCCAGTATTTTTTATAACAGGATTTTTGTTTCCTCATCAAGGTGATAGAAATGAAATGTAGGGTTTATCAAAAAAGTAAACTCTGATCTAAATATCTTTACCTCTTCTTTTAACTTACCAGGAGCCAACTATATCATAGAGTATAAAGGAATGCTCCATTATAGAGGAGGATATGCCAAAGAAGGGGTGGTGGCAAGCCCTAGCCTGCTTCCGGCCCAGCCCACTGGTCTAGGATAAATGGGGACAAGGATTTTTGCCCCTCCCTAACTTTATGACATTGCATCAGCCACACACCCACAGGGACATTTAGGTTCTATAGCTGTGCTGTTCCATTTAGCACTCAATAGCCACACGTGGCCTAATACATTTAAATTAAAATTAGAATCCACTCCTCAGTCTCACTAGCCACACTTCGTGAACTCAATAGCCACATTAGGCTAATGGTTATGGTGTTGTATGATGCAAGTCTGGAACATATCCAACATTGCAGAGTTCTACTGGACATCACCTCTCTGAAGCTTTCACAGTGAAGCTGAACATCCGAGAGGAGTTCCTCTTCTTGGCTGGGATAAAGTTTAAACCATTAGGTTACTTTTTATTAGGACTTTAAAAGCAGGGTTAAGTCAGTTAATAGGAAACAAGAAAACTATATTTATTTTAACTATATAAAAAACGAGTTATTTATATTCAAAATAAATGTATTTTAAAATGTACTTTATATGTAATTTATTTTAACTATACATATTTAAAATACATATATTTAAAATATATATGTTTTATTTTACTAGTAATTATATATACATTTTATTTGCACATCTGTGCGCAGCAGTGTGAATTTGCAAATCTGGTAATAAAACTTTAAAGAATTGAATTATTTCTTTTTCCCTGCAAAAGAGCTTTTGTTATTAGTTTTACTTCCTGGAATGTCTAATAGAATGATGCTTAATGATGAGTGCTCTCCTTTTATAACTTCCCATTTGGGGTTTATTATTTCCTTTGCACTTGGTTCAGTTAAGAAACACATGTAAAACTAGGTCTGATGATCTGGTCCAAGTTCTCTCATCAGGGGCCTGAGCGAAACTACCTGCCAGACCAAGGACCGGTGTCTCAGGACAGGTGTCCCCAGGTGACCAAGTGTTGGGTAGAAGGGGCGATTGGGAGACTGGAAACAGAGGAGGATGTGAGAAATGTTGGACTGAAGATATTAGGAAAATACCGTGGAGCAAAAATAAGAACAAAGAAGCTCCACAAATGAGGTTGAGGAAGAGCCAAGCTGTGATGAGAGCAGGTTTGCCGATTTAGAGGCATTGCTTGTTTAATGTAGTTGCCTGAAGATTACACATCTTCCTTAAATTCAAAGATAGGACCTGGAATGAATGAGAGAGCAGTACTCTCAGTCTCAGAGAAGTAAGAGAGTAAACTGTGAGTATGTATTTCTTCTCCTCTCTGCATTGTTCAAGGTAGAATTGAGCATCTAACTGATTGAATCCTTGTTATTCTCCTAACTAGATTCCAGTAGCTTAAGCTCAAGGATCAGAGTGTACACTTTTCTGGGTCTTCCTTATCATAGAGCAAATCTTTCTTGCGTGTTATTGACTCAAACCAACCAGGAAGGGAGTACACATTTGTCCAGGGGTTACTCTCATGGGAACCGCCTTCATTTCTCTCCAAAGGCTCTCTGACATGTGTTCACTGGATTTGGTTGACCTCCCTTTGTTCATCTTGAATCCTTATCGTGGCTCAGCTATGGAGAGCAAGAGTCTGTCTTAAGCAAATATGTGATTTTGTTGGTGCCCTCAGTCATTAGCAGAAGTGAAAAGAGGGCATCCTGACAACCTCAGGGCTGAGGGAAAAATTGATCTTTATTGTTGAAAATATTACAGATGGCCCCTTTTATCTCCTGTTGATCTCCTCCACTCAATGTATTTTAAAGAAGTGATATTTGTGCCTATGGTTTATTAGAAGGTCAAAATAAAAAATTCAGTTATAATCGTGGTATGTGCATTGCATTCATATAATTTTCTAAAAGTACTTTTCAGTTCCTACAGATTGTTTTGCCACATTAATCGAAGAGTAGCTGTACTTTAAAACCTACCATTTAGCCCTAACCGGTTTGGCTCAGTGGATAGAGTGTTGGCCTGTGGACTTAAGGGTCCCAGGTTCGATTCAGGTCAAGGGAATGTACCTTGGTTGCAGAAACATACCCAGTAGGGAGTGTGCAGGAGGCAGCTGATTGATGTTTCCCTCTCATCAATGTTTCTAACTCTCTATCCCTCTCCCTTCCTCTCTGTAAAAAATAAATGAAATATGAAAAAAACCACCATTAAGTCCCAAGAAAAGGATTGCTGTAATTGCATTGATGCTATATTACCTCCACACTTTGGAGGTCTTATCAAATATATGCTCATTCCTTCTAAAAATAATAAAATGAAACCAGTTGTTGGTTCTCTTTTACATAATCCTTCCCCTCAATAATGAAGGCAGATGCTTTTTCCAATGAAAGCAAATATATCATATTTCCTGTGTTTTCTGTCACTGATCTGGGTTATCTTAGTGCAGCAGTTGGGTGGTAGCTATTCATTGTTCAGTTTGATTTTCAGTTATGAATGTTTCCACTGCCACATTAAATGCTTTGATTTTGCACAAGTTCCTTTGGGTGCAGTATAATTCTCATAGGAGAGAATAGCATTGATTTTTAGAGCTGAAGCCTCTAATTCCACAAAAGGAAAAATAGTATGCTGTGGAGAATTGGGTCACATAAAAAAAGAACAAAACACACACCTTTTCTTTACTCAGAGCATAGCCAAGCTGTGTCAAAATTAGCAATAATGTCAAAGGTAAGGACATATGAATGGCAGTTCCCTGAGAATTGTGATTGAAGGTGAAGTGGACCAGCTTAACCTTTACTGTATGTGCTAATAGCTGAGTAAGAGGTCAATATAGTTTATATCTTAAAGTATCAGCTTCTGTACACTTGAAAATGTGGTACATATAATTGAAATTTTCTTGTGAGATAGATAATTGCTTTCTAAGTATGGTATGTACAAGATCCTTAGCTTTTGGGGAATTAAATTGTTGACTATCATGCATTGTGAATGTGATTTCAATGTCCCATCATATATGGTAACTTGTATTATTGTTGTGACCCAAATTTGAATCTTGAATACTTCCAGCCTGGTACATAGGAACATGTCTTTTAGTAGTAAGTGACTGTCATGCATCATCATCTTGATTTGCTTTACTGTTTTGCTACACTAGTTAATGTAAGCCTCTGTAGTAACTAAAATCCATATTTTGCTTCTTGGGGCAAAAAAAGCAGTAGTAGTAGATTAAAAGAAAATAGTTTGAGTTAGGCATGCTGGGAAACTTAGTTATGGGTGGCTTTTTAAATATATATATACCTTATTTAATAAATATTGATTAATTAACATTGCAGTTATGGGCAACAATACTATAATTAGTAATTTTCACCCAGTGTGCAAGAAATTTAAAAACATGCAATGCCTGACTATTTAGTTAGAGATACTGACCCCTTTTTCCTTCGATTGTCAAATTTAAAAAAATGACAACAACCAGTACAACAGTAGCTGTCCAGCGTGAATAAATCAAAACTACACCTATTTTTTCAGGTCAACAAAAATATATATATTTTTGGTGTGCTGTAGAATTTTAATAATTAGTTTCTGTGTGCCATGAGATGAAAAAGGTTAAAATTGCTACTATAACTTATACTTGAACCAAACTTATCTAACACAGCTATTTTCTTTGCAAGGTACATTACAGCTTTCTATCACTTAGGAACACTAGACAGCACTTCAGAACTGCACTTGGGGGCCATTTGCAGCAGTGAATCACCAACAAAAGAACAAAAATGCAGAAACATGAGGCTACATAGACCACAGAAAGGACACCTGTTCACAATATGAGCTGAAACAATAAAGTGAAATTAACTTTCAGCTGGGAATGTGCACAGCCACTGGTGGACTTATTTTTCTCCAGTCCATATATGTCTCCCAGTGACCATGAAATTATAGTGAGTATTGATGTTGAGAGTTACACATAATTTTAGTGAGTAAGTAAATAGGCATATACAGAATTGGCAAATAAGACTACCTGTATTCCTTTGTTTTGATTATTCTTACCCCTCACATTATGTTCTAGGTCCTAGTTATTATTCAGTTCTACATTGCTGCAAAAACCCCTCACTGCGTGTGCTCTCTCTCCCTCTCCCCCCCCTCTCTCCAGCCTTGTCTCTTATATATCCTCCTATCTTGCTAGTCTTTCAATTATTTTTATAGTCACTACTCTTTTCAAATTTTAAACTTTTAAAGTTCAACATTATCCTGGCATTCAAGGACTCTCTGGTTCTGTATTTTTTCTCATTTTATATCTCACTTCTCCTAGGCCAGGGCTGTCCAATAGAACTTTCAGTGATGATGGATATACTGTGTTGGCAGGCACTAGTGACATATAACTACATAGCACTTGAATCATGGCTAGTGCAACTGTGGAAATGTTAAAGTATTATAGCTAGACTCTAGCACCAGCCAACGTATTGAACAGAACCAATATCAATTATTATCAATTGTAAGGAATGGTCTGCTTCTTCTATCCCAAAATTTGATTTACAAATTTTCTCTTTCTTGCCTTTGACCATATTACTTCACCCTCGACCTGGTCCCCCCATCCTGATGTTTATTGCCTGCTCTCTTCATTTTCCCCTATTCACATTCCACCATGAGGGAAACCAGCCACTCATGACCCACCCCATCCTGGTGGAAGGGATTTCTGAATTCCCAAAGATATTGTTCTGTTTAAAGTCAATTCTTCCTACCATGATTGTAGATTCTTTAAGATTGAAAACTTATTGGCAGTAAACACAGTATCTAACATTCAAGTACATTTCCAATAAATATTTATTGATCAGTTGTGAGCTGTGCTTTGCAAGACATAAGTATAAGAGAAATAAAATGTCTGCTGTTTGGGAGTTAAAGAGCCAGGCTAGGCTAGGAACAAATCTCAGCAGCATACAGAGACAGAGACTTACTTCTTATTCATGCTCTGTATCCCTGTGACCTGGCCATGACTCCCTCCAGGGCCTCAAATGCTGATCAGTCTCTTGAAATGTCTGCCTGTAAATGACAAGGAACATTTTATTGCCCAAAGCAAATCATCTGCCTACTGCTGGGGTCAATAGGGAGGAAATGTATGATTCTTCAACAAGGGGGACATCAGATGTTTGCTAGGATTCCACCATTTCCCCCTGTCTCCATGGAAAAAGCTTCATTAACTCATCTCTCTGCATTTCTCCCTGCTACAGCCTGTCTTTTAGGTAGTCTCCAGAATGTTTCCTGTGGCACAAATCGGATCATTTCCTAACCCTATGCAAAGACCTGGGAAAGCTCCCCATTTTGAATATGAAAATCCTAAACTCCTAAGCCTCATGTTTGTGAAACTTCACAATCAAGCCTTGTCTTGGTCATGTTCCCACTGTATACCCTATGATTTTTTGCCCCAAATCTCCAGTCTTTGGAATCAGCCTACTAGAATACTTATCCCTGGTAGCCACCCTGCAGAAAGCTAGCCCAAAAGGACCTCTGAGAATTATGGCCAGAAACCTAGCAGAGAGATTTGCTCCCCCATGGGTGCTTCTGTAAGATACAGTACACACTTCCTATAAGGTAGCATTTCTTAAACTGGTAGTATTCACGGGTTTACATAGTTGTTCTCCCACTTGTTCTAAAGTCACTCAGTCACAGAGCCTTGACACTACTCATCTTTATTAGCGTGGTGCCTAGAATGGTGTCTTCACAGCAGATGCTTAGTATAGCCTTCCTTTAAGGAAGGTGAATAGCAAAATTCCTTATCTGGCTCTCTGTGATAGAGGATAATTGGTAAAGTTAAAGCAGAATGGGTATAATACACACAAACTACCCAGTATGCTCTTGATTGTCAACACAGATAGAATTTAATTGTAAAAGGTTATTTGTGGCATTGGACAGAAAAATATTTAAAAGTATTTATATTATTCAGAGTATTGGCTGTGTGTTTATCGAGCTTTTTTTAAAAAGAAATAAAATGTTTCATTTATTCAGGGTAAGTTCTATGAATTCCTCCATAGAAACTGTAGCTATTGCTTCCCAGATAATTACTCCCTATGATTTCCATTTTAAATCAAGCTTCACTCTCAATTAACACTTAATGAAGTCTCATGTTATATTTGGAGATGCCAGGATCTTTATTGGTTATAGTCCCAGCTCACGACACCTGTCCAGTAGTGCATGAAATACAACTAATACTTGATAGAGTCTTTGTGTTTCAGCCTTTGTGATAATTTCAATGATGCAAAGTGCTCATTCATAAGATTAGATATTAGTCTCTCTCTTCTTGGATTTCATATAAAAGAATTGATTTTTTAATATAATGTTCATTTATATTTATTGTTTTGGAAATTTGCTTTATGGACTTCATAATGCAAAAGACCAGAATAGCTTATGGTTGCTTTCACCAAAAATCTGTTTTTCTAAAAGACTTTTCTTCAATTGCTTTCCAGTAAATGTATTTTTGTGATCCATTCTTACAATGTATTGCAAAATGCCCCAAATAGCAGGCATTGTTTGCCTCTGACCAAGAGATTTTGTGCTTGCTGAAACCGGAATTGCTATTTAAAACAACACTATTTGAATAGCTAAAATGTGCTACTAACTAGCTTTTGCTTAGCTCCTAGTTAAGAAACCCGTAACTGATTCTAGTCCCTTCTCTTAGTACTCTTATAAGCCAAGGTATCACATTCTTAAAACTGCCTATAACTAAATATCTTAGAAGTCTTGGATTCTCCCTGTTTCATTTTGTGTTTGCATTTAGATTCTAAGTTATAGATAATATTAACATATCAGAAATGCTCTTAGCCTGAACTGAATGGCTTGGTTGGTTGAGCATCACCCTGTGCACTGAAAGGTTGCCATTTTGATTTCTGGTCAGGACATATGCCTGGGTTGTGGGTTCAGTCCCTGTTTGGGGCATATACAGAAGGCAAACAATCAGTGTTTCTCATATTAATGCTTTTCTATCTCTCACCCTCTTCCTTCCTTCCTTTCTTCCTCCCTTGCTCCCTCCCTCCTTCCCTCTCTCCTTCCTTCCTTTTTTCCATCTCTCTCTCTCTCTCTCTCTCTCTCTCTCTATATATATATATATATATATATATATATATATATATATGAATTGCTCTTAGAAATGTTTCTTGCACCACAACAATTTACCTTTAAGGTGAAGGAATAATGCAAGATTATGCTTTTTCTTGATAAGAAAATAAAAATCAATGTCCACAGTGAGCAATATCATTCACTCATTCATTCATTTCCCTGCTAACTATCCTGGGGTTAAACTTGGTGGTATGGCAAGAGCATCTTAAACTTGAGCATCTTGCTATGACAGTATCTAGGGGATGTCCTGGGGAGAAGAGATGATATGACTGCATCAAGGAAGAGTGGGTGAACCATATGTGGCAAGATCTGAAGAAGAGTGGAGGATACTGGGAGGCACCGGGATACACATCAGGGAACTGTACATGCAAGCTTTTTAGAAGACCTTGCACATGTGTTTCCCTACTGGGGATGTCCTGCAACCAAGGTATATGTCCTTGACCAGAATCGAACCTGGGATCTTTCAGTCCACAGGCCGACATACTATCCACTGAGCCAAACCAGTCTAGGCTGGACTAAGTTTTAATGATCAAAGATTCTGCCCCATATGAAAGGAGGATTTGACATAGCATATTTTTAGGAGTGTTGATGAGGAAAATATAAAATCTTTTAAGAGATGAGACAGTTCAATAAATGTAACAACTGGTAATTTTTTTAGTGTCTGAGAGAGAAACACTTTTAATTGTCAGATTTCTTATATTACAAATTTAAAAAAGGAAATGAAGCCTTAATAGAAATTCAGCTAATACAGAGCAGTTGGCACTTAATTAATCAAATGTGTATTAAATTCTGCTGTAGGTCAGGTACCATGCAGGGTGCTTCATGTACAAAGATAAATTAAGTTAAAATTTCATAAAGCAATAATATATCAGTATGCTACAATTTGATGGGTGCTGTAAGAGAGAAATGAAAAATGAGTTATATCTTTGATTTAATTGTTGATATGTCTTCTGAAGATATAAAATTTCACTTATTTCATCTTGAGCTTGGTTTTCTGAGAACCCATTCAAGAATAATGGAGGAGAGTTGTAATTTTCTTTTGGAAATTTCTAAACTATAATTCCTAAGGAATCATATCAACTATCTCTCAGTTATGTACTCTGTACTGATGTTATGTTCTTCCTGCTACCCCTTCTCCTCATTTGGAGAAAAACAATTTCTCCTTTGAGGCCTAGCTAAAATGCCAAACTATGAAGTTTTACTTGACAATGTTACATTCAATTAGTGCCTTATTTTATGCCTTGATAATATTTGTTTTTATCACAAATTATTACATTTACCATATTGTATTCCATATTATGGCTAGTTTTTCATATGTTCATATGGAAACATATGTATGAACTCCATGAATTTTGTTCATAATGGAAAATATTACAATTTTGATAGAAATGAAAGAATTTATAGCAATTTTCCAATCTACTAACTGATTCACAATATAAAAATTATAAATCAATCTGTAGAGTCTCAAAAGCAATATTAGAATTCTTGAAATAGAGCCACTATTTGATCTCAAAGATTTAACTATTAATAATAAGAATCAGCCGAGACCGGTTTGGCTCAGTGGATAGAGCGTCGGCCTTCAGACTGAAGGGTCCCGGGTTTGATTCTGGGCAAGGGCATGTACATTGGTTGCGGGCACATCCCCAGTAGGGGGCGTGCAGGAGGCGGCTGATCGATGTCTCTTTCTCATCGATGTTTCTAACTTTCTATTCCTCTCCCTTTCTCTCTGTGAAAAATCAATAAAACATATTTAAAAAAAATAAGAATCACATTCTTGTTATTCTTCATAGAAACCATATAATGCAAGAGCTAAAAGCAGGATGTCCAGGTCAGACAAGTCCCACCTTTGACTGTTATCTCTTCAAGCATAAGTTTTATTTCCTGGAAGCTAGAACAGGTAGAAGAACAATGCCTACCTCAAAGCATTTTTATGAGGATTAAATAAAGCAATGTTTATAAGTTTTTTAACTCAGTGCCTGGACATAGTAAGAAGTTAATGATTTTTTTCTTCTTTTTCATTCTCTGAGATTAGATGACTTTCTAACTAAAGGAAGGAGAAATAGGTTATTTTGTGTGTTTTGGAGTACAAAGTTATATTAATGCCCCTCCTCCCCCCCCACCTTCCCAATATCCTCAGGGGGAAGAAAAATGGAAGTCATTATAAGATTGAAAATCCTAATCTACATAGTGGTAAATTTGTTCCTTAAAAGAATATCAGATATACCTACTGTTCTATTTGAGAACACAAGCTTCACTTCAACTTTAGGCCACATTTGGAATTGGACTAATGGTTGAAATAATTTGGTATATGTTTAACTCCTTAGAATAGAATCTGTCATCCAGAAATAAGTAGAAAGTTGTAGAATATGAACTCTTAGCTGAAATATATTACTAGTCAAAATTCTTATCAAAATGGTGATAACTAACTTTGACATCACACACTCTACCTTCTTTGTTCCATACAAAGCCTGTCAAATAAGCAGTACTGATATGATTAACCACTCTGCTGTATAGGAAAAAATAAATATGAAAAAAGTTAGTAATTTGCCCAAGGGCATGCAAGAAGCATAAGGCATATTTGGACATATAATCAGGTTTAATGACCAAAGCACCAAGTTCCTTCTATTTCTGTCATGTATTGTTATTGTGTAGATCAATTGACAACATGGGCCCCCCCTCCCTCACTCTTTGAGGAAAACAGATATGTATGTCAGGGAGAATTTACAGATAAAATTCTAGTTCTTTTTCATTCTCTTTTCACAGAGCAGCACTACTTGGCAGTTCCCTTTTCTACACTGTTCTTTGTTCCTCCTCCAGCCTCTCTCAAAATTTAAGAAAATGTCAGGTTAGGTATATTTTGAAAAGCTTTGTCTTATTTGAGATAATTCCAAATTCAGTTAATCACTTCATTATATAGGAGAGCTTCAGATTAATGAACCTAGAAGAAAGGAGAGCATGGACCTCTTTGCTCACAGCAAGTCCCTCTAAAGCTGTTATTAGCAAGGACCTGGGACTGCAATGGTGCAGGTGTAGGAGGGAGAATGAAGTCACATAGAAAGTCAAAAGGTGGTTTCCCAAGCATCCAAAAACAGACCTCTCGAGCAGCCCCCTCACATCTTTTAAAATTAAATGTTCAGCAGAACTTGAAGCATTAGTAGATTAACTTGTCAATACATTTTCCACATCACTGCACAAAGCTAAGCTCTAAGAATGAAGTGCAGTGTTTAGGTATTTTTTTAACCGACTAAAACAATTATAGGTGAAAGAAAAACATGGAATAACTCTGCAAAGCTCTATTTTGGAACTGAGGTTTTAGCTATTCATAGGCGAATGGTTGAAATATTGTGGTATATGTTTGTGGGATATTTTTAGCTCTAAAAAATTTCCTGGCACCAGTGTTATGGGCTGAATTGCATTTCCCCAAAATTTATGTGTTGAATTCCTAAACCCTAGTGCTTCAGGGTGTCACTGTATTTGGAGGAAATTTCCTTAAAGAGGAAATTAAGTCAAAATGAGGCAAGTAGGGCAGGTCCTAATGCAGGATGACTGCTGTCCTTAATAAGAGCAGATTAGGACACCTACAGTCAGAAGGGAGATAGTGTAAGGACACAGGGAGAAGATGACCCACTCTAAGCTTCAGAAGAAGATACCTTGATCTTGGACTTTCCGCCTCTTGATTGTAAGAAAATCAGCTTCTGCTGTTTAAGCCTGCGGTACTTTGTTATGGCAGCTCTAGCAAACTAAGACAAGTAGTACCAGAGCCTTGGCCATAGTGTTTAGGAGCTTGGCTACATCTTAAAGTTCCAATGAAACGATGAAAGGTTGTTAGCAGTAACACTAAACTAGCTTTGGTGAAAAAAACGAGCATTTTTCATTTTCAGGCTTAGAAAACCAGCATTTGTAACCCTGAGTATAAATACTACCAGAACTTTAATGGTTTATGTTGGGCATTGTGAAACAAGTAGCCACTTGGGAATTGGGATCTGTTTAAGGACTTTGTGAGCTGTGTGAACTTAAACTTTCTGAATGTTGTCTCACTGGTAAAATGGGCTAATAATGTATTATAAGATTGTTGTGAGAAACAGGCGAGTTAATGGCTATGAAAACAGCACCGTGTAAATGGCAGTTATGTAATTGTCAATGTTATATAAGTGTTATATAACAATGTGAGTCATTATTATATGTGGACCCTTCCGTTGAAGGTAAAAGTAGAACTGGAGGCATTTTAAGCTCGGCTCATCTTAGACATATGATTTAACATTAGTATGGATGTTAAATTCCTTATTTTTTACTTAACATTTAAAATGAGGCTTAAGATGGTGGGAGTGTCCCCAGAAAAGGTGAGAGAAAATGAGGTTCACAGCCTTGCTCTGGATGAATTGGGCCCCCAGAAGCACATAACCAACATGACCCCATAGCTTCCACTTCCATTTGGATTTAGAGATTGGCCCATGAATTATAGCTCAGCACAGTGGAAAGGAATCACAGAGCTTGGAAATTAGCCTCATGATCATCTGACTCTTGGTGTTCTATTATTTTAAAAAGCCCTCAAAAGCAGTGGAGTTTTTCAATAGCATTTCTTTCTCTTCTTTACCACATAGTAGGGGAAAAAGTAAAAGTAGTATAAATTCATTAAAAATATTTTAAGATGCAAAAGAGCTCAAGTAATAATAATAAAAAAAGATAATACCCACAATTCTGTTACCTGCTGCTAATGCACCCCTTTTCCTATCGTCAACAAACACAAATTTCAAGTAGGCAGAGTTTCTCAGCCTTGTCACTACTGACACTTGGGGCTGAATAATGATTTGTTGTGGGGGCTATCCTGTGCTTTGCAGAGTGGTTAGCAACATCCCTAGTCCACCTACAAGATGCCAGTAGTATCTCTTTCCTCCATCTGTGACAACCAAAAATAACTTCAGACATTGCAGAATGTCCCCTGGTGGGGGAAAATTACCCATAGTTGAAAACAATTGGTCTAGATAAAGGAAAGTATGCTTTCTGGACTCTTAGAAAAGAATGTAAAAATTAGATGAGCAGACTAATGCCAAGAAAAAAAAATTACCCTTTAGTTCTCCTCCCCACTCAGAGCTTTCACTCTTCCTTACTGCTTATTCCTTGACTTGTCATATTCAAGGGAGGCAAGAGGAATGGGAAGTAAAGGGGCAAGCTGACCACAAAGCATAGGGGGAGAATTTGGCTTGGAAGATTACAGGTGAGAATGGTGGACACATGGAGAAGCCAATGAACAAGTAGCCCTATGTAAGCAAAATAATGGAACAATTTGAAGTGTATTGTTAATCACTTACATTGTAGCATGTCTTCCATATAGGTATTATCTTCCTCACTTCATGCCACAATATTTACTGCTGCTATTTGAAAAACAAGGGAATATTAAGCTCTAGAGAACATAGACTATGAGGATGCCATAAGACATAGACCATCCAGCCACAAATTCCTTTTACCGATGAGCCCTATGAGGTTCAGTGATGTTAAAGGACTTGTCTGTAGTCACCCAGAAAGCTGAATCAGGACTAGAAAAAAATTTCTCCAATACCTGGTCACTCACTGATCTTTCCATCATCTTATGCTGCTTAATCCAGGGCAGCTTTTTCCTTTAATTCACATTCTAAGATGTACCAGTGCTTACATCTCAATGCGACCAGTTCTTTTAAAAGTATGTAACTATGATGGTTTTTGTCTCTGACTCAATTTGTAAACTTCTTTTTAGTAAAGTAAAAAGGTCTATGCTTTTTATCATGACTAAACAGAGGCAGTAGAACAAGTGCCTGTGATTTTCCATTATCCCCAGCGAAGGAAAGAGGAACAAACACAGCAGAGTCGGGCTCCCTTTATTTCTCCATCCCTTAACTTGATTTGCAAGGCCTTTCCTGATGGGACCTGGCCTGCTTTTGCCTTCTTATCTCCATCTAGTTACCTTGTCCTGCCTGGCAGTTTGACATTCCATCCACCCATCATTCCCCTCTCCCTCTATCAATCAAATTGAAAGTCTCCTTTTAAACACATTTCAAATCTAATGCCCTTCAGGAGCATGGTTCTCCCACCTGACACTGACATGTGTTGCATTTTGAGTTTCTGTATTAATGTTCCCCACAGGGTGCTCTGCAGAACACAGATGCTTTACAACGTAAGGTACACCTTGGCCTGAGCATGGAGTCAGGGTCTGCAATGTCTCTTTTGCAGAGTTCCACAGGTAGTTGAATAATAAAGGCTTTAAGAAGTGCTATGATGAAAGTTGTGCTTGACTTGCTTTGCCATATCCTTTCTTAAACTTACTTGCCATCTGTATTAGTCAGTGTTTTTTTGAGGTGAACCATTAGGCTATATATTGATGTATAAGAGGAACTTTATTATGAGAAATGGCTCATCAATTGGAGACTGAGAAATCCTACCATAAATTGTCGAAAGCTGGAGAAGCAGGAAAGCAGTGATATAAATCAGTCTGAAACTGAAGATCTGAGAACCAAGAGAAGCAATAATGTGGGGTTGGGGAAGGGGAGAGGTTGGGTAGGTGGTGGGGTGGGGGACTGATATAAGTCCTAGAGTTCAAATGCCTAAGAACCAGGAACTCTGATGTTCCAAAGGTAAGAGAAGAAGGATGTCACAACTCAAGGAGAGAGAGAGAATTCTCCCTTCCTTTTCCTATTTGCTCTATTTAGGGCCTGCAATGGATTAGATAATGCAACCCATATTGGTAAGGGCAGAATACTTTGCTCAGTCTATTGACTCAAATGCTAATCTCTTCTGGATACATCCTCAAACAGACACCCAAAATAATGTTTTATCAGCTATCTGGGCATCTCTTAGCCTAGTCAAACTGACAGATAAAATAAATCATCATTGTGTCTACCTTGTAAAAAATGATACCTATTAGTAGTCAAGGAAATGAGTGTTTCTTAGAATCCACCATAGGAGACATTATTTTATATCAATAAATGTTTGAAACATATATTTGGAGATCATTTATTTAAAATAATGACATGATGCCTTAGACATTTCTTTTTGGACCAAATTACATTTTTATAACCAGTAAGATAATCTAGGTAAAGCATTGAACAGATATCTTGATCCATAATAGCTATTTAATGAATTTGAGAAATTTTTGATAGTAAGCTGCACTTTTCTGTACCATGATCAATTTATTCACATTCTAATTCATATGAAAGTGTGTTTGTGCATGTGTGACACTACAGTGCCTTCAAGGTAGGTATATGTCTGACAGTGCACGCAAAGAGCCTCACTATCTAGATTTCAATTTAGAATCTATTTCAAATAACCAATAAGTGTTTATTTGTTCAAAGTATTATCATGACAATAAAATGTAGAGCATGTAGAGCAAATTGTGCTTTATGAAACTTTTCTCTAAAACTATTCCTAACAAAAATGAGCCTCCACTCTATGTCATTATGATTCTTTCATTTTTCATTGAAAAATTTTAATTCCATTGAAAACCTATATAATATAAAATTCAGATAAAAATTCTTCTTGTTTATATTCAGCATGAGAATTAAAGTTTTATGTTTTTTCTTGTAAGAATAATTTATTACTCTATCAAATTCTTCCTTTGAAGTTTAAACTGATTTGTTTTTCCCTCAAAATTAAGTTGACCTTATGTATAAGATTTTAGAAAGTAACTGAACAGAAGATAAATTAGCTTTTTACATAGAGTAAAACTTTCATTTTTGATTCAGGAACCATTAATACATTATCCATTTTAGCCTTGGAGGCTCTATGCTTGGAAAAACATTTCAGTTCAGATTTATTAAATAAAGATTTTACTAAAAATCACATACCTTCCAGGTATGGGAAAATTGCTGCATGTTGGGAACTTGCCAAATTTTGAAGAATAATTATTACTTATATTGTGTATGTGCCACAGAAATTCTCTAAAGGCATGGTCTAGCATACAGAATAGATTAACACATGCAGTTTCTTCACTATTCAACAGGAGAAGCCGTTTTGGCACACAAAATCTTCCTACTGGGTGAGTACAAAATCACTGACAGAAAGCTAAATTCAGTGAAGTTCGCCTTCTTCTTAGTCTTTTCAGCCTCTTCCCAACCCCTGCCCTTTCAGGGAACCCTGCAGATGAGCCCCCCTCAGTCCGAAGAGTCTGGAACTCTGGGCTGGAATATTTGCATGTAAAAGTCTTAAATAGGTAGACCAATGATTATTATAAGAGAGTGATATTTTTGATAATAAGAAATAGTTCTTAAAAGCTGTCCTGTTGTAATCTTTCAAATTAATGTACTGTCATAGTACTTACCACACACTATAGTAGTAATGAAAGTCTGTTTAGTAATGAAATGTCTGTGTATTTGTCTTTTTCCTTTTGTCACAAAATTTCCTTGAAAGCAGGCCCTGTTTTATTTATTTTTATATATAACACACCCTAACCTGTATCTGGCATGTGGACCTACTGGATAAATAGCTTGCACAATAAGTATATGTACCCATATTTTCATAAAGCCTGTCTGCCTTCACAACAAGCCTGTGAATCTTATCTGGTCAAACCTGGGGCAGAAGAAAATATGACCTAGAGTTCAGAAAACCCAAATTCAAGTCCTATCCGTCATTCCCTGGCTCACATTGGGTCAGTCTCATCACTCTGATTGTTATCTTCTCTACCTGCTATTAAAGAGCCTTGACCAGACATGAGTACATTTTTTTTCAATAATACTTGCCTAAGTGTGATCTAAAATAACTCAACAAAACAGGGCCACTAAGTTGATAACGTAATTCATTCTAGAGGCTGCTATGGTGCTATTTATTTATTATTTCAACTTTGGTTCATATGTACCACTGGTAACATTTTTAATGTCAGAGTTCAAGCCACATAACCCACTGGCAAAAGCTAAAATGAAGCCAAGGATTGATAATTAAGTTTCAGCAGCATATTGGACTTTATTCTTTCCCCTCATGGCTGCTGTTATTTTATGTGATATTCTCCCCTGCATTTTGCACAGTCCATTTTCATTAATGCTCTTCATGAATGAGTAAGATCATTAGGACTGGTTTGAAAAGATATTTCATTCTTTTAACTTGAAGCACATGCTCTTGCTTGAACACGGGCAGTGATTTGCAGGACTGTTATTATTGTATAAGCAACATGGTATGGTTGAAAGAGCATTGGCCTGGGAGGTGAAAAGGTTAGAATGGAGTTCTGATGTTGCTACTAAATGCTGTACTGATGTAAATTACTTCACATCATTGGCCCTCCATTTTCTCACTTACAAAGAACTCAGTAAATATATTTTTTAGCTACAATATTTATTATAATTCTATCATATAGGCAGTCTATAAAGTATTTGTTGGATGAATTAGGGAATTAGTGAAATATTGCTATGTTTGGGTCCTCTAGGCCATAGCAAGCATAGTAAAAGGGTCCAGCTTTCTTAATGAGTCAATGGGCATGTAGTACTCTCATGCCATATTTATGTTTATCTTAGAATTAATATGACTTTGATGCTCAGGCCACAAAATGCCTTGGCAACCACCAAAATCAACATTCACCTTCGTTAGGTAGTTAATTCTTCAAAGCCCTATCTAGAGCTACTAAATCAATCTAAGCTACTATGGACCACATATAAATTACACATTATACTGTAAAGGGTAAAATAAAAGAGAAAATTTCACTCTCTTTCCTCATTAACATTGACTGTCAATGTGAAGTAACTTTGGATAAGCAACCAGGATGTTTTATGACTCACAAAAAAAACCCAACAAGACTTGCAGGGTATGAGAGTTCTTGAGTAATTGATTTCAGTAATTTGCTTTGCTTATCAGAGTACTAGGTTGTACTTACTGTTTTATGATATATTCATTGTTTTTTCCTAATGCAGAATCTTTGGAGTCTAAGTAGAACATTATTAAAAAATAAATAGGAATGCTCTTTGCAAGGATGTTTTTGGTTTGTTTCTTTTACTCTAAATGGATTTCATATCTCTTGTACTCAAGTAAAATCATGTTTATATACTTATCTAAATACGCTCTTTCCCTTTTGGCAGGATTTCTTGTTCCAAAATGCATTAGAGTAACCAATACAATGGTTGATTCTGTTAATATTCCAATGACTCCAGAGGTGGTTTGGGCCTTATGTAGCTCTTGGGAGAAGGTATATCACTTCTGCAATTCATGAATGTCATGAATAAACTACAGTGATTCTGAAGCATAAAGAATGTTATTAAGAGTTTTTACTGATCTACTGAAGAGTATTTTTGAATATATATAGGTCATATTACTTAAAATATTTTTAAAATGAAAAATCAGAAAACCCAACTAAAATCAACTTAAATATAAATAAGACTGGAGATACAGAAGTTCTAAATTTGGAAAATTCATTAACTCAGTGACATTCAACTAGGATCTATTTTTTCCATTTCCCACTTTGCCACCATGGCTGTTACTACCATTTTCCCACCATTTTTGCCTCATGATGGTAAGATGGCTGCAGCAGACCCAGACATCACCCAGCAATGTTCAAAGCACTCCCCCCAACCCTCTACAACCCCAGTTGAACTTATATAATGTATTGCCCAGAATTGTATCTTTTGCATATTCCTAAATCAATCATTGTCAGGGTTGTCTTACCTTAATTAGGATTCACATAATAGCACTAGTGAGGGTTCCTTCTCCTCTGGTGATACAATTCATACTTCTACCCACAATACCTTGAACATAAATGAGGTTCTGTTAGAATTGAAGAAAGGAAATAATGGCTGTTAGCAACCAAGATCATACTAGACAAGTAACATAAAATCTGAAAATGTTAATTCTGGAATTTTTGTATCATGTGTTTATTGGAGAGTTACTTGATAATCCATATTCATTTTACTTAAAATAGATGATAGATTGATGGTATCGATGCTTGTCATTAAAATGATTTAATTTTTCTGATTTAGCTATTTTTAGTATCTGTTTTTTTATATTTGTGTGATGCTCATTTAGATGAGAATTGTTTGAAATACTTATAATTTTGATGTTGGTTACTTAAGGTCTGAGTTGCATAATATCAAGAATAGAGGGCAAAATGATGAATTGAGAATTTTACTCAAATTAGAAAGTATTATTGGGATTTATTGAAGAATGCTGCACTTACAAATACATGTGGCTTAGCTAAGATACTTAGATGGCCAGAGAATAATGGAAATGGAAATTAGTATCATCCCATGTTGATCATCAACTGATCATAAAAGGCAATATTTATCATTTCATCTATGGGTTTTCAAATTGTGCTTCAAGAAATAGTATAATTCTGAAGAGATACTTTAGAGATTGTGCTATTACTATATTTTATTTTGAAGCATATCTTAAAAATCTCCTTACAGAATTACAACTAAGTCTCATGCTTTCCCACAAGACATAATAGCATATAATTGATTTTCTAATTGGTTGTAGTTAATTATAGAAGTTGTGATTCTATGTTGCTCTCACTTACCTTGACTTAGGCTTACCCAGGTCATCTGTATAATATGGTACAATTGCTACTATAATATATGTATAAGTTGCTTAATCAAATGCTGGACAAACCTTAGCATTTAGTATCATAGTCCATGTACACATTATGAGATCATTGTAATTTAGATGGTCTGGTACATATTTATGGATTTAGATACTTGTCTTATTTCTTTATGATGATTTATTAGTCTACTAGGGATTCTGTAACAAATGCCTTAGACTTTGTGGTTTAAATAACAGATGTTAATTTTTCACAGTTTTGGTGGCTGAAAGTCTCAGATGAGGTTGCTAACATGGTTGGATTCTGGTGAGGGTCCTCTTCTTGGCTTGCAGAGCTGATCACTGACTTCTCACTGTGAGTGATGGAGAGATAGAGATAGAGATAGAGATAGAGATAGAGATAGAGATAGAGATAGAGAGATATAGAGATAGAGATAGATAGAGATAGAGATAGAGAAAGAGATAGAGATAGAGAGGGAGGGAAAGAGAGGGAGGGAAGGAGGGAGGGAGGGAGGAGGGAGAGAGAGAGAGAGAGAGAGAGAGAGAGAGAGAGAGAGAGAGAGA
>JAAGEH010000012.1:71567701-71633219 GCA_011751065.1 Lasiurus cinereus | reverse complement strand
GAGAGAGAGAGAGAGAGAGAGAGAGAGAGAGAGAGAGAGAGAGAGAACACACATATTAGCTCTGTGGCGTTCCTTTTTGTAAAGACACTGATCCCATCATGATAGTGTCACTCTCATGACTTCATCTAACTCTCATTGCCTCTCAAAGACCATGAAATACTGTAACATTGGAGGTTATGGCTTCAATATATGAAATTTGGGGTGACACAAATATTCAGTTCCATGGCAGATGATAAAGAATTATATCAAATGATAGGTACTATAATTATTCAACTTATAGGTTAAAATTTTCCTATCAGTCTTCTCAGAGGCTTTTGGATCAGTATAATAGAAGACTATTCTGTTTACAAGGCAAACTCTGAAAAAAAGCTATTACAATTTACAAGTACCTGAATGATACAGGATTTTTCAATTCCCTACAGCTAAGATATAAGACAGAAATAAACTGGAGAGATAGAAGGAAGACTAAGTATTTAAATTTTTTTTTGTAAATATGGACCCTTTTCTCACTTATTTTATCAATAGCTATCATAAGATGTATAGATATAGTAAATTTATAGTAAAAATGCCACTTTAATCATTTTATATATCATAAACAAACAAATAAACAAAACCAGTTCAAGGCAGAAAAATATGTATCCTGATGTAATCAACTGTTTTAAAAAGAATACCATGGAGAATGATGGATGCAATAGAACCCATCAGAGACTAAGTTGTAACATATGATACATTCATATTATTTTGTTCCTTAATTGTAAATTGCATAATGCATGAGGGCATTTCCATGATAATTTATACCACTTTCATTTTGTAGGAAACTATTTAATGATAAATGTTGCTGTCTTAGAGAATGTAGGTAATACTATGAAATTTATAAACTCAGATGCTGCAGGTGTGATAGCCAAGAAAGAGCTGGTATTGACCTTAGGCTCTGGAAGGAATCAAGCTACCCTCTGCCAGCTGGATTTTCAGTGGGCATTTCTGCTGTCTATCGGAAGTCCTCATGTCTATTCTTCTCCTTTCTGTGGGCCTCATTAGGGAAATTAGATACTAAGTCCTGCCTCCTCTTGTTTTTTTTCGGAATCTTCCTAAACTTCACCATTACATGAATATTTAGCCTTTCATTCCAAAAGAAATCCATTGCACTCAAAAGAGAAGCAATTTTTGTCTTGCTTTTTGGGGTTGGGAATCTCTTAAAAATAGTTTCGTTGGGGTTTAAAAGTAATTTTGAAGTCATTATGACTATATCAAGTTAGTAGAAACATGGGTTAAAGTTCAACTATTTACTTAAAATTGATTTTCAGATCCAGAAACGATTGGGCCTGGAAAAACTGCTTTTTATTTCTTCAATGGGTCAGTTCCTTATAATACTAATGTGTAAAATGAAAAACAAAAGTGTTTTTTCTTGAGGGAGGGGGTTATATTTTAATAGATGGTCATTATTCTTTTCAAAATGTTTGCCATGCCCTCTCTGTTTCCTTGAAGGTTTGTTGATGTTAAATACATATAGATAGAGATATAAATATAGATTAGATTCATTCATTTACATATAACTTACTGATACATATTAACATATAATTTTTATATATAATGCATCATTATAAACATTACAGATGTGTGTGTCTATGTGTGTGTGTAGCCTTGTGTGTGTGTGTGTAATATTTGTGTATTAAATGGCAAATATTGAAATATTTTAGGAAGAGTATAGTACTTTTGTCACATAAAGCACGTTGTGCCCCTCTCCCCATACCTCTGAAATTCATCAATACAAAGATATTCTATAGTACAAAGCATTTGAAAGTATTTGGTACAAGAAACTCTACCCTTGGCTCTGCTTTGTAGACAAGCTGTTTCAGAAAAAAATATATTTAGTTCTATGTGGATGCATGTCAATGGGGGGATAAATGTGTACCTATATCATAATAAACATTTCCTGTGGACCTGTCCCTGTTTTAGAAATGAACCATGGTTGAATCTGAGGTTGGCATTAGGAGCAAAGTATCAAAATCTGGAGTGCAAAAGGAAACAGGGTTGGAGGAGAGGAAAACCTTTTGACAAGGTATAAAGATTTGTTGCTTGTGGCATGGAAAATTAGAAACAATATGCTGTTTTAAAAGCAACATTAAAGGGGACTAAACTGAGCAATTCTATGAAAATCTCTAACTCCTCATGTATAACCTTAAAAGTTGCTCTTGTAGATAAATTTCAGTAAGATGAAGGCAATCTATATTGGAGGCATTCTTGATGAATTAGCGATTTGAAACATATCAGAGGGAAAATCCAAATGTACAAGGCATGGAAACTACCAACCTGCTATTTTTATACAATTCATTGTGGCATTTAAAAAAATTTTTATTAATGTGTTACATGTATACATATCTTTCCATTGCTCCCCCCTTCCCAGGAATACCCTAACTCCCAGTATGGTTATGCTTATATGCATGCATACAAGTCCTTTGGTTGATCTCTTATCTACCCCACCTCTCCTTAACCTTCCTGCTATAATTTGACAGTCTTTTTGATGCTTTGCTGCCTCTGTATCTATCCTTTTGTTCATCAGTTTATAATGTTCTTTATTATCCACAAATGAGTGAGATCATGTGGTGTTTCTCCTTCATTGACTGGCTTATTTCACTTAGCATAAAGCTCTCCAGTTCCATCCAGGTTGCTGCAAATGTTAAGAATTCCTTTTTTTTTTTTATGGCAGCATAGAATTTCATTGTATAGATGTACCATAGTTTTCTGATCCATTCATCTGCTGATGGGTACCTAGGCTGTTTCCAAATTGTAGCTATTGTAAATTGTGCTGCTATGAACATAGGGGTGCATAAATCCTTTCTGATTGGTGTTGGTAATTTCTTAGGATATATTCCTAAGAGTGGGATTGCTGGATCAAATGGGAGTTCCATTTTTAGTTTTTTTTTGAGGAAACTCCATACTGTTCTCCACAGTGGCTGCCCAGTCTGCATTCCCACCAACAGTACACAAGGGTTCCTTTTTCTCTGCATCCTCCAGCACTTGTCATTTGTTGATGATTGCCATTCTGACAGGAATGAGATGATATTGCATCGTCGTCTTGATTTGCATCTCTGGTATAATTAGTGACTTTGAACATGTTTTCATCTGTCTCTTGGTCTTCCTTCTATCGTCTTTTGAAAAGGTTCTATTTAGGTCCATTGCCCATTTTTTTTATTGGATCATTTACCTTCCTTTTATTAAGTTGTATAATAGTTAAGTTGTATAATTGGCTGTAGATGTTGAAGATTAAACCTTTAGCAGTGATAACATTTGCAAATATGTTCTCCCATACAGTGGGCTTTCTTGTTGTTTTGTTAATGCTTTCTTTTGCTGTGCAAAAGCTTTTTATTTTGATGTAGTCCCATTTGTATATTTTTTCTTTAGCTTCCATTGCCCTTGGAGCAGTATCAGTGAAGAAGTTCTTTCAGCATATGACTGAGATTTTGCTGCCTGTGGATTCCTCAAGCATTTTTATGGTTTCCTGTCTTATGTTTAAGTCCTGTATCCGTGTGGAGTTTATTTTTGTATATGGTGTAAATTGGTGGTCTCAATTTTTTGCATGTATCTGTCCAATTTTCCCAGCACCATTTTTTGAAGAGGCTGTCTTGACTCCATTGTATGTTCATGCTTCCTTTGTCAAATATTAATTAAGCATAGTGGTTTGGGTGGATATCTGGATTCTCTATTCTATTCCATTGCTCTATATGTCTGTTCTTGTGCCAGTACCAGGCTGTTTTGAAAACAGTTGCTTTGTAATATAGCTTGAAATCTGGTATTGAGATCCGACCTACTTTATTCTTCTTTCTCAGGATTGCTGTGGCTATTCGGGGTCTTTTTTTGTTCCAGATGAATCTTTGAAGAGTTCTTTCTAGGTCTGTGAAATATGTTGTTGGTATTTTAATGGGTAGTGCATTGAATCTATAGATTGCTTTGGGTAGTATGGACATTTTAATGATGTTGATTCTCCCAATCCATGAGCACACAGTATGCTCTTTCATCTGTTTTCGTCTTCCTCTATCTCTTTTTTCAGTGTCCTGTAGTTTTCTGCATATAGGTCTTTTACTTCCTTAGTTAGGTTTATTCCTAGGTATCTTAATTTTTTTGGTGCGATGGTAAATGGGATTGCTTTTTTAGTCTCTCTTTCTGTAATTTCACTATTAGTGTATAGAAATGCCATAGATTTCTTGGCATTAATTTTGTATCCTGCTACATTGCTGAATTCATTTATTAAGTCTATTAGTTTTTGGATAGAGTCTTTTGGGTTTTTTATGTACAGTATCATGTCATCTGCAAATAAGGACAGCTTTACTTCTTCTTTTCCAATTCGGATGCCTTTTATTTTTTCTTCTTGTCTAATTGCAATGGCTAATACTTCCAGTACTATGTCGAACAGGAGTGGTGAGAGTGGGCATCCCTATCATGTTCCTGTTCTTAGGGGAAATGGTTTTAGTTTTTGCCCAATGAGTATGATGTTGGCTATAGGTTAGTCATACATGGCTTTTATTATGTTGAGGTATGAGCCTTCTATTCTCAGCTTGCTGAGAGCTTTTATCAAGAAGGGGTGTTGGATTTTGTCAAATGCTTTTTCTGCATCAATTGATATGACTATGTGATTTTTATCTCTCAATTTATATATGTGATGTATCACGTTTATTGATTTGCAGATATTGCACCATCCTTGCATTCCTGGGATAAATCCTACTTGATCATGGTGTATGATCTTTCTGATGTATTGCTGGATCCGATATGCTAGAATTTTGTTGAGGATTTTGGCATCTATTATTCACGAGATATATTGACCTGTAATTCTCTTTCATTGTGTTGTCTTTATCTGGTTTTGGTATTAGGGTGATGCTGGCTTCATAGAAGGTGTTTGGAAGTGTTCCTTCTTCTTGAATATTTTTGAATAGTCTGAGGAGGATAGGTTTAACTTCTTCCTTGAATGTTTGGTAAAACTCTCCTGTGTAGCCGTCTGGTCCTGGGCTTTTGTTTGCTGGAAGCTTTTTGATATCTGCTTCAATTTTTTCCATAGTTATTGGACTATTGAGATGTTTAGATTCTTCCTGATTGAGTTTTGGAAGGTTATATTTTTCTAGGAATATATCTATTTCCTGCAGGTTGTCCAATTTGTTGGAATAGCATTGTTCATAGTATTTTTTAACAATCCTTTAGTCTTTCAGCGGGGTCTCTTGTTATTTCTCCTCTTTCATTTCTGATTTTGTTTATTTGGGTCTTCTCTCTTTGCTTCTTGGTGAGCCTGGCTTGAGGTTCATCAATCTTGTTTATCCTTTCAAAGAAAGAACCAGCTCTTGGTTTTATTGATCTTTTGAATTGTTTCTTTGGTCTCCAAGTTGTTTTATCTCCGCTCTGATCTTTACTATTGCCTTCCTTCTGCTTACATTGGGCTTTTCTTGTTGCTCTCTTTCTAGCTCTTTCAGTTGTAGGGTTAGGTAATTTATTACCATTGTTTCCTGTTTTTTGCAGTAGGCTTGTAGAGCTATGAACTACTTCCCTCTCACAACTGCTTTCACTGTGTCCCATAAATTTTGTATTGTTGTGTTGTCATTGTCATTTGTTGCCATGATGTTTTTTATTTCTTCCTTGATCTCTCTGGTTACCCAGTCGTTGTTTAATAGCATGCTGTTTTGTGGCATGTTTTTTCATCATTGAATTCACACCAGTATGATCATTTACCTCACTTTCCTTTTTCTACCTTAAAAACATCTCAGCATACTTTGAGCTCGGTTTGTTCTGTTTTTATTCCCAGTAGAATAATTAGTTCCAGAAAATTCTCCTTCCTTGTAAAATGCCCCAAAGTAAATCATGGGAGGCATCATACCTAATCATAGTTATTAGTATTTGTGAAGCACCCATTGTGACAAGATTTGGGAGCATTTGTCTTTTCTGGGGAAGTTGTTTTTATTACTTTTTTTTTAAATGAGTAAAACTATTGGTAAAAAAAATATAAGTATTCTACAAGTCTGACTCAAGCATATTATTGTGTGAAAATAGCAACTAAATCATATCCTATTTTTACCCTAGTGTTGCATTTGCTAAGAAGAGATCCAATGTATACCTGATAGTGACAAGATTTACAATCAGTTTTGTGAACTGTGTTGATTTTAAGTGAGAATTTCTCCAAAGATTTCTAAGTGTGGTTTAAACAAGTATATATAGTATTGCCAAATTATGGCATTTTTGCCTGTTGCTATTAACAGAATTTTTATGTTAGCTTATTCTTTGATAATCATTTAAGTCCCATATCTTTGTGTGTCTTAAATTTTATGAACCAGTAATATTTCTTATTCTCCTCATATATGAATTCTTTTGGATGGGGTTAGGGATGAGCGAGAGAATAAGAAAAAAAATAGTCCATGGTTAAATGTGGGTTTATTTTGATTTTTTTTTCAGATTTAAAGAAAACATGCAATATCTACATCTCTTCATTCAGACACTATTCTAAATAATGGAATTTTGTCATTTTTAAAACCCCTTTCCCCAGAAAACAGCCTTATTTGTGCCCTCTAGTGGTAGATGCATACATTTTTTTCAGCAAGTCAGAGTAACGCTGACTTTTTCTTTCAGTACATAATGATTCAGCATCTAAATAATTAAATAATGTTATCCCATACACACAATTAGAGAAAAATCTTATGTAATTGAGTTTGATATATTTTCAAAACACATCAAAATTATGTATTGAAAAATAAAGCACCATTTAGCTAGAGAAAGTTCTTTATTCACAAAAATATATTTTCTCATGAATTTTATGGTTCATTTGTTCAGCAAAATGCTGTGATTCTTTGAGGAAAAGTAAGGACATTTTCCAAATGCATTTTTTCTTTTTAGAATTCACTTTATGAAAAACTCTATTAAATTGTTGCAGTAATCCATAACCAGTGTCTTATTTTTGTATTGATGATTATCTTGAAAAACCTGCATGGAAAAGAAGGCTTTCTTGTTTCACATAGCAAGAATGGACTCTCTTAGAAAATATCCATATAGAAGTAGATACTGGCCTCATGGCTCTGCTACATTTCTATTGGATTGATACCCTGTTCTTTTTCTCTTCCTAAAATTGCTACTGCCTTCATCTGAAACATCCATTTTCTTACATGCCCAAAGTTATTATAGGAATGGACTCTTTATTTAAACCAAGCCTATAAGAATTCTCTCCTAGGGTTTTTTAAACTAGAACTGAGAAAGAGAGTTAGTGTATGTCTAGTATAGGAGACTTTAAAACATATGGAAATGATGGTGGTCATATTAATTGCTAAATTTTAGTAACAGATGGTAAATCAAAGATATACTTCTGATTTCTACTTCTACTGGGTTCGAGCTATCTGACCTTTTACTATCCCTATAACTTTTATTCCTTTTTAAATCTATCTTGGAATCCAATAAAATCTTTGTTGTGCTTAAATAAATTTAAATTCAAGTTTGGTTTCTATCACTTTTCACCAAAATAATATAATACTACAGGGTATACTGTCAAATTTTTCTTCTCAGATTTTCTCATAATCCATTTTATAGACTGAGCAATGAGAGAGAAATTGGAGGTATAGTTTCTGCTAAAGTAGCAGGTAGTAACCCTCACAAAATTATGATATGTTGCATATTAATTACAGAGGCTTATGAATTCCAATTTCTGCCTTTTCACTCCTAATTAAAAGCACCACAACCTTCTTATTTAAATACCAATAGTATTTTTGCTTTCTCACTCTCCCTTACTAAGACTATGCAATACTAAATTATAAGCACATTGGAGTTCATTTATTACAGTATGTTACCTCTTCCAGGTAATTTTTAAGCCTTTTATTTCTAAAATTGTGGAATGGTAAACTGTCTTTTTTTCAAGTAATTTTGGAAAGTAGAGGAGGAAAAGTATAAAAATATTTGGGTTGGTTGAGGGCATACTTCTTTTACATCTTAAATGATCCAACACTAAGTATGTTTCTAGTATATAGAACATTGGTAAGTTTTAGTGAAACATATTAGCAATGTTTATTGTGTATATATGCCAGATGATATATAATCATTTATAATATATATAATCATTTATAATATATATAATCACTTATTTATAATAAGTTTTCATTTTTACAACTTTTCAAGGCCTCCATTATTATCCTTATTATAAGTGAGCAAAGTTAGAGAGTTTGCCCAAAATCATACAGCTAATAAAAAACTGAGCTGTTTATAAATATTTCTACTTTGTCACAGTTTTCTATCAAAGCATCAGACCTGGATAAGTGATCAGTTCAGAGGATCTTGAAGATTTTGGCCTAAAGCTACCACTTTAAAATTAATGTTGCTTAAGATATGCATATAATAAAATTTGTGTGAAAATTTCACTCCACTAAATTCAATACAAGACAGTGACAGTAGATTGAAACAATTATGCTTATGATACATTTTTGGAAGGTATGCCATGCTTACCTATGGCTCAGCTGTTAGCAGGCTACCAGGCTGAGAGACTGATGGATGAATTAGTTCCAATAGCTGGCCAGTTCTGAGCACCAACCTGCTGTGTAAAGCTCTGTGACACAGATACTTCCTGGTCTTTCCTCCTGTAACTAACTGCTTTGGATCGTCTTATTGCTCTGCCCAAGTACCCTCTGACTGTAAATTAAGTCTATTCTTGGTTCGATTCTTTCATTCTTAATTAGGATTCTTTTGCCTCCCCTTAACAGTAATCAAGCAGTCATCCCCTTAATAGTAATCAAGCTTCTGGGACATATCGGGTAAATGATGGGGACAATTCTCTGGATTAGCAATATAACCTTACTATTTTTCAATTACTTTACTAAGCATTTAAAATATTTTATCTCTAATCTTCACACAGACTCTACCAGATAAGTGTTCCCCACCCCACCCCCTCATTTTATAGATGAGGAAACTGAGACTCATAGAAGTTACAAGCTTTTGAACTTCTCTATAAGTTCCAGTTGGAAAAAACCAAGATTCACACTCAGGTGTGTTGACCTCAGGGACTTTCTATCTTTTTTTTTTTTAATTAAATCTTTATTATTCAGATTATTACATTTGTTTCTTTTTTTCCCCCTCCATAGCTCCCACCCTTCCCTCTGCCCTTAGCTCCCTCCCATTGATCTCATCCATAGGTGTATGATTTTTGTCCAGTCTCTCCCTGTACACCTCTCACCTCTTTCCCCCTGAGAATTATCAGTCCACTCCCTTTCTGTGCTCCTGATTCTATTATATTCACCAGTTTCTTCTGTTGATCAAATTTTTAACTCACTTAATTTTTAGATTCACTTGTTGATAGATATGTATTTGTTGTTCATAATTTTTTGGCTTTTACCTTTTTCTTCTTCCTCTTCTAAAAGAGTACCTTTCAGCATTTCATATAATACTGGTTTGGAGTTGATGAACTCCTTTAGCTTTTTCTTATCTGTGAAGCTCTTTATCTGCCCTTCAATTCTGAATGATAGCTTTGCTGGATAGATTATTCTTGGTTGTAGGTTCTTGCTATTCATCACGTTGATTATTTCTTGCCACTCCCGTCTGGCCTGCATTGTTTCTGTTGAGAAATCAGCTGACAGTCATATGGGTGCTCCCTTGTAGGTAATGAACTGTTTTTCTCTTGCCGCTTTTAATATTCTCTCTTTGTCTTTTGCTCTTGGTATTTTAATTATGATGTGTCTTGGTGTGGTCCTCTTTGGATTCCTTTTATATGGGGTTCTGTGTGCTTCCTGGACTTGTAAGTCTATTTCTTTTACCAGATGTGGGAAGTTTTCAGTCATTATTTCTTTAAATAGGTTTTCAGTATCTTGCTCTCTCTCTTCTTCTGGCACCCCCACAATTTTGATGTTGGTACGCTTGAAGCTGTCCCAGAGGCTCCTTACATTATGTTCACATTTTTGGATTTTTTTCTCTTCTTGCTTTTCCAGTTGAATGTTTTCTGATTCTTTATATTTCAAATTTTTGACTTGATTCTTGCCTTTCTCTAATCTGCTGTTAGGACTCTGTATAATATTTTTTATTTCAGTCAGTGTATGTTTAATTTCTATTTGGTCCTTTATCATCTTTAGTTGGACCTTTTCCATCTCTAGTTGGCTCTTTTGCATCTCTAGTTGGTCCTTTTTCATCTCCTCTTGGCTCTCGCTAACTTTATCCAACTTTTCTAGCATATTCTTGAAAAACCTTAAAAGTGTGGTTTTGAACTCTATATCCAGTTGTTTTTTTCCCTCCATTTCTTTTGTTTGTGATCCCTTTCCTTGTCTCAGCATTTTCACTATGCCGGGGAAACTTCTGTGTTGAATTCAGCCTTATGATACCAGACTTGCAAAACCGAAGAAGCCTCTGTTGAGCTTGGGATGGGTGGAGTCTCAGGTCTTAAGGGAGCGCCTTGCCTTCCAGTGGGCCCCGCCCTCCACGGCCCCTGAGTCTTACGTGACTGGGTAATTGCTGGAGCAGTCCTTGTGCACGGGTGCCCACAGTGCCTCTAGACTGCTGCCTTTCTGGCTCTCCTGCGCACCAGGACCACACTAGTCTAGGTCTCCAGGGTTTTGCCCGAAACAGGGGCTTAGTGGAGTCAGAAGTGGCACAGTGGGAGGGTCTGTCTCCCGTGCAGTTGCAAAAGCCAGTGGCACAATCAGCAATCTGTTCTCTGCGTAGTGCCGTGCCCGCCACCAGACCTGATCTTTTGCGACTCCCCTAAATTTCCGTGCACCTCTCCCTTTTCACAGTCCAAACTCCCCCCATATGAGTTTCGGCTGGATCTGGGGTTTAGTGTTGTAAGATAAGGGGTTCAATGCCGTTGGGAGTCTCTGTTTCCCTCCTGCCAGAGAAAGCCAGCCAGGTACTCCAGCACCTGCTCTCTCAGTGCGCGTGTCTCTGTACCTCAGCTTTTTGCAGCTCCTCTGGGTCTCTGTGAGCCCCTCTCTTTCCCTCTAGTTGTAGAACTTCCACTCAGCCAGCTTTCCTGTGGTTCTGGATGATGTCCGTTCTGTCTTTTAGTTGTAGTTTTGAAATTGTTGTGTGAGGCAGCAGTGTAGGTGTTTACCTATGCCGCCATCTTGGATTCCCTCCATGACTTTCTATCTTGATAGTAGTATTCCCTCTGTCTTCCAAAAAGGTCACAAGGGTTATTTGAATGCATTACACAGATGGAGCTTACAGCCAGGCTGTTAAAGGGAATTAATGTACAGAGTACAGGGCAATAAGAGCTATGATTTTTGTCTTACAGTATGTAGAGTGATAAATAATTAAAAAGCATTTGGTATACAGGAAAATTGTGAGTTTTAAAATGATCATGGATCCTGGAACAATTACAAAGTAAGAAATGAAAAATTAAAAAGTAGTTTAGCTATATAAAAACACTACTAATTACAGTCATTCATGTAAGCTGCTTACCATTTGTGAACAGTTCCTATGGTTCACAATAACTGTGCTTCATATAATGGCACAAGCCATTCTTGGATTTATTGCCAGAAATTAGTTTCCATTTAAGTATGTCCCACTACTCCATTCAGGGACTAATGTCTTCTTGGTCCTTCTCAGGCCACTAGAGGGCCGCCTCAGGTAATGAAACACTAGAGGGTCTGATGCCTCACAAAGTACCCAGCCCTCCACCTTTGACCATTCCTGTTATTGCTACACTGGTGTTATATGACAGGCACCTAGCTCTCCACTGTTTTTGCCATGTGAACATGTAGGTTCTGAATCCCCACATTGCAATTGGCAGTGAGAAACTATGGAGGTGTCTTGTGATAATGAGGACACATTTTGTTTTATCATGTCTCCTTTCTCACTTTTAGATTCTCCTTTATGTGGCAAGGGAGAGTTCATTTCCCCCCACAATGACATCTCACTAATACTTCATTGTCTGTGTCAATCTGAAATATGAATCTCAGGTTAAGTACTTTTCATCCTTGTCACCCTAGTTTAAAGCCAATGTTCTGTGTTAACATGTCTTATCCCAGAACTCACACCTTTCATTGACTGACAGTGAGACCATCCATTCCTTTCAAAGTCTCAACCCACCTGATGGGTAGTACCCAACCTATGGCTCTAACAAGACAATAACATCGTAGTAAAATATGTGTTCAGTGTTCAAGTTTTGTGTCATTAGACTTGAAGGGTACTGGTGTATGATGACTACGCAATTCATTCACTAAATCAAGATATTTGAGAGTGAATAAGGAGCTATTAACAACTATGTCAGGAGCGTGAACAACTGGTATCTATGTATCCCCTACAAATTTGGGATGTTGACTGTCCAGAACAAGTGGGGTTACACCCAAATAAGTCCATTTCTTCCCAAGAATTATCCAGTCTTATCCAGGACACACCAAGCATATGAACAAATACTATGGTTGCATATTATTTATTATTAGAAGCCCAGTGCATGAAAATTCATGCATTGGAGTGGGGGTCTCTCAGCCTAGCCTGCCCCCTCTCACAGTCCGGGAGCCCTTAGGGGAAGGAGATGAATCAGCAATCAGGGGAAGACAATGCCCCATTAAACCTCTGCTGCTGATACTGCTAGCAGCACAAACCTTGGTTGGCCCTGGTTACCTGAGCATCAGGTGGCCCTGGGCAGCTGGGGAACCACCATCTGAGGCTTGCCTGCACCTCTGGCCAGCCCTGAGCATTTGGGGAGTTGAGGGGACTGGGGGGTACTCCGGAGGCAGGCTTGCCATACAACACTAGTGGGGCTGAGGGGACTGGGCACAACCATCTTTGAGGGTGTGGCAGTCAATTAGCATATTCCCTCCTTATTGTCTGAGGACACCACTATATTTGAGGGTGGGGCAGTCAATTAGCATAATTCCTCCTTATTGGCTGTGGGTGCCACCATCTTTGTGACAGCATGAGGGTTAATTAGCATATTCCTTCTTTATTAGATAGGATGATGCAATAATCTAAATTCTAGACATCTGTGTGCATCCAGCCTCCAGATATTCTTGCTCAAATAATTTGTTTATACAGAGTGTGTTTCTAGAGGATATGATGACAATTAATTTTTAAAGATAGAAAACACTGTTTAGTTATAAAATTTGACTTTTAACCTTTGTCATTTATCTTGATTTGGTTGCCAAGAGAGATAGAAGTCTGAAATGAGGCTGCTTCAACATAAATACACTGTGATCATCAGAAAAACAATGTAAAAATCTAGTTTATTCAAGAGTGTCAGATAGACAATGGGTGCTGGAGGAATGATCATACGGCTGTATAATAGCTCAGAGAAGCAATGACACCATGTTAGCATCCATTATTTTGTTTTTATCAGGAATAAGCCAAATATATATGAGCTAGTGAAGGTAATAATCATGGGGAAGGATATGTTAATTTTTTTGGCTTTTTTTTTTTCCTAACTGGACACAGTAAATCTTCATATTAATATTAGTCATTTTTATTTGGATTATTTTATGTGCTCAATCTCAACTTTTTTCCCTTTCTTACTTAAAATGTATTTATTTAATCTGTGGGCTGCTTTAAAGCTAGGCTTGCTGCCTATGTTGATCCTAGGAGAACTGCTTCCAGCAGGACCATTCTGGTTGCTATAGTGCTTTTTGAAATTAAAGATTTTTGGATAAGAGGGCTCACTTTTAAAACAATGTAGTGGGTGTATTGGAGTTGACTTTATTCTGTGTGTGTGTGTGTGTGTGTGTGTGTGTGTGTGTGTGTGTGGTGTGAGAGAGAGTTGTTGGTTAATAAATGAGGCAGATTAGTTAGTATAACAATCATGACAATCATGAGACCAAACTTGAAATGAGACTACCCCATTTCAGCCTTCAGCTCTGCCACTTAATGTGATCTTGGACATGATACTTGAACTCTCTATAACTCAGTTTCATATCTATAAAATAGAGGTAATGATGATTATAATTCCTACTTCATAGGATTGCTATGAGGATTGTGTGATCTAATAAGTGCATAATAAATATTAGTTATCAGAGTTTGCATTCCAGATATTAGTACTATTTTTATTGTTAAAATGTGAAATGATGTAGAATGGAGTATTAAAACACTATTGTTGGCTAGAGATGTCATAATGTGATTTATTTCCCTTTTGGAGATCTTACATCTTTCAGGGAATACCGCTCATTTGCAAAGCAAATGCATTGAGATATGTAAAATAAGAGGAAGAGAACTAGAGCAAAAGTCTTATTTAAAATTTCACATGTAGAGAAATATTGTTTCCAGGCACTTTTCTAAATATCATAGATTTCATTATGGAACTGCCATTTAAATCTTACTACTTTACTCATCTTTATCACCCTTCATGCTAGTTTTAATAATAATAATAAAAACAACTAGTTAAAGAAATTTTTAATGAAATTTAAGAATATAGCTCAGATAAAGTTCTGTTGTAATTGATTTCCTGCAAACCTGCTATTTGTCTATATGACATGTAGAAACTAAATGCCATTGAGTTTTTTAATAGTGCAAGTGGTCTGAGTTTTAGATAAGTGGCTTGATACCAGATCTTTGTTGAATCTGATAGAAGCAAAGATTCTAAGAGGAAAAAATTTTCATTTTTTTAGCCTGTGTAGAAACAGTTTCTGAGAAATTCCTTCTGTGATTGTTAATTCAGGGAAACTTGGCCCGTGGATTCATTGAAATGGTTTGCATTCTAGAATTTAGATATATCTAGAAAACATTTGTACCAATGAAGGTTTTTTTCATTTAATTTAATGGAACATAGTGTGGAATCTCAGAGGGAAGGCAGAGGAGGGTGGGCGGGTGGCAGGTAATCAAGGAAAGACCTTGTATGTATATACACAAAACCCATGGACATGGACAATTAGGTGGTAGAAGCCTGGGGCAGGGACCTGGGATGGGCTGGAGGGGTTAATGGGGGGTAAAAAGGGGACATATGTAATAGTTTCAACATTAAAGATTAAAAAAAGATAAAAAGAAATAAAAATCCTTAATTTAAACAACTTTGTGAAAAGATAACCACAAATTATAAATTTTGACTTCCATTTCAGATTCCATTACAGTTATTATTAAGGAACATTCTTGACTTTATCTTGTTGCATTTCAGCATAGTTCCCCAAACAGCCACTATTAATTAGACCAACTTGTCATTGGAGAGAAAACCTTTTTGCCACGTTACTCTGTGAGTTTGTCCTCACAATTTCTACACCAAGGTGATTAAGATGGTTAACTCTGTCATGTGCAAAGGCATAAATCATAAGACAGGTTAAATAATATTTGTTGCCCTTGATTACTTTAATTACTGAGTTCCTTGGGAGTGTATATGTGTGCCTGTGTGCATATGCCAGTCATAGGGACTGCTTTTCTGTCTACTTTACTTGATTTTCTGGACGTGGCAGATATATGTCTATGTTCTTCTCCTGAGCACATTCAGAAAAGTTTCACGGGTCTGGTCAAGTGATGCTGGCTGGGGATCTTCTTTCCCAGTGGGAAGACTAAGGTGGCATGGAAAACAAGACTGAAAAAATCCAGAGCTTGATTCATTTATTGGTTTATTTTGATGCTTCAGATATTTCCTAATTGTGCATTTTTTAAAAAGAAATTAAGGAAAGCATGTTGTGTTCACTACCCCATAGTAGACAGTAAGGAAATATGTAAACAGTCCACTCTCTGTACACTATGCCAGGCTGTTCTGTGTTCATGATGTACAGAAGTTAAACACATGCTTTTTTAATGAGCCTCAATAAAACTGTTAACTAATTAAGCCTGCCTCCTTCAAGTCAAGTGTTGGTTAACAATTAATTGATCAAGAAATGATGGGGCTATTTTAACTAAATTTTCAACTTAGTGAATCATGATTGATAGATTAGAATTATTTTTTTCTCTCGTTTGGGGAAATGCTACTTTCTCAATTTCTAAAATCTCTTTATATATTACTAGAGGCCCAGTGCATAAAATTTGTACGTGGGCAGGGGTGTCCTTCAGCCCAGCCTACTCCCTCTCAAATCTGGGACCCATTGGATTAGCCCCTTTAGGACTAATCCTAAACAGGAAGTCGGACATCCCTCTCACAATGCTGACTCCCAACTGCTCACCTGCTACCTTCCTGATTGCCCCTAACTGCTTCTGCCTGCCAGCCTGTTTGCCCTAACCGCCCTCCCCTGTGGGCCTGGTCACCCCTAACTGCCCTCTCCTGCAGGCCTGGGTTCCCCCAATTGCCCTTTCCTACATGCCCAGTCTCCCCCAACTTCCCTCCTCTGCCAGCCTGGTCACCCCTAACTGCCCTCCCTTACAGGCCTGGTCCCTCCCAACTGCCCTCCCCTGCTGGCCATGTTGTGGTGGCCATCTTGTCTCCACATGGGGGCAGGATCTTTTGACCACATGGGGGCAGTCATCTTGTGTGTTGGAGTGATGGTCAATCTGCATATTACTCTTTTGTTAGATAGGATAGAGGCCTGGTGCACGGGTGGGGGCCAGATGGTTTGCCCTGAAGGGTGTCCTGGATCAGGGTGTGGGTCCCCTTGGGGAATGGGGTGGCCTGGGCGAGGGGCCTATGGTGGTTTGCAGGTTGGCCACACCCCCCAGCAACCCAAGTGGAGGCTCTGGTATCTTGGATTTATTTATCTTCTACAATTGAAACTTTGTAGCCTAGAGCAGAGCCAAGCCTTTTGCTTGCACAGCCATTGAAACTTTGTTGCCTTAAGTGGAGGCCTGGGCTGATCAGGGTTTACAGAAAGCTTGATTTCCTCCATTGCCAGGGGCAAACCAAGCCTCCCTCCTGCTCTCTCTTGGTTGGGTTAATTTGCATACTCGCTCTGATTGGCTGGTGGACATGGTTGGCGGGCGTAGCTTGTGGGTGTAGTGGATGTACAGTCAATTTGCATAATACTCTTTTATTAGAATTCTCTACAGATGAGTAATATATACCATATATTGTCATATATAGCCTACCCATAGTATAGTGGATGTATATACATTATATACTTTAATATATATATATATCTCAAAACTGATTTGTCATGGTCTAGATTATAGTCCATTTTAGTAAGACCTTGTAAATATAATTATTTTTTTATTCTTTAAAGTGTAAACAAACTTTTCTATACATACTTGACTAACTAGGAGAAACAATTCCAAACTGGTCATATTATTCTAAATTTTATATAACTTTGAATAAAGAGCTATTTAGAATAGTTTGTCAGATTAAAAGCAGTGCAGCTATAGAATCACAAGTAAAAACAATTATTTTAAAATAACACTTCCATTAAAACAGTGTATGGTGCTATACTTTTGGAAAATTGTTGATGAAAATAAATGTGTTGATGGTAGAAGTGAATGATCAGCAATGCATTTCAATGTAATTGTAGGACATGGAATAGAAAAGGCCTTCTCTTTTGATGGTTTTGATAGCAGATGCTTCAAAACTCCCTGCTGACTATGTTTTCAGGGACAAATGCAACTGCTCAAGTGGAAATGTATTTGGGTCAACAAAACACCTGAACATCTTTTCCAACAGTTTTACAAAACGCTTCATTGGTCATTTTTAAATTAAAATAGAGGTAAGTAATAGTATTTTTAGTAAAAAAATAAACCATCTTGGAAGACAGAAAATTACTTATATATCTTAAATAAAGTCCTAGAGTTTGTGTATCTACATTTGTCTGTCATCAGCTTTGATATGGACCTCAGGTTGAGTTCATCAGGCTTTGAATTTAATAGCTCTGTATTAAAAATAGTCTTTGTAAGGTCATTATTTATTATCTATCTATCTATCTATCACCTATCTACCTAGTACAGTATATATAATTTATATATCTATCATCTGTCTATCTCATTTATTTAATCTACCCATCCTCTATTTACTTATTATTTTCTGCTAATATATACATTAACTGTTCTTAAATACATCAATATGTAATGTTTTGTGTGTGTATGTTTTAAAATTATTAAAGTAGTATTGTGCTGTAAATGTTTGTCTTTTATTCTTTTACTGTCTTTTGAATGTCTTATCATGTTGCTTCTCTCTGCTGCCTACTGTTCTAAAGTGGGATTCCAGTATATTCTACCATTCTATCTGTAAGTTCCTATTACTGCAGAAAAGGCCATAGTAAATATTTTCATTCATATCTCTGATGGAATTTATGAGAATATATCTAGGATATATACCCAGGGGTAAGATTGCTATATCTCAAGGCAAAAAAAATCTTAATTTCATAAATTCTGCTAATTTTATATTCAGAATTGATATACACACATACATAAAAATTCTTGATGCCTAATATTTTTATTAATAGTTGATAATATTGAACTTCCTAAATTCTATTTTGATGGTTCCAATGTGTTATTTTATTATTTCCTTGTTTAATGTATGTTTCTGTGATACTAGTGAGCCTAACAATTTAATTCTGTCTTAAGTATTAGAAGAAAAACAAAATAAGATGTATTATTTTCAAACATATATTACAATATGTTTGAAGATCATAAAAAACAGGCACACAAATTAGCAATCTGTGTTCTAAATACTATAGGACTTTGGAGTCTGAGATTAATGTGTATTGTAGTATTTGACCAAGGTTTCATTTAGAAATTGGGATCTGGATATTGTGATGGTTTTGAGAAAAGAACCTAATTATAAGCCAGATAGCATAAGCAAGATCATGAGAGTGGGAATGGATTGACCATATGTCTGAGAAGGCAAGAAAACTAGACAGGGAAGAGCAATTCTTGCATTCTACTGAAATGAATCTTTCTGATTAATTATGGATTGTGATTTTGGTTAATAATCAAAGTTATATTAGATACAAATAACAATTTTAATTTACTATTTGTGTTTATTAAGCTTCTACAATTAGCACAACACTATGCTGCATAAAAGGACCCAGAGAACAAAATCTCAGTTTATGTTCTCAAGCAGGCTCAGTCCTGGGCAGAGTTGGTCAGGTTACTAGTAAGGATAGAGTCAGGGGCAACAGAGCACAGATCTCTAGGCCGTGGGGGTCAGAGGAGCTTTCCTAGAGGTAGTTATGTCAAACTACGTATCTTGAAGGTGGTATGTTATGATAAATTGTATCAAACTACAGATCTTTAGGACAGATTCCAGAGTCAGAATGGTTAGTATCCAGTGGCTGATGGAGATACTCATATATCAACAGGTATTATGAGCCAACATTTTCTTTCTACCTATACCAATTCAATGACAAGTTTTCACATATCAGTAAGTGAAGTGTTTTACCTATCACTCTTTGAGAAGTAGAGATCCGATTCTAAATAATGATCCATAACAGAATAATTCATAACAATGGCTATCTGGAGGATGAGGGATTGTGAGTGACTTTTTATACTTTTCTAACATTTTTACAATGAGTATGTATTATTTTTATAATATGAATGCGTACATAACAAGGAAAGTTGATAAAGCTTTGCTATCTTTAGAAAAAAGAAATCAATTGATTAATAACTGGAGAGCTAGCTTAACAACCTTGGCAAATAGATTATTAGGAATGTAATTTAGGTAAGTTTGATGAAGATTATACATTAAACAATAATATCTGAGGCTTTCGTTTACCAAAAGAAGAAACAGTCAATAGTTAGTCAACAGTTTAAAATTTTAAAAAGAGGTAAACTAAAAACAATAGCAACATCTAATGGAAAATATTGCTATTTTTCTACTTTGAATAATTGGGATTTTATGTAGTTTTCTAATCTTCAGAACCATAACCTGAATAAGATGAGGCATCTTCTGAATACTAAACTAATAGAATAGTATTTCTAAGAGTAAAGAACAAAGGAATTATTATTTTTAAATATATGGAGAAAAAGAAGCTAATGGTAATATTATTATTTATCATCATAATCTTATGGATGCTAAAATGGATGCCAAAAGATTTTTTTATGAACACATATGATACAGAAAATAGAAAATGACAAAAGGTAAATATTGGAAAGCTTGGAGTGGTGTAAGGTACGAACGAGCTAGCCCTGCAACTCTTGGATGAGAAGAGGTCAGAGTCTTTCCAGCAGATCAGAGGATTGGACAGGTGACCAACTCAGAGTGCTTCTAGAAGCGATTTTATACTGGTCTGTTGTAAGCAAAAGAGTAGTCTGATTTTCTTTTTGCTTTAAATCAGTGGTTCTCAATCTTCCTAATGCCACGACCCTTTAAGACAGCTCCTCATGTGGTGGTGACCATAAAATTATTTCCATTGCTACTTCATCACTGTAATTTTGCTACTGTTATGAACTGTAATGTAAATATCTGATATGCAGGATGTATTTTCATTGTTACAAATTGAACATAATTAAAGCATAGTGATTAATCACAAAAACAATATGTAATTATATATTGTGAAATATTTATTTCTAATTACAAATAAATGAAATTTTGTCTTGAATCGTGGTGTAACATGGGTAACAGTCTTCATATAACAACAGTAAACTACAGTGCTACATTTTGCTACACCGAGGAGCAGTGTGTTGGTTCCTAAGACCATGGGAAATAGGTGTTTTCCAATAGTCTTAGGCGACCCCTGTGAAAGGGTCCTTTGACTCCCAAAGGGGTCGCGACCCACAGGTTGAGAACCGCTGCTTTAAATCTTTTCGATTTCAACAAATACCTCCACAGTTAGTATAGAAAATTGCCTTCCCCGATAATTTAATAGGTAAATGTTCCATTGTTTTCTACTTTTGCTATAACAGAACCCCAATATGGCTCTATCTCAACATTATTTCCATCTTGGTGGTCAAAATTAATATTATTAAAAAAACCCAAAAACTCCCATCTAATTTTCCACTCTATCAGTTACTTTTTACCTATACCATCTTTTGTCCCAGATCCTCATTTCACAACCTACAGTAATTTTTCAGGTTTCTTTTTTTAGTAACCCAGTTAATACTTTCAATTTTAATTTTTAGTGATTGTTAATTAATACTACTTTCTATTCTTTCCTCTTTTTTATGATGCATACCTTGTTCCCTAGAATTTACCCAAGATGAACAGCTCTCATTCTTGCTTTTTATCCTCAAATCATTTTCATGTCACCATTTTTCCTTATCCCTTCCCCACTGCTATGCCTTCGATTTTGGAGAATTTGGCCAGAGAGTATCTTTTATCCACATGCAAATCTGATAACTTTGAAGGTACTTTGTGTCCTGGAGAAGTGTTGAATGATCATAATTAGAGCAGTATTTCTATTGACTAAGGTCAGTTATGAGTATGTTTTTAGGTCCATAAACACTTTTACTTTAAAATATTTAATTCATATAAATGACTGTTGTTAGTATTATAATGTTTCATGCCTTTTATGTGCACAGACTTGCAGGAGCTCTTTAAAAATAAATCTAACACCAAATCTCAGTATACCAAGAGTTTAAAATTTGGTTGGGGGTGGGGATGGGGAAATGAGACTTATCAAAAACCACTTACTTTTAAAACCATTGCTTACATCAGCTGCATGTAGTTCAAAAACTCTTTAAAAATGTGGAGTGATATGAACACAGAAAAGTAATGCGGGTGGAGGAAAAATAGGAGGGCCATATCTAGGGACTTTGAAAGCTCAGATTGTTTGCATTTGAAAAAGCAAAGCTTTGATCATCTGGGTTTAAAAAAGTTATTATAATTTCTTTCTTGTTCACTTCTTGATGTGCTGAATATTGGTGTCTCTCAAGAAAAATCAATTTTTACTTAATCTTCTCTGGGCTAAATTCCTGTATCAGCTGCAGTATATGCCTTTTAATGAATTGCACTAATGCTTTTCTATAATCTTTTTCTTAAATAAAAGTTCATCTTCTAACTTTAATTATTGATTAACCTTTCATTCTTCCCCCTGCCATCTTTGTAATTTTACTTAGCAAAGTGCTTAAAAGAAAATGCAGCTTCTTCTCAATCTAGTAGCAGGCATGGTTGGCTGCATATGACCTAGAAAACTATTATAGACCTGATTTTTTTATCTTCAACAAGTCCTTAATCTTCCTGTTCTTTGATTTCAGTATATTTATTGGTAATTTACTTGACTTGGAGATATCTTCTTAATTAGTTTATTTTTACCAGACTTGCCCACTCTACTTCCCTTTCCTTCCCTTCTCTTCCCTGCCCTGCCCTGTCTGCTGGCCCTCCCTCCCTTCCTCCCTCTCTTCTCTCTTCCCTCCCTCTCTCCCTTCCTTCCCCTCCCTTCTTTCCTTCTTTCCTTCTTTCCTTCTTTCCTTCCTTCCTTCCTTCCTTCCTTCCTTCCTTCCTTTCTTCCTTCCTTCCTCCCTTATTTCTTTTTTCATCTTCTTCCTTCTCCTCCTCCTTCATCATCATCATCTTCTGTATATAAATAAAGAAAAAATGCTGCAGACTTTAGAACCAAATCCCAAATAATCTAATTACTTTATGGCATGAATCATTCTGGTCAAGTGAATTTTATGAGTGACTCAGCATCATTTTATGGGTAGTAGAATAGATTCCGGAGTCAGAGGATCTTGGTTTGAACTCTTACTACTTCTATTGACTTGAGCAGTTTAAATAAACTTTTTTTTTAATCTTTTGTAAAATATAAAAAAATTAATACCTAAATCACAGAGTTATTTGGTGGTCAGATCCACTAATAAATATGAAGTATTTAAAAGTGATCTTGGGGTATTTAATTGATTAATCCATACTTGCTGTTATTATTATTAAAAATGATTAATTCAAAATCATTTTAATAGTCTTTCTAAAACCAAATTGCTCACTCTTTTGCCAGAGACGATATAACTAAATTTATTATCACCAAAATGCTTATAAAGTTACTTTGATTTTCAGTAGCTACCTAAAAATAGTCAAGGTTCAGAAGGACTGAAAAATATACGTTGGATTTAACAATAACGTGAAGGCTGGAAATCTTGAAGGGAAGTCAGTTAAAAGGTAAAAAGGGCTTTTTCTAGTGAATACAGTGGTATCTCGAGATACGAGTGCCCTAACATGCGAGATTTTTGAGATACGAGCCGTCGAGCGAGCGATTTTTGCTTTGAAATATGAGCAACATTTGAGATAGGAGTAATCGTGCGGATCGGCTGGCTGCACACGACCTACCAGTTTACCACGACTCGAGCGTCTCATAGTTTCCCACGCCTCAAGGTTACGGAACGAATTAAACTCGTATCTCGAGGTACTACTGTATATGGAAAGATTTACCACATAAGGTGAAATACTCCTGCTATAATCACATCTGTAAAAGTAGAGAAAGTGGGTGTGGACAGAAGAGATCTAGGGGCTTATTGTCAGAAATATCCAAGAGAAAAAGGTCAAGGGAAGGAATGTGGTGAGACTTGCAAGAGAGTGAAGGAAGATTGACAAACCATCTATATCATAAAAGGCCTCATGACCAGCTCTTGTGGTACGTGAGCATGCAAGGCGTCACAGGGCTGAAGACATGGCCCTGATTGCAGGCTAGGCCAAGGGGACCCTATGTGGGTTGGGCCTCTAGTAATGGATAATAGGAGTGAACACCAACCAGGTTTAGCAATCCTATTACTCACTGGTCATCTGAATGTAAAGATAACACCCTGATTAATATACTTTTGGGAAAGTAGAAAACTTAAGAATACATAATAAGTCCTCAGTGTTTTGGATGAGATTTTGCTTGGGTGAGTTTGTGATTGAAATAAATTGTTTTTTAATCTGTTGCTCTTAAATGTAAAAATATCCCAGGAGAACAAAATTCATGACTGTAATATAGCTGGGGAATAGTTGAAATTACAAACAATATTTTAGTCATTAATGATTTTTTATTTTATCTCAGTTAATTTATATTTGATATCATTCAATTGAATCATAACTTTTAAATGACAAAATAAGGTTCCCTTGGCAGAAAACAGATTTCTTAGATGCTCCCCCACCTCAAATAAGCTATACTGATAGTTTTACTTGTTAGACGTCTTGAATTTCATGTTTAGTTGCTTTTATGCAGAAGAGACAGACCTTTGATTAGAAGCTTAATGACATTTATACTTTATTAGCTGTGTTAGTTGTCCATTATATTCCTACTCTCAATTCAAAAACATACTTCTAAATTTTATAGGAGTATTTGGGTATATACATTTATAGACTTAAGAACATTTTCATAGAAAAATCCAAGAGTGTATAGATAATATAAGCAACATTTCTTATTAAAATGTTCCTATAGCATATAGTACATAGCAACAGAATATGATTACAAATGAAAACTAAATTAAAAATCTGGGAAGATGGTTTGACAAAGTTCAAAGGGTTATAATTTTCCTTTGCATTGGGTTCTCTTTGTAAGTAGTAGTAGTAAACAATGAATTAAAATAGAATCCCTTTTCAAAAATTTTGGTATTTATTGATAAATAGAATTTTTTGGTACATAGAAAAACTAAATATTTTAGTACCCATATAATCTTGAGATGGATGGGAGAAGGGGAGAGGAAATAGGTAAAGGAGACTCTGATAACACCACTATTTTTAACTGCCTTAAAAATATTTTTTATTGATTTCAGAGTGGAAGGGAGAGAAATAGATAGAAATATCAATGATGAGAGAGAATCATTGATCAGCTGCCTCCTGCACACCTGTCTCTTACATACCCAACACTGGGGATCGTGCCTGCAACCCGGCATATGCCCTCACTGGGAATTGAACTATGTGTGACTGAACTCCTGGTTCATAGGTCGATGCTCAACCACTAAGCAACATCAGCTGGGCTTTAATAGCTTCTTGACCAGATTTTCCACTGCTGGGCAATGCGCCACAGTAGGATTCCTGGTCAGTGAAAGGTATGCTTTTCCTCTGAGCTGGAGGAAGCAATGGCAGGGAAACAGATTAGGAGTGTGAATGAAACTGCCAAGACAGGTACTGTTTAAGGCAGAAGAATTTTAGAAAAGAGTTCCCCTTGGTGCTAAGATGTTGAACCTGATTCCCTTAAACCATTGATGCATGAGCATCTTGGGAAGTGTTTGTGTATGCCTAGGGGTACACGTCACCTAATTTATAGATCACTTTCATGCTGTATACGCTACAAGACAATGTCACGTTGTACTGTCAAATCTCTTCCAGGTTTTGGACTAGTAACCAAATTTTTGAAAAGCTTCATTTCATCAAACTGAAGTTCAGAAGTGAATAAAAATTGCCAGAATTCCAAAATTATGTGTTACAAGGCATACCAGAGCCTAATCAAGAGATAAAATTAACAGGACATTAATGTGTGTTGCTTTTACTCTGAAACATTCCACACCATAAGCTTCTTGAAATGGCACTATTGCAGGCCTAGGGCACCTGATTCACTTACCTCACTCATGACTGATATTTACTTTAACAGAATATGTTCTTAGTAGAGATAAAGATGAAATCAGTACACAGTTAACTATTTTACTTATTAACTAAACCCATAAAGTACTTTCTGTATGTTCTTAAGAAAGCACAGGAGCATATTTAAACCAATCCTGTTGGAAATATGTGAAACTACTATTTATAAACACAAATGGAAATGTTTCCATACAACTCTCTACCTTATGATCATGTTCTTCAGGGATAAGGCTTTTTCAGTTATTAAGAGTGATTTAATGTTAGATCTTTTATAATCTTAGTGGTACATGCAAATTGATTTATTTGGTGTCAATCACTCCATACTAAGATGGTTCACTGAATAGAAAAATATTTCAGTTAAATGTTTCTTATAAAGGACTTTGTATTTCTTCAGAAGATATTTTTTTAGAGCTGAACAACTTTTAAAAAATATATTTATATTGACGTCAGAGAAGAAGGGAGAGGGAGAGAATAAAATTTGAAGAACCATAATGGATATTAGGAGTGAACACCAATGATGAGAGAGAATCATTTATCGTCTGCCTCCTGCATGTCCCACACTGGGGATGAAGCCCACAACCCAGGCAGGTATCCTGACTGCGAATCAAACTATGTCTTTCTGGTTCATATGTCAACATTCAACTGCTGAGCCATGTTGGCCAGGCCTGAACCATTTTTTGAGCTGCTTTTCAGCAGTATTCTTGTGATCCAATGTAAAAATCTGTTAATTTGTTTGAATGTAAAATACTCTAGGTAGAGACCCTTTAATCAATGTACTACTATAGTCTGGAACTTACCCAATCATTAATGAATGTTTATTGAATAAGCAAAATATTGATTATCATATGTGGCAATATATGTTGGCATTCACAATTATTAATAGATAATAACATTGATCATTTAAAATTAAACACAGCCTGTATTTAATTCAGTTTCCCATGATATTCTGACTACCTAACTCATCTGGTTGAGTACACTGAAATGCTCTGAAAGTTGAGTTTGAGTTTACAAAATGACAAGCAGTTCCCATTTAATATTTTCCGTTTAAAAAACTACTGGTTCTGGATCATTGAATATATTGCAAGAACATTGTCTGCCAAGTCCTATTGGAAAAACAAAGTAAATGAAACAGTCTTCATGTCCCAGTTAGTTGTATTTAACATTGTAATATTTCATACTTTAAGAAATCTACTCTCCAATAATACAGAAAACCTCTCCATAAAAACTAGTGATTACCAGTGATAAAAATGCCTGCAAATGTTTTAGAATTTTTAGCAATTAGGGATTTATAAATGCCTGTAATGAAACTGGATTCTTTTTCACCATCTTGTCAAATATTGGGAGGTATGTAAATGACATAAAATAGGTCAGTGGTTCCTCCTTAAAAAAATTTAATTGCCTCCCATAGAGGTCAACTATGGTCAATTAAATGATCAGGGGAAAATACCTAATTATTCCTCTAGACCTACATAATAGTGACAGAAATTTTATCCTTTTTCTCTTGGAAAAACAAATAAAGATTTTGCCTGAAGCAATGGAAAAGTACTTTATTTCAGTTAAAATGTGGAATTCTAACCTTTAGCAACATATCATAATACACCGCCTTCGGGATACAATCATTACTTAATTGGCATTAAGAAAGGAGCCAACTAGCCTCATTTTCCTAAGTTGCTTAGCAAATGTCCTCTCAATTAAAACAGCATGGTAACAGTTTGGCAAAACAGAACCTTCTTATAGTAGAAAATGATATTTTCCTTGCATAAATTATATCTTGCACAGTCCCTGGACTTAGATTTTAGACACAATTCTTGCTTGTAACCTAATTTGAATTCTTGAAATGTGTTTTAATTCTTGATTTAATCTCTAAATATCCCTTTGAGTTTGTAAATAGGGCACTGTTGCAGGGTTTATGTTTTCTGGGGCCAAAGCTGGTGGCTGCTGAAACCACATTCTTCATCTTAGGGTTTATAATGTTGCTAGAATGCAAATACTTTTGGGAAATAGAACTCTTAAATTATAAGTCACTTCAAGCCAGGGGTAGTTGAATAAGTGCTGCCAATTGTGTGACCCAGGGCAAGTTACTGCAGCATTTTACCTTCAGTTTTCCTGCCTGTGAACTGTAATAAACATAAAATTCACTACTAATGTGATTTATGATTATGGAGATATTGTGAGGATTAAATAGTTAAAGTGCTTAGTTCAGTGCCTGGCAAGTACTGCTTGTTTAATAGATGTTGGTTGCAAATACTTTCATGGTTATTGAAACTCCTTTGCATCCTCAGTACAAGTCCAGATCTTAGCTCATGGGGAAATTTTGTTGGTGAGTAGAATGATAATAATGCTGCCGATGACTAGTTTAGGGAAAAGAATGGAACCAAAGGAACCTAGTGCTTGAGTAAACTGAAGATAAATGTATTGTCCTATAGTATTTACTTTGGTCATTCCTGCTTAATGACTTTTATTTTGGGGAAGAGGCTTAGTGTAAAGAGGAGCTGCAGGGATGGCAAACAATAAAAGTAGCATGATGAATGGGATGATCCCTGCAGTAAGGAGCTGGAGAAATGCGATTGAGCTTCAGCCTTTGTCACTAACTTGCTGGATGACCTGGGCAAATGTCCCTGGATCCTGATAATGCAGAAGGACTTTGAGAAGCTAATGGTCCTTGATTATGAGATGGTCAGTGACATCTGCATCGTCCTATGGCTGAGAATGGGAGGAAGAGACTATGGCAGGGCAGGTAAGAACCTAAAATTTCTCTAAAACAATGCTTCTCCAACTTTAAGTGCATGTCAGCCATGTGGAGACCTTGTAAAAATGTAGATTCTCCTCCAGCAGGTTAGGGTGAGGTTAGGATTAACCACCATGGATCCTTTGTATGAGACAAAATTAAGGACATTACAGGTTATACCCTGCTTTTCAAAAGTTTGCTTTAGGCAACTTCAGTTTACAAAAGACCTACATTAGTACCTGTTTTTGCTAACATAACGAAATTCAAAGACGAATCTTACTTTTATGAAAAAAGCAAAGATAGCATTCAGTGTTTGTTTGTAGAGGGCCCTGGTAGAGGCAGTGAGAGTGGCGCGCTAAGCTCCTTCCCTGTGAAGCCATCTCAGCATTGAGCCGCTGTATCTCTGAACTGTGTCTATGAATGTCTGTGCTTTATCCAGACTCATGCATTCATAGTAAGATATGTCCTTGATGATGCCTTCTTCACTTCGGCTTAGGAAAGTTTTCATAGGAACACTCCTGTGTTAAATAGCAGGGGAAACCTGCATTTAGATGTTATATCTGGATATATCAGCCATATTATCACTCTTAAGTTTGAATGTCCAGAGATGTGTCTTTCCAGAAATGGGTTATTAAATAAAGAAGCAAATCGGTGACAGTCTTCTTGTTTTCTGCATACAGAACCCTGCGTGCATGAAGCAGAAAAGAAGCTCTTTATTTGCTACTTGATGAGGACATACAGAGCTAGCTAGTAGAGTTTCATGAAGTATGCAGAATTAGGGCTGATCAATTTTCAGAAGGACAGGAAAGGCTGGAGATGGGAGTCAGTCCTTGCCCTGAAGGCAGAGGATAACCCATGACTCCAAGATGCAATTTTGAGCACACTAAAGGAAGCAGCTAGTCTCCCGATCTTCAGCAGTTTTCTTTCGGTTGACTACTCATTGTGTTGGGGAAGTGGGGCTCTGAGCTCATGGTTGGGACACAGACCTCAGTCAGTAGTGAGCTTTACACACAAGGTGGTTGTTATTCTCCCATCGCCTCTGCTCTGTTCACACAGAGTGGCTTCAAATGCTCCTTGGAGTATTGTTTGACAGATGTGCTCTAAGACAAACACCGTTCCCTGTGAAGGAGGCATGGTTGGTGATTTGGAAATGGAAGATGGTAAACCCTTTCGGTCATTTTACATACCACAGGGAGTTTTTGATGTCAATAGTTTGGTCCTCAGCTCCAACGTTATCATTGGGCATCTGAGCGCCTCTGGGTTGGCCTAAGATATTGGATTCTTAATATCTTGGATCATAAAGAATATGACAAAGTGTCATCCAAGACTGTTTTGCTGCTTATTCAAAGGAGACATGATAAATATATCTGCTCCGAGACTATGATGAAGTAGACAAAAGTATTATTAAACTCACCGTAAATTTGTCTAGCAGCATATTAGAAAATTATTCATTTTAGACAGATACACCAAGTGATAGTATGTTTCTAAGTCTCTAGCCATCCATGGAAACTTAGGAAAATGCTTAATTTTGAATCTTTCTGAGCTAAATCTTTATGCAGCTTAGAACAGGTAACACATGACTATATTGTGAAAGGAATAAGCTAACCACCTGCAGTTTAACATAGTCAGAATTGCAAAGAAACAAAAGTTAATCTAAGGCATTTTGTGGCAACTACCCACATGGGAGGAATCTTTTCAAGAACATAGCTTTTTTTTGTTCTTATGATCCAGTCCCATAGTCAGTTAAAAAAATGATGTCCTTTGGTTATTTGCCTGAGGCAGACAAATGCCATTTACTACAGGCCTGGGTTTCTAAGATAGACTCTGTGTACTCAGAGGTGACTGCCTCTATACAAAGAGGCCTTCGTAGGCACTGGTGGCGGACATAAATTTTAGTCTGCATCTCATGGATGATTTTTTAATTTCTTAAAATTTCTCATTATTCAAAAAAGGTCCTGGCTTATACTTGGTCCAGTTTCTTCCCTTCTTGGCTGCCTAAGAAATCTGTATTTTCTGGTTGGTTGTCTTTTGCTCCCAACCTTTGCTCAAAAACAATAGTTTAGGCTTGTCAAGTAGCAGTTTAAAGTCTAAATAGCTGTTGGTTGGAATCCTCTTACAGTTGCAAACTGCATGTCCTCGGAAAAGTCAGGTACAGGGTCTCTCCAAATCACTCAGAGTCCTGGGATGTAAAACAGGGTAAATAAACCCTTTCTTGGTTGTGCCAATGAGTAAGTAAAGTGACGGGTGGAAAGCTTGGAGTATAGTCCCTTGCTCCTATTAGGTTTTTAATGAATAGTACGTGTTCTACTCAAACTTAATTCTTTTAAGTTTTTCAGCAAAGTGACCATCTTCCAGGTCTTTTTATTTTTATGTTTTGCTGGTGGTTGTTTTTTTTTAGAATGAAAATTAACAAACACTAGGATGACAGGCATAATTCAGGACTGTTCTTTGCTTATCAACTCCACTGATCACCATTCTTCATCATTAATCTTCATTTGGTGTCTAAATGAAGTTAGAACTTTACCATTAGTTATCTCTACTGATAATCTGGACAGAAGTTTAATCTTTTATACTTCTGTTTCTTTCACTTGACAACCACTCCTCTATAACTTGTCATTCATTACTAGATTTACAAATATTTCTAGAGTTAACCTTTGCTAAAATCTACAGTTATTTCTAATGTATCCTAATAACTCCTCTTTTTATGTTTGATATACTGGATATGCAAACTGATGTTTCCCAACTCTAACAAATTTCAAAATGATACAAAAAAGACAATGTCTCATTCATGTCAAAATATAGAAATACATGTATAATTTGTTCACTCTCTCCATATATATAGTAGTGTCCACACTAAATAGATTTTCAGAGTGAAAATAGACATGTGCTAAGCTCTTACCCAACTCCATCTGCATTTTTAGGGCTCCCCAAATTAGCTTTATGCTTTTGTGCTGATCCCTTATTTATAATACTTCTGCTGTATAACATCTGTGCTACGATTTTGAACTATTATTATCATCTTTCTTTTCCTTTTTTCTTCTCAAATCATAATTACCTTTCTGGTGTCCTGTGTTAGGGCCCCCCAGCACAACTAGACTGATTATCACATTCAGTCTCAGGATCCAATGTATCTGTGCCAAAGCATTTGTATATTATATAGCATTAACATAAATTAGTGTTATATTACTATTAGATACTAGTTTTTCCTTCTTTTTTAATTGACAGATTGATTTTAAAATATGTCTGTAGGTAGTAAATGACTTATTTTACTGTGTTTTTCCCTCCTAGAAAAAGTCTTTATTTCAATCAGACTTTTGTCATGTGGAAAGAAATATGAGGGGAGGTTCCATGCACATGGAAAGCCAATAGGGTAGCTTGCCCTTCAGTTCACTCTGTAATTTCACCTGCCTGTAATTTCATTTTGATGGTTTTTCACAGTTGCAATTTTACTCCCAAAGATGTTTTTAGAAGTTGTGGGCAGTTTGCGGAGAACTGGTCAGGGTTCAAGAATCAGAGTTGTGAGAAATACAGCAATGCGTGGCTGTCCTGCACTGCCAACTGGTCCACATCTCAAATGACTGTGTTTCACATTGAAGCACAAAGTATTCTCATAATTTTACTAATGTGCTGGACGTCCCAGGAATTAACTGCACTATAAATCAGGGGGATCGTTGTTTGTTTTGCTCAGTGGTTCATCATTTTGGAAAGTGGTGTCATCAGCAATGCTTCTGGTGGCGTTTCAGTCACCAACGTATCATCCTCATGTCAGCAACAGTTGTATTTATGATCATTTTATGTGTGGATATAAACACGTTTCACTCCTTATTTTAAATGCTCAAATAAAAAAAATCATCTTCAGTAGATGTCAGAGTTGAGTCAGGATAGAGAAATGACATCACTAATTTGAACAGGGAAATTTCAAAGAATTGTGAATTAGTTTTCTGTTCTACTTTTTAGAATTTAAAAAAGTAAAACAGAAACCCTAAGGAATCATGCAAATAGCAACTTCAGGAAGCAGCTGTTACCACTACCAGAGGTGATGGAAAAAAGGGAAACACTTAGGAACTTAGAGGCAAGACCCTGGGAAGCTCAACCCAGACCTCTCAGACCTCTAGGGAGCAAAGCAAGGTGCCTACTGCTTAGTGTCTAAGCTCAGAAGAGGGACCTGGATGGGATTCAGACCTCTGAAGGAGAAACAATGGCTGACTGGTGTCTGGGGAGACAGAGTCTGATAAAGCTGCTTTCCCAAGTGTTGGACAAAACTGCAAACTGTATTCAAATGCTGCTAGAAAAGGATCTGTTGCTGCCAAGGTGATGAAGCATTGCAGAGCGAAGTGCACAGAAGCCAAAAGCAGCCTGGAGGCTCCCTGAAGGTGGAGGGATGGAACAAGTTTCCTCTTTCTCCCCCAGATTTGAAGTCTGCAGTGCCCCTAGTGGCAGATGCTAGGCAAAGCATAAATGAGGTTTGCAGGGTCCCCAGGCCTAGCATCAGGGAGCAGAGCATGGGAGAGAGTAGATTTGGAGCTGAGAGACAATGAATAAGTAACTGGCACATTTCCTAAATCCAAACTTATATAACCATGTCAACTAGTATACTTGTACCTATTATTATGCATGTAAGTGTATATAAATATAAACACATATAAATATACTATAATGAATGAAATATATATGTGTATATATATTTATGTTTTGGTTTTCTATTCTTTTTACATTACAATTAACACATTACATTAATTTATAAATGTGTTTAGAGGGAGTTAATTTCATTTCCAAATATTAAAGGAGACATTATAAAATATTTGTTATCAAAAGTAGGTATTGAGTCTGACAGTATTGAGAGCCTCTGACTTGGGTCAGATGGTATCATGCACATTTAGAATTTTGACTGTTGGTTCCTCACTAACTCAGAGTGGCAGTGCCATCTCAGGTACAAGGCTTGAATATGAAAAGGACGTTGTGTGCTTTTAGAATTTGACTACATCAAAGGCACCATCTCACAGTTGGCATACGTTGCTCTTCTTGAAGTAAGGCATGCATTAATGGGAATGGGAATGGGAATCCCAGTGTCATTCTGGTTGTCTCTGGCTTTTTAGTGCTACTTCTAAAGGCTATGCATATCCATAGAGGAAATGGCATACCCTATTGCTACTTTTAAGTCATTTTAGTGGTGGAATTACAGTCAGGGCTTGGGTTTTTTATGAAAATCATATTCAAAAACAATAGTTACCAGTTGTTGAGCTTCTATAGCAATTAACAACTGCTACAAGTTATAAACACAGAACCACTAACCCACAAAAGTTTCTAAGTAGTAAATATCATCCATGTTTTATAGATGTAGACACTGACCATAAAAACCTTGAGACTTGTCTCAGACTACACAGCTAGTGAGTGAGAGATCCCAGGTTCACTCTGCCTATTTCTTTCCTTTTTTCTAAATATATTTTATTGAATTTTTACAGAGAGGAAGGAAAAGGTATAGAGTCTTAGAAATATCGATGAGAGAGAAACATTGATCAGCTGCCTCCTGCACACTCCCTACTGGGTATGTGCCCTCAACCAAGGTACAAGCCCTTGACCGGAATCAAACCTGGGACCCTTGAGTCTGCAGGCCGACACTCTCTCCATTGAGCCAAACTGATTAGGGCATTCTCTGCCTATTTCTTATAATTTATAATTACCCTTTCCTCTCTGCTTTCCAGTAGTAAGACAGGACAAAAATGTCATTATCTATTAGAGTTATTTTATTTTATATATATGAGAGAGAAGAGAGAGAGAGAGAGAGAGAGAGAGAGAGAGAGAGAGAGAAAGAGACATCAGTGATGATAAAGAATAATTGACTGACTGCCTTTTGCATGCCCCCTACTGGGGATCGAGTTCATAGCCTTGGCATATGCCCAATCAAACCAATGACCTCTAGGTTCATGGGTTGACACTCAGCCACCGAACCATAGTAGCCTAGCACGTGAGGGGTTATTTTTGTAAGCAATGCAATTACTTGACAGAGTAATGGACAGTAATTAATTGAAAGATTCAATAAATCCATAATATGAATGCCTGATACTTATTAGAATATCAGTAAATGTATGTTGAATACATATGAATATATTGATAAGAATTTTTGTTGGAATGATGATTTTCATGTTGATCCATGTTGACCTTGAGTGCACTATCTAATTTTTCTAAAAGGCTAGGTGTTCATAGTAAAACTAATCACCCAATACTAGAAGAAGTTTCTTTAACAGAATCTCCTGTCATTTTAAGATTCAAGTGTGGAAAATGGAATTTCACCACACCATAGAAAATGAGATAAGGCCATAAGAATGACATTTATTCCCAGAGAGTTTCAAGTATAAGCCTTGGGCACAAAGAAGAGTGCTTTCATATACGTATAGAGCAGAAAAGAATTACCTACCAGACAAAGCCAATAATTAAAATGAACTGAAGCAGTTATGTGTCTCAGCCACTCAGGAAATCAGACTTATCAAAACTGCTATTGTTTCTAAGTTCTGTGTCTTCTAAGTTTAGGTAAAGCAGAATCATTTTTGAAGACAGTATCATAATGAACATTTGTTCTTAGCCACCTTACATAATACTGTGTCATTGTGGCTAGAAAGGGCTTTTGTAAGTGAATGCTAACTGTAAACTTCCTTGAAAGTAAAATTTGGGGAAAATGTGAAACCTTCAGGCAGTAACCCTGACTAGAATCGCATTTTTATGCTGGCTGCTAAACTGGCTATCTGCTATCGTCAGTTTTTGAAATTTAATTTTATTCAGATATATCCATGTTCCTTAGTCGCATTGCAGGGCATGAAAAGAAGCACATCTTGCTGAAATATGCATTTATTATATTTTGCTTTCCTCTTCCCAGAATATCAGATACTGGGTTGAATGTCTGCCAGTGCCCTCTTCTGGATAGAAAATAATACATTTACAAAAGTTATCTGCCATTTTTACATATAGGCTAAACAATTTCTCCTTCACATCTTAGAATAGATACTATTATAATAGAATACAATTTGGTTTTGTTGTGAGCATAAAAGGATTCACTATCCTCAAAGGAATGTAGAGGGATGTTTAAAATATATTACCTTGGCACTCAATTTTCTCTACACTCTTGAACACCTCACTCTAACATTAAGATCATATTCTGAGTTCTCTATTAAGGAAGATAAATTGATTTATAAATATTTTCAATAGTCAGGATTCAAACAGAAGAGGTTTGACTATTAGCCTGCAATGGAGACCTAATCTTTGACATCATGCTGCCTTGAGTCCAAATTCTGATTAAAGCTCAGTTTCCTAAGCTAGAAAACTTAGAGGAAAAATCTGTATCCACTTTATAAGGTAATTGGGAGGGTTATATGAATTTATGTATGAAGCACTTTCCTATCTGACCTATAGTAAGAATCTTCTACAATATTAGCTAGAAAAGTTTTATCATATATGTGACTTTTAACATAAAGTATACAAATTTGAAACAAAACATCATTTTAATTAAGATATGTTTCTACATGATCTATTACAGAAATTTAAATCTATACATTTTCCCAGTGAAAACTATATTTTTATTATTTATTTATATATGTCAAAATACATCATGGACTGACTTTGATTTCAAGAAGGAAATATAGTGAAATATCTCTACCATAAAGAGTGAAACTATGCATTTATGATCTAAATATTATTTTATGCATTGAGAATTAAAAGAATTTTCTATTTGATGTACATAATTTCATTAACTTTCAAAGTTACAAAAGGTGTACATTTTAACAATAATACATTTTAAAATTCATAGTACATGTATATACCATACTTTGAGATCCATTTTTATTAATGCAATTCTTTCTGATTATCAAATTAACCATTTTGGTTATTTCTCCCTACCTAGCAGTGAATCTAGCCTTTATTAATATGTAACATTTCTAAGAATTGGCAAAATATCAGCAGAAACATAATCTCTGGCTCATTACAGGTTGACTGTTGAGTACCTGTGTTAGTTGTTTGTCATAAAGAAGGGAAACCAGTAAGAATGGAAAGCTTACTCACTGAAGTATGACTTTGGACATGTGACCTAGCCTCCTCTGTGCCTTAGCTCCTCTTATGTTAAATGGTTTAATGGTTTCATATTCATAATGTAGACATATTTGTGGAAGAAGTAACACAAAGTAATTGCTCAGTGTAAGTTAATTATCAATATTATTTTTGCACACATGGAGAAGTAGAAAAGCCATAGGATTTGAAATCAGACAAACATCTATATCAATATCATCTTCTCTACCTGTTTCTAAAGTTTCCATTTCCATCTGTAAAATGGTTATTGTGAGTATTAAGTGAATTGTATGCACAATGCTTAGTGTAGTTTCTGGTGCAGAGTAGTTGTTGAGCAGATACGACAATGACAACTTATAACACCTTTTTGTATTCTACATGCTTTGTGTCAGACCCTGTGTTAGAGTTGCAATCTCTAATTTTTACTATGTGCAGGCAAAGTAGACAGGAGGAAAAATGCCCCAGGTCACACTGCTAAGAAGTCCTTAAATTGTACTAGTTCTTCTCCTCCTTTGATACTTTACATAGTCATGGCTACATGCTAATTCCAGTCACACAGGCCTCTGCACATAAGGACCCACACAGTATATCATCTCCAGAAATGCACATGGCCTTTTTCAACTCCCATCCTATCAAGCTGTACCAGCCTGTGTCCTATTTCTTGAACTACGTAATCTTATGAACTAAATTTCGGCAGGCTATTTTTGGATCCCTTTGCTCCTCCTGAAAACGACACATTTGCCTCTGAAAGACTGGCTTCTTCTGCCACAGATCCTATAAATTAGGCTCATAGAGGAACTTCCAGGTAAGGCAGAAGGTCAGCAAGGGAAGTCTTCAGGGAAATGCTGCGCTTCTCAGCTCATCCCAGTTGTCAGACCACCTTCAGTCTAAGCTGCCTTTACTCACCCTATGTAACTGTGGAAACTTTAAAAAGTTAGTGTATAGGTTTATGTTTGTCAACCAATCTGAAAGATAGTTACAATTGTACATTTGAATTTTAATTAAACTGAATCAGTGATTTGGACCTAAAATCAAAATAGGAGGAAAGGAAAAAAATATATACATCGATGCTAGCATATATATGAAATTCAAAGCTTGAGAATTTTTAAAATATAGATTTGCTTTCTTGTTTAATTTTATTGAGAAAGTCACCTTCTCATCTGTAAAATGAAGAGATTTGATGAAGTAAGGTCTGACATACTGCTCAACTCTAAGTCTATATTTAATTGGAATTGAATTTAACTAGAAAATTGCATTTAAAGTTGACATCAACCCTAGCCCATGAAAATTAGGTTTAAGAAAAGCACTGTCCGCAGCTTTTAATCAAACTTGTCATTTAGTAAAACTCCATAGTCAGGACCTTTCTAACTGTTGAATAATCTCTAAATGGGTTTTCGAAATAGTAGCCTGCCCTTCTCTTTGCTTTAGAGACCTTGGATAATAAACACATACAAACAACCATTTTTTAAAATTATAACTTAATAGAGCTATATTTTCAAGATAGCTACTGAAAAGAAAATTCCAGGAATAGGAATTTAGGATACTTTCTTATCTCTGTTCTTAGCATGTTTTCTTTTCCTCCATACATGAACCTCAAGGTTCAGGTTCATTTGAGGAAATTCTGTTTTATTGTCACTGACCTTCCAGTAGCCAAAGTGAAAGGTGATTGGTCTCATTGCACAGGTCTGTCTCTAAGTACCTAAGCTTTTTATTCCACCCGAGATATCTGCTCTCACCTTAATAAAAATAAATTATTAATTCCCCAGCGTGATATATGATCCAAGAAACTAGTGAACTCATTTTTGTTTTGGATATCAAATTATAATATTTTCTATCGTCCACTCGTAAGTATTGTCATAGTTATTGTCAATTCCATCAGAGCTCTCCTCTTAATAATTAATTAGAAAATGGACTGGCATCACCGCCATTGCTTCTAACAGAAACAGTAAGGTAATTTAGAAAAATAACATATAATTGTAAATTGCAACACTTAGACCAAATCGTTTCTCTAGCTCTAATCAGTAGAAATATTAAGGGCACAAGGAACACCCATTTTAGGACTGTTTTCCGGTTAAATGAATATGGATCCATCACAGTACTTAGTATATACAGGAGTTCAATAAATGGTAGCTCAGTGATTTTACTGATCAAGAAATGTTTATAGAGAGTGTCTGGCACAGAGTGTGCAGAGGAAATGTGATAGAGGTTAAGGTAAATCATACTACTTTTTAATTTCCTCTGATAAACTTTGTTTCATATTTGGTCAATGGCATTTCTGATGAGACTTTCAGGTAGTTAAAAGGTAAGTATTGGGACTCTCCATTTAAAGAATAATGACCAAAAATTGTGATAGTAGGAGGTATTGATAATCAATATTAATGAGTGTTTTGGGGAGCCATTTCTGACAGTATAACTTTTTGTAGTAAGGACTGTCATGATCATTTCACTTAAAAAGTAATCTATTTAGCATGCTTATGAGAGAATTCATACCCAAGCAAGAAAGGGCTCCTACAAAATGCATTTCTCTTATGCTGATTTTGATGGTAAGGTATCTGAGGCATATGTATTCAAATCCTTCCTCTTGTCTTTTATTTCTGTAATTGCCTCAAAAATTTTCTGTTTCCTCTGATTATATATAACTCATACCATTATTATGATGATATTTATCTCCAAGTTTCAGGGCTGGACTTCGTTTTGTACTCTGTCTTAAAATGATCAGCAGGTAACACAAATAATTTTAATTACCAGTTTATAATATTTTCTCCCTGAATGTTTGTTAGAAAATAAAAGGAAAATATAGAACTAAGAATGCCTTGTTAGTAGGAAAGTTAAATAGAAGACATAAAAAAGATGTTCTTTCATTCATTGATTTTTCTTTTTGAACAAATACTGACAACTAATTCTTGGTATTAGGGATATATCTGTGAGACCAAAATACATCAAAATATCCTACTAATATGAAGTTTAGATTCTAATATAATATAAACTAGAATAATCAAATAAATAAGAAAAGTATAAAGTATGTTAAAAAAGATGAAGAATGCAAAGGAAATAAATGAAGCAGAGCAAGGGTTGGGGAAAGTGTGGGGAAGTTGCAAATAAACATAAATAAACATTTGGAGGGCCTGTGGGGGTTCACTCTGTGGGCATGAGGAAAGTGCATTCTAGGATGAGAGAAGGTCCTAAGCCTTTGCTTCCCATTTCTGTTCAGGATGGGACATGAGTTATATGAAAAATCAGAGCAGTTACTGGAGTAGGGAGAGGTAGAGAAGTAGGAATTGTGCTTCAATAGGTTTGAAAGAATAATCTTTAGGGTATTGTTGACAAAATGTTATGGTCTTAATTTTACTTTTTCCATTTTGGACTGACACCATAAATTTCTTGGTGGTAATTTATAGTCCCTGTAGAATAGTAATAGAATGGGTAAATTCAAACAGTCAGATATGGAAATTTTGGTTTCTCTGTTTGCTTAAATAATTATATCTAACTTAAAAAATAATGGCTATTTTAGAGATTTTAATTGAAATAAAATACTTCTGTACATATGATTCAATTTACAGATACTAAATCTGAAGCATTCTAATTTTACAGTTGGAAACTCTTCCTACTTTGCTTTTATAATTCTTAACATTCATGAATATATAGGTCAATATAACATTACATCAGACTTTTGACACATTTTAGCAGTCAGATATTATCCTTATATATAAAGAATTTATAGTTTCACATGGAAGACAAAAGCATGTATTCATAACAATGTAAATAAGTAAAAGTCTTTAAGACATATAGATAACATAGATAACTTATGTAATAATTATGTGAGATTGTTAAAGTTATAAAAAATAGAACTTGAACACGTATTCACATTAATATGTCACAATGGAAAGAAAACAAAAGGAGAAAAGTTTCATTAAGTGAAAGCTATTAGAAAAAATAATGCTGGAAGTATTTCAACAAATGTCAGTGGGATTCTGGGGATGAGCAGTCACACAGAACTGAAGAATGCTGAGTTGAGATGAGCAAAACATCACAACCTGAGTGAAGGTAAAAGATTTTAAAGATTCACTGGTATTCCTTTAGAAATGTTAAAAATTCTTCCTCATTAGTCTATGCCTAAATTCTGTAATCAGAGTTTTGCTGTTTTACATGATGCATACTTAAACATGTCAGGCCTCTACATTAAGAACTTCAAAGAATCAATGGACCTCTATAGGTACCAAAAAGCAAGAGGAAGCAATTTTCTCTTCTGACTCAGTTAAGGATTCTGCTTTGGCTGAATGATGGGGAAGAGAGGCAATGACTTGACTTTAAACTAAATAGCATGTGGGACCTTTTTCATCCTGTACATTAATTGAGTTTTTTCCCATGTTTGTTTTTTACATGAGTTACCATTTTCATCTTGCTACTTCAGTCTTCTCTTTCAAATGTTTTTAATGGTCCTAGAAAGTGAAAAGAAGGTTTAGGGCAGAATAAATTCATTAGAGCATCCCTTATCCAAAGAAATGAGTCATTTCCTTGGAGCAGAAGGACAGTTAGGCCCTCTCTGAACTTGGTTACCTAGTTAATTCCGTAGGAGGCCTCCTGATGCTTTCTGCTCCTGGATTTATATAAACAAGCAAGTTTTATTTGCTTTTCATTTCGGTGACACAATGAACCTTTGTTCATATCTACAAACGAACTTTTAAAAAACCAAGTAAATGAGATCATTACCTATAGAATATGATGCATTCTCCTGGAGCCATGCCAATTCCCCGCTGTATCTATTAGTTTGAGAGGGAGGAAAAGAGCTGTGAAGACAAATACCAACATTTATCCTCGTAGGTCTTAATCACTTATAACACTTTTAAAAATAGCTTAGGCTTCCCAAATATTGTATGCATTTAGAATGCAGATGGTTGAATTTTGCAGTGAATTGGGTTGAGACTTGAAAGCATGATGTTTTAAATCAGCTAGTCTTAAAAGAGAAGAAAACGGATGGCTACTAGAGGAACCAGCAGTCAGAGGGTGAGAAAGCATATTTGAAGGGATTGACTTGGTTTTTTCAGCAAAATCTGTGGACACTTCTTCAGAACATATCCAGAATGTCAACTTCTCACTACCTCTATTGAGAACTCCAGCCCATGATAACATCATCTTCTGGATTATTGCAAAAGCTTTCTAACTGGTCTTTTTGCCTCCACCTTGTCCTTCCACAGTCTATTCTCTGTCCAGATACCAGCCCAGATACCAGCTGGAGTCTGTTGTCATACCTCTATTCAAACCACTCCAGTGGCTTCCCAAATTATTAAGAGCAAGAAGGACCCAAAGTCTTTGTGGTCAGCTCCCTTTCCAGCCATCTACTGTTTCACTAAATTCTCCTAGCCTTCTCCCTCTTGCTCACTCCGCTCAGCTATAATGGCCATTTCTCACACTTGTTACCATTTATTGACTCTATTTCCAGACTGTTCCCCCAAGATATCTGTGTACTTTCTGTCGCTTCCATTAGATCTCTATTCAAATGTCATCTTCATAATGAGGTTTTCTGTAGTACTCTATAGTAGCACCTCTCTTCTTATTACTACTTGACGCATTATATATTGGCATGTTACATCTTGAAATGTTATATATACATATATAGATCATATGTATGTCTAGATATAAATCTAGATTATCTGTTTCTCCATGAAACTGTTTTTCTCACTGCTGTGCCATCAGCACCAAGAACAGTTCCTGAAATATAATATACTCTTAATATTTTTTTATTGAATAGATCAATGAGTAACTTACATTTATCTTTAATATGACTTGCTTTGGGAAAGAAAGCCCAGCCAGCATGGCTCAGTGGTTGAGCATCAACCAATGAACCAAGAGGACATGGTTCAATTCCTGGTCAGGGCACATATCCAGTTGCATGCTCAATCCCCAGTGTGGAATGTGTAGAAACATCAATGATGTTTCCTCTCTGAAATAAAATATACATATATATTTAAATGACCAGATTAGAATGTTGTTTATTTTATTTCATAATGAACTAGAGGCCTGGTGCACTAAATTTTTGCATGGGATGGGAGTGGGGAACCCCTCAGCCTGGCCTGTGCCCTCTCACAATCCGGGACCTCTCGGGTAGGGTCCTAGGCCTGTCCGGTGATCAGGGCCTATTGCGGCTTTCCTTCCCCCCACTGGTGGCAGCTGGCCCCACCCCTGCCCCCACTGTTGCCACTGCTTGTCATCTGTGCATTGCTGCCTCCCTCCCCTGCTACCAGTCACCTCCCTCTGAAGGCAACAGGCATGGGGCTTGATTATTTGGCTGGCCTGGGACTCCCTCTGTGGAATTATTGCAGAGCCCCACCTGCTCTGATCCATCGCCCTGCTGGCTGATGGCCTGCACTTCTTTCTTTGGGATGATCGATCTTGGAACGCCCCCATCAATGGCCCCACAGAGGGTGGCTTGGTTCTCCCTCTGCAGGATGATTGTGGGGCCATGGTGGCCTCCCTCCCTCCTCTCCCCCAACCTCCGACCAATTGCATCGCACACACCTTGGCTGGCCTGGTACCAGCGTGTGTCATAGTGTGGTAGTCCTGAAGGTTGTCTGGACAGTCATTCTGCTATTTGGTCATTTGGTAGATTTGCATATTATGCTTTTATTACTATAGATTATTATAAATAAGTTAAGTAGTATTATCTATTAAAAGATAATTTATATTCATTGTCAAAATTTTAGATCATTTAAAATTTTAACTTGCTTTATACAGTAAAAAACACAATGTAGAAAAATTTGAATACAGAAATATTAATATGAAAAATAATTCAGAATTGTATAAAAAATTTTCATATTTCTTTATTTTTCCATTCATTTTTATATAGCTCAAACTCATAATATGGATTTCTAAACATGATTAGTGCAGATATAATCAGACATTTGATATAAACTATTACATAACTAGACAAATCTTAAACTTGATAATTAATGCTTTTTTCTGATTTGCATAAAAGACTTAGCCAATTAGTATAAGGTTTAAGGAAACAAATGAATCTCTGATCTTATTGTAAAAATTACTTGCAATAAAGATTAGCAATAATGTTTCTATGCAGCTTACAAAGGTGATAATATGTTTTGTTGGGTGGATTTTAATTTCTTGCCAGAGTCTTCCAATTGTGCAAATGTTAGGCTTTGTTAACTAGTACTGGAATAGGACAAAATTTGTCATTATTTTAACCATTGTCAAACACCATAACCAAAGTGGTGTGATGCATCCTGAGAGAGCAAATTAATGGATGGGAACTGGGGCAAACTCTGCGGGGCGTAGTGTTGCTCCTGAGTTAAAAACCCACTGATTATCCAAGCAGACTGCTAAGTTAGGGATGTGAGCCCATGAAAGGGAACTGGACTGTGCTTTCATATCAGAGGTCAAGATATGGTTGTGCCCCTCTGGCTAGAAGGAGGCAGAAGATATATTTTCAGCATTTGTGTTTCAATAACTTTAATTTCCAGTTTTCCACAAATATGATTCCTGTGTTGTTCTGCACTAGCCAACTTGCACATTTTTATTACTAGCCTTCCTCCTGTAAGACTTCTTTTGAGACCTCAGTTTACAACTTTTATTTTCATATTCCTTAAATTCTATTTTTCTGTTTTTCTATTATCTGAGCAAGGTTTCAGGTACTTTTTTTCAAGAAGTGTAAGTGAATGGTATGTTGCCCAGTATTTACTTATCTAAAAATGCAAGATTTGGGGAGGGAGATATTATCTTTTTTGTTTAGAAATTATAGAGCCCCGTGTGTAAATAACTTCTATTCATTAGGAAATATTTCTTTCATATGCTTTTATTATTGCTTCCATTCTTGATTAATCCTTAGTAATCCTGTAATTCTGAGAGTGGCATCTTGCTCTCCATCCCCCCCTTTTTTTTAGTCAGCTTCTATTTCATGTTTACAAATCATTTTTTCTTTTTCTAATAACTTCTATGAATAGTTCTATATTTGTCCTACAGAATAAAGATAGGAGGTATATGTATCTAGTTATCTACTATTGTACAAAGATGCAATGCAGAAGGGAAAATATATTGTTCTCTTTCTATTACATGTGAGAAGATTGCTCATAGCATTCATCACAAGGAAGACAGTGATGAATCTCAGTTTACAGTTTCTTTTGCGGTTGAGAGTTTGCTGTTTTTTGCATCTTGACATTATGATTGTAAAAAAAAATCAAGAAAATGGAAAGGTGAAACACATAGTTTGTTCTACAAACATAGAGACACAAGTGGAAAATAAAAAAGAAGGCAAGTAATATATCAGATCACTTCAGTAATTTAAAACTGAATATCTCCTGGAAGTAACTGGAGGGTAAGATCATCAACCCAAAACTATCCCGAAACACACTTTACTATGACTTAGGTGGATAATGGGAAAAAAAATTGCTTTGGTAATTTTCTCTGCTTATTTGCAAAGACACTGTATCAAAACCTCCCCTCTTGACCAGCTTCTCTCTCTCCCTGTTTTGATGTTCTTTTCCACCTACTATCTACACACAGGAGCTTCCCGGGCAGGAAATAACTCTTGGCTTTTGATTTTTCTTTTCCTGTGATGTTTACTATGATTTAAGGAGGAATCAGACAGACTGGTTTGTTGTTGTTGTAAGCCCTTACTTATTCTGACATTAAAGTTGTAGGTTACTTAATCACATATGCTTTTTCCAAGAGAAATTTGCTTAGAGAAATTTTCATTGATCAGATTTTTTTTTTGCTTGTTTGTTTCATTTTTCTGGCTAATATGTATGCAGTCCTTAGAGAACAAGTTATCAACTGGAGTAAGCATTTGTATGCTGTTGACTTCATGGAATCATTTATAAGGACAGGATATATAAATAGGTCTTTATGTTATATGCCACAGAGGAAAAACTAAATGCTGTTTAAGAACTATGTTTTATTTAAATAGATGTTTCATAGTTGTCTTATATTTCATGGAAACCAATTGGTATAATTCAATTCTTTTGTCAAAATGTTTCTCTTACTGTGAAATGGAAATATTTTATATGCAGTAGCTCAAATACGGGGATTAGAAGTTGAGAGAACAAGTTGTCAACGGTGTTTCAGAGGGCAGTGAAAGCATGTCATTACCATTAACAAAGTTTCTAAATTATTTGCTTAACATGAATTAAGCAAAACGTAGCTATCTGGGAAGAAGAATTCTGATACTGATTTGCCAAAATCTGGCTGGATGGTAATATACAAGTTATGCAGTTATCTTCCACTGCAAATCAATATTCATATTTATAGTATGAGAGACTTGAACTACCCAATTGCCAATAGCCTTTTCATCACAAAAGTGTGCTGATTCTGTGATTTGGGATAAACTAAACTTCTCATACATTTGCTTGTTTTGTGCAAACCTCTGTTAGAGACATGAGGAGTCGAATAAAGTAGGCTAAGGCATGCTCAGGAGGCATAGTGTCAAGGAGTGGAGTGGGAAACAAGAGCTTGTGCTGGGAAACAGTGGGGGATATGGTGAGAAGGTAAGTTAATGTCAGCTTGTGAAAAACTTTGAATATACATACACTTTTTTTCCCTGTAAGCCATGGGACCCATGCAGCTTTTGAGCAGGCATATTTCATGATTTAAGGGTGGTGTGGATGGGGAAGAACAGGAGAGGAATGGAAGCCTGGAGGTTCTTGCATTAGTTTATGCAAAGCAATAAGCACTTGGACCAAGAAAAGGCAGGTATTCTGTAGATTCAAGAGATATTTTAATGGCAGTAGAACTAGGTCTCAGTATTAATTGGACCATAATTAGTGAAAGGCACTGGGGCTTAGAACTCAGAAGAATAAAGAGAGAAGTGTGTCTGAAGGGAAATGTTTTTGTCTAGAAAATTTGGAACTACGATTTGAATGTGTCATTTGGAAATTAAAAAGCATTTTGAATGTGATAGCGTTGTATTATTTATTTGGCCTTATAGGCTTTTTTGATTGGATTTTTGTAAACATCAACTTGAAAGAGTAAAATCTATTTGATGGTGAAAATTGTCAGTGTCTTTGCTGCTGTCCTTGGTAAAATATCTGTAATTAATAAGGTAATTTCAATGGTTCTTCTGTTTTGAGTGCCTAATTGGTTTCCTGGTGAAAATTAAGAACCTGATTCAAACTAGATGTCAGAAAAAGCAATAGCTTTTTAAGATGTTCTCCAATCATATGCTACAGTAATAACGATAAAGAATTTTAAGTGTATGATAAGGCACTTATTAGACATCAAACTAAACTTAATTTTTTAAAACTGAAATGAACACTTATGAATTAGTCTCCTAATTACTATTCTGAGCATTCTATTGTGATAATAAGTATGAATTTATAATACATTAATAATCCCTGGCTTAAAGTCAGAGTGCATTTTAAGCCAAATGTTATTTTAATGTATTACTTAAGTGTATTCTTATCCGACTGACATTCCTAACTAGTTAAATCTGAAATATAGTTAAGAAAAGAGCTACATTTCTCTATGCAAAATCTATAGCAGGAAAATTACTTTTAATATGTTGTAAACAGAACTGTCTGAATTCTCTTTAATTAGATTAGATGTCCATAGATAATGATTAAAAATGACTGATAGTTTATTTCTCATTAAGTTACTTGATAATCTGGTAAATTTCTGGTCAAATCATTCATATATATATATATATATATATATATACATATATATATATATATCCTACCTAATAAAATAATAATTTGCAAATTAACCACCACTCTGTTACACCTACCAGCTATGCCCACCAGCCACGTCCACCAGCCAATCAGGAGTGAGTATGCAAATTAACCCCAACCAAGATAGCTGTGGCCACTGAGCGAGCAGGAGGGAAGCTTGGATTTTCCCAGTGATGGAGGAAGCCAATCTTTCCACACACCTTGGCGAGCCCAGGCCTCCATTCAAGGCTACAAAGTTTCAATTATAGAAGATAAGTAAATCACGACAGAAATGGCTGCCACCAAGGAATAAGCAGGAGGCTTGGCTCTACTTCAGGCTACAAAGTTTCAATTGTAGAAAATAAATAAATCCCAGATAAATAAGGTCCCATGGGGGCCTCTGCTTGGATTACCAGAGGGCATGGCCGGCCTGCAAGCCACCACAGACCCCTCTCCCAGGCTGCCCCATCTTCCAAGGGAACCCCCATCCTGATCCAGGACACTCTTCAGGGCAAACTAGCTGGCACCCACCTGTGCAGCAGGCCTCTCTCCTATCTAATAAAAGAGTAATATGCAGATTGACCATCACTCCAACACACAAGATGGCTGCCCCCATGTGGTCAAAGATCCTGCCCCCATGTGGACACAAGATGGCCGCCACAAGATGGCCAGCAGGGGAGGGTAGATGGGAGAGACCAGGCCTGCAAGGGCGGGCAGTTGAGGGTAATCAAGCCTGCAGGGGAGGGCAGTTAGGGGTGACCAGGTTGGCAGAGGAGGGAAGTTGGAGGTAACCATGCCTGCAGGGGAGGGCAGTGAGGGATGACCAGGCCCACAGGGGAGGGTAGTTAGGGGCAAACAGGCTGGCAGAGGAGCAGTTAGACATCAATCAGGTTGGCAGGGGAGTGGTTAGGGGGTGATCAGGCTGGCAGGCAGAATCAGTTAGGAGCAATCAGGATGGCAGGCAGGTGAGCAGTTGGGAGCCAGGAGTCCTGGATTGTGAGAGGGATGTCTGACTGCCTGTTTAGGCCTGATCCCACTGGGATTGGGGGTCCCAGATTGGAGAGGGCGCAAGCTGGGCTGAGGGACAGCCCCCCCTTCCCATGCATGAATTTCATGCACCGGCCTCGAGTGTGTGTGTGTGTGTGTGTGTGTGTGTGTGTGTGTGTGTGTATTTTTTTAACCTATTTATCTATTAGAGAGATAATTTTTATACCTTACTTCAATATTTACTCTTCACTCTAAGGTATATTAATTTTTCCTGAGAAAATAATTTTTTAGGTTGACATCTGATGATACCTTAGTCATTTTTTGAGACCCATTTCAAATATTTCTTCTCTAATGCCATCATTCATTCAAATCATATAATTCTTCAACATTCCTTGGGTAAATTAAATGTCCTTTGCTTAAACAGTTAACTCTAGAAAAGAAGAATGACTTTTAGAAGAGGAATTGTTTACTTTTGGACATACATACATTATTTGTATAATGTTCTACCGTATCAACTAAGTGAAGATGTTTAATAGGTAGTTAAATATATTTGGATGTGTCATTAGTACTAAGATAGTATCTAAAGTTAAGGATTTGAAAAAGGCTACCTAATGCATAGAGTTAGATAAGTAGGATATCAAGGAAGGACCAGAGGTTTCACTAAATTTAGGGAATATTGGATATAATAAAGGGCCAAAATAAGATGTATATTAATAAAAATAAAGAAAAAACCTGACTTTACTGGTAGCATATGCTCCTTTTAAAAAACAGAAGTACAGAAAAGTTCAAAGAATAAAATTATAATTACATAATTTTATGAACTAGGTCAATATCAATTTTATTTACTTTAATTTTTAAATTTGTATTTGAAAAAGAAACTTGTAATTATAATAGTTATAATACCTTAATCTTTTTTTTACTAAATGAAAATGTGTACATTCTTCAAAAACATTATTTCTAGTACCTGCATAGAAATCCATCACATTGATATGTCAGCTTAATTGTTGTTAATATATTTCAATTCTATTTTTCAGTTAATTCTCTTGAATTTTTGGAAGTATATAGGTATATTGTCTGCAAATTCTTATCAGTTTATCCCTCTTTTCAGATAATCTGTACATCTTACATTTTCTCTTGTTTTACTATATTACTCTGATCTTTATATAAAGATAAAATAATAGCGAAATAGATGTTTAAAATGATTTTAATGGAAATGTGTGTGATGTTTTAACATTAAGAGTGGTGTTGCTTGCTTATAGCAGAAGTACCTATTTTTAGTATAAAATTTTGGATTTTATGATAGAGTTATATAAATATTAACTTATTGAGTTTGACATAATTTGCATGTGTTTAAAGTAAAATTGGTTTATAACAACATTTCTAAACTGTTTTACAGTATTCATTCTATTGTATTATAGCACATGAATATTATTCTGTGAATAAAAGCATAATTTTATAGTAAGGAAGGTTTGGAAAACACTGATATCTATACTCTTGGAATTCACATTGTTTTATTATAGACTTAGAAGTTCTTTGGTTTGATAATTACAATCCTTTAAAGCAAATTTCTCAAATTATTTCTTCTTGAGTTTAATGCATATTACATTATTTTATTATGTTTCTTTTTATTTTTGACCTTTTTAAATTTAAGGGTGGAAGAAGGAGAGGATTTATCAGTAGCTGTAAATAGACTTCCTATTTTTAAAATCAACCTAAATATCTTTTCCAGTTGATGAGGAATGTTCAGACCATTTATTTATTGTAAAACAGTGTTATTGATTTTTTATTTATAGTTATGTTTTCTGTAATTTAGTTTCTCATCTGCTTCTTATCCATTTTATTTTGTGCAGAGATTTTTTTTGTTAGCTATTATTTAATTATCTGTGGCTGCATAACACACCAACACAGATTGTGGAATGAAATACAACTGTTAATTGCCATTATGTTTCACAATCCTGGGAGTTGACTCTCAGCTAGGTGGCTCTGGCTTTGGTTTTTCAGGAGGCTGCAGTCAGACAGTGGCTCAGGCTAGAGGTTTCTCAGACGCTTCTTCCCTTCTATGTCTGGCAGTAGATGCTGGTGGACCACATCAGGGCATTCAGCTAGAACACCTACATGTGACTTCTCTATGTGGCCTGGGCCTTTTCACAGAGTAGTGGTTCTCCAAGAACAGTGCCCCAAGAGAGAGACAGGCAGAACCATACAGTGTTGCCTGTTGACTAGCTTTGAAGTTACATAGTACCATGTCCATCTTATTCTTCTAGCTGAAGCAATCATAGAAGCTCACCAGGTTGTAGAAGAGCATATGGGAAACAATGTTGTGATCATTTTTGGAAAATACAATCTGCCATGATAGGCATTTGATTATTACTAGTAGTTATAAAAAATTTCAGAGACATTTTTAACCATATATCATCTATCTGTGAAAGGGACTAAAACCCACTAATTTTTTGTCTTTTTGGAATACCAGGGATTTTTGCAAAATTTTTATTTGTCCTTTCTTATTAATTTTAATGTTATAAAACATTTTGTAAATAATTGGTGGTTTCTATCAAAATATTGTGAGGCATTAATTTTGTAACACCATTTATAACATTTGTTAGGATTTTTTTTCTATATTTAACTGTTTTCATGTTTCCCACCAATCCTTGATAACCTGATTTCTCCTTTCTTCTTTTACTGAACTTATTTTTTGTTGTTCTTAAATAATCAATTGGATTATTTAAGAGATATTCTTAAGTGGTGCATTTTTTAAGTAATTAAATATTCTTGAATGTTTGTTGTTTATTACATTCCCATACATCAATTTGGCTTTTGTATAGCCTTTGAGCCACAATTTTTTCCCTTCTGGGCACTCATGGCAAAAGTGAATCCTCTTTCCTCCAGAGTGACTGGTGTACCCCCAAAGCGACTGCTCTACAACTACACAGGAGATGCCATACTGGGTGCCAGTACTACACTGAGGACTGTCCATGTCCAGCTCCTATGGGTTATGGGACCACGGAATCTTTTTTCTGGTTATTAAAGACTTTAAGAGGGCATTTTTCTTCCCCTTCCATCTCATTCAACCGAAACTAAGTCTAGAAGACATTATTGTTTCTAGCATGTAAAATAGCATCCATCATTAAGTTTTGAGAACACATAGAATCCTTATCCAGGGAAATCTATTGGTTATTTAATCAGAATTTGATGGAATGAAGTGATATATATTTGTGGTAATATAGTTACCAACCTGCATAAATCCCTATTTTTTTTCTGAGTCAAGAGAGAATAAATTTCTGGCCGCTTTAGCAGTTCATTATCATAAGAAATGTGACTATTCAACATAGAAAAGCACTTACAGGTCATGGTAACTAGAAACAGTGTGTGATCCTGTATTGGATTCTGACTCACACAACTCATTGGTAATAGAAATTTGGGGGGCAAAATGACATTTCAAATAGGATTGGGTACTAGATGACATGAGATTTATTGAAAAGGAGGTATAGACATCCTGAATTGAACAAATTACAAAACCTACAAATGATATTATTTTGAAAAAACACATATGCACGTGTGTGAGTTAGAAATGATACTCTAAGATTTAATAGTGGCAAATCTGAGTGAAGAGAAGGTGCTTTCTCTGCTTTCTCTAATTCTACATATATTACTTTTTAAATAATATAATACAAATTTTACTTTTTTAAAAAATAATCATACACTTTTTAAACTTAATGAGCTAATATAAAATCCACTGATGACAAGTGAAACAGTTAATTATCCTCTAAGAAGGTAGAATGACATGCAGACAAACTTTTAGTCTGTTATCTGATAAGAAAATAAGTTGGAGTTTCTGAGATAAATCAACACAAATGTCATCTAAGTGAAGACAGTTTGTCCAGATTTTATTTTCATGTTTTTTATTTTCCGTGTATTTGTCAAGGATGTTCTTAGAAAGCCAGGAAATTGTTAATGAAACAATCCTCTTTTTCTGCACTCAACTAAAATCTTTGATTGTGTTAGCAATCAGACTCATAGAAGCAGTGTTTGTGTTGTGGGGACTGTGGCTGTCAGGAGCAACAGCTTCCCTACAGTATTGTTTGATTATAAAGGCTCATGTTCTTTAATATGAGTGCTAATAAAAATAAGAAGAGCTTCACATATTTCATGTCCATCTGCTTTGAACATTTTCTTGGCAAATGGCATTCTGAGCTGGTGGCTAAGACACAACAATAATAAAATTACGTGATTGTCAGTGGAGGAGTTTAACGGGCTTGTACAAATTAACTAAAAAATCCTTTTTTATGATGGGAGAGAGTTATTGTAAGATTCAGCACATGGAGAAACTAAGGTGCTGAAAAAAAATTAACCCAAGTTCTAAAATACTTCAATAATTGAATTGGAAATATACTCCTTTACAACTAATGAATTTATTTAATCATGTATCTATTTACTTATTCTTCATTCACTCAGTATTTTTGAGTTAGCAATGAATTTTACATTAAGAGCTTCTTGTCAACCAAGAGAAAAATCATAGCCATAGATAATTAAATATTCATGCTAAAAATAGGTATTTACTCAAAAAAAATGTATATGATCCAATGTTTCAAATACCGTATTGGTTACTGTGACTACAGTGTTAAAAGGTATATCTAAGTTCCTATTCTCATACCAATTATATCCTATCTGGAGGAGTCAGACATTAAGTTAATAAAGTTATAAGGAGATATTAGGTTGCCACAGATGTTATCAGGAAAACATAGACTGATGTGCCAAGGAATCTAGAGAGCCCTTTAAGTTGTTTGTCTAAAAAACTGAGGCTGATTCTTAATCCGGGGTCTGCATATTATATAAGTCCAGCCTCAAGAATAGCTACAACTCTGGCTGAGGGAACAATAGTGCAAATGCTTCAAAGAGGAAACAGGAGTGTGGCAGGAATCTAGGAAGCAGGCTCAGAGGTGGTCAGGAGCCAGACACTGAGCACAGCAGGCAGGACCACCCTTTCCAATTGTCTGGCCTGAGGCAAGAGTGCAAAAGGAGACTCATATGCCATAGGTCTTAAGATTTAACATTATAGATCAAAATCATTAGCTGTGACTGAACTATGCTTCCTTCTTCTACCGTGACAAATATACCTTCACAAAGACAAGATTTTAAAATACTCATAAAACTGTAAGATTTGTGACTAAATGTTAGCAAATGATTTAAAATGACCAAATTACATTATTGCTTATTTTTGGAAGTTTTGTAAATAGGTTAGTGATCTTGTATTTATAAGATAATAAAAACATTTATAATTTATAAACAATTATTATCACTCTTTAAATTTTATTTTTTGTGTTTTTACTTTAGCAAAATCACTAATTAAGCTTAAATAAAGTAGCAAAATTGTACTGGCAGCAATGATATGAAGGAGTAAGAAATAAAAGTAATTCTATTTAAAGTGAACAAAATTTAAAATATATCACTAAAAATGCAAGTCAAAGCAAATAAAATGCTTGAAAAGTGTTTATATTTCCTAAAATAGTTGATTTTCTACAATTTTCCTAATTACCCATTATAATAAGTGGAAAAACACTGATTATAATACATCCATGTCAAAATTGTTTATTTTAAATTTAATTTGGTTATATATATAATTAGATTCATTTTTGTTTTATAACTGTATTATCTATAATAATAAAAGTATAATATGCTAATTAGACTGAACAGATGAATGACCTGCCAGATGTCATTCCAGATGAAGTTGCCATGGCAGGAGCTGAGACAGAGGCAGTTAGGAGCAATCAAGCAGGCAAGCAAGCATGTAGGGGCAGTCAGGCAGGCAGGCAGAGCAGTTAGGGGCAATCAGGCAGGCAGATGAGCAGTTATGGGCGATCAGGCAGGCAAGCCATTGGGAGCCAGCATTCCTGGATTGTGAGAGGGTGCAAGATGGGCTGAGGAACCCTCCCACCCTCCATGCACTAATTTTGTGCCCTGGGCCTCTAGTCTACACTAATAAAAGAGACACATGCAAATTAACCATCACTTTGCTATGCCAAGCCACACCCACCAGCCAATCAGGAGCAAGTATGCAAATTAACCCAACCAAGATGACAGCCGGCCACAGAACTGGAGCAAGCAGGAGTCTTGGGTTGCCCGTGGCAATGGAGGAAGCCAAGCTTCCTGGCGGGCCCTCACCTCTGCTCAAGGCTGCAAAGTTTCAATTATAGAAGATAAATAAATCCTAGATACTTGCTTCCATCTGGTCCTGGCCTCTGCTCAAGGAGGCACTGAAAAAAAAAAAAAAGAAAAAGAGAAAAAGGAGTGGCGGGGACCTTGGGTTGCTGGGGTGGTGATCAGGCCGGGATGGGATGGCAGGGACCATTGGGGGCAAGCAGACCAGCAGGGGGGCCAGTTGAGGGTGAGCAGGCCATCAGTGGAGGTTAGTTGGAGGTGATTAGGACAGTGGGAGTGGGCAGTTGGAGTGAGCAGGCCAGTGGGGGTACATTTGGGGTGATCAGGCTAGTGGGAGGGCATTTGGGGGCAAGAAGGCAAGCAGGCAGAGTGGTTAGGGGCAATCAGGCAGGCAGGCAGGCAGGTGAGTGGCTGGAGACAGCATCCTGGATTGTGAGAGGAATGTCCAAACTTCCAATTTAGGCCCAATCCCTATACCCATCAGTAGGACATCCTTCAAGGGGTCCCAGATTGGAGAGGGTGCAGGCCAGGCTGAGGAACACCCCAACCCCTGTGCATGAATTTCGTACACTGGGCCACTAGTATTTTATAAATATAATAAAATGCTGGTATTCAATGTTGAATAGTTGTGAGAGTAAAAAATTAGGATCGCCAAAACCAGTTTGGCTCAGTGGATGGAGTGTCAGCCTGCGGACTGAAGGGTTCCAGGTTTGATTCCGGTCAAGGGCACATACCTTGGTTGCGGGCACATTCCAAGTAAGGGGTGTGCAGGAGGCTGATCGATGTTTCTAACTCTCTATCTTTCTCCCTTTCCCTTCCTCTCTGTGAAAAATCAATAAAAATATATGTAAAAAAAAAAATTAGGATCATGCTTCATATGTTACATCTTGACCAATTTACACTGAGTGGCCAATTCATTCTGATGTCTGAATGCATATTATATATATATATATATATATATATAAAATAATCCTATCTAATAAAAGAGTAATTTGCAAATTTACCGTACTTTTGCCACACCCACCAGCCATGTCTATCAGCCAATCAGGAACAAGTATGCAAATTAACCCCAAGATGGCTGTGGCCACAGAGAGAGCAGGAGGGAGGCTTGGGTTCCCCCAGTGATGGAGGAAGCCAAGCTTTCCACACACCCTGGCAGGCCCAAGCCTACACTCAAGGCTACAAAGTTTCAATTATAGAAGATAAATAAATCCCATCAGAAATGGCTGCTGCCATAGAGCGAGCAGGAGGCTTGGCTCTGCTCCAGGCTAAAAAGTTTCAATTGTAGAAGATAAATAAATCCCAGATACCAGGGCCTCCGCTTGGGTAGCCAGAGGGCATGGCCATCCTGCAAACCACCACAGGCCCCTCGCCCAGGTCACACCATGCCCCACCCTTTAGGACAACCCAGCTGGCTCCCACCCATGCACCAAGCCTCTCTCCTATCTAATAAAAGAGTAATATGCAGATTGATCATCACTCCAACACACAAGATGATTGCCCCCATGTGGTCACAAGATCCTGCCTCCATGTGGTCACAAGATGGTTACCACAAGAAAGCCAGCAGGGGAGGGAGGGAAGGAGGGACAGAGAAAGGGAGGGAGGGAGGGAGGAAGGAAGGAAGGAAGGAAGGAAGGAAGGAAGGAAGGAGAAAGAAATTTGTTCTTCTTCCAGGGCAAATCAATAAGCATTTCAGAAAGCAAATGACATTTGATCTGCATCACACTGAAGCAGGGAAAGGTACTTCAGGTGCAAAGCAAAGTATGTGCAAAAGCAGAGAATCAAAAAGGACTGAGCATATATTGGAAATTATTTTAAAAGTTCAAAAGAACTAGAAAAATGTGTGCATGAGGTAGGAGAGAAGACAAAATCTAGGTTGGATCCTTGTATGCTACAAATGGGGCATTGACCTGTGAGAAACAAAGAAAGAAACTGGCGAAGTCTTTAAGTGGGTAAGGTCAGATTTTATTTTTAGGCAGAAAACTGGGACTGTAGTGTGGAGATCGGACTGGAGTGGGAGAAACTGATACTTGGTTGTACAAAGAGAAGATGAAGAGCACCAAAAACTAAGGTGCTGAATAGGAACTGAAAGGGAAGCTGTTTTCAGAAGATACGTTGGAAGTAACACCAATGGAATTGGTGATTAGTTTCCTGTTGGGATGAGTTAAAAGCAGTGAAGACTGATGACTACCTAGGCAGTGTAGGAGTGACACCTTACTCTGTGGTGGGAAGAGCTGGGGGTGGGTGGCAGAGAGGAGAAACACAGTGATTGATGTTTCAGATACTGAAGTTGAATCTGGGTTGGGACATCCAGGTACAATGTCTAGCAGGATGCTAAGATATGGAATGTAGAAATATTTGGTAATTAGCAGAGATTGGTAGCAGCTGATGCCATCAAAGAAATGAAAAATCCCAAGGTAAGTCTACCAGTAAAGACCAAGAAGAGGACAAAGAATGTCTGTCTGATGACTACTAACCAATAAGGATGGTCTGAGAGGAGGGCATTAAGACAATGGACTCTTTCTAATCCAGAGAATAATTCTGTGGCTTTGTATGCTTCATCCATTGTCTTACAGGGGAGATGGCCAAGCTGAGGGGTATTAGCCTCTCACTCATATTACAAAACAGCTGTTTTTTAGTTAAGTATAATTTCAATGTATACTCCACAAATGATATTCATTATAAATGTCCACTACAGATGTTTATCTAAAATTCCAGGGAAGAAAATCTCTAAATCTACTGATTTTTAAAGATTTATATTTGTAAAAAAAAATATCCATATGCTATCTCATACCAAAAAAGTGTGGTCAAAAGGTGTAGCCTTCTAATATCATGGTTCACTATTATTTCTCATAATGTAATCTAACTCTTTAATTGACATTTAAAAGGACACAAGCTCAGTATTTCCTTGCATAAGTGACAACAGATTTAAATTTAGTTTTTTTTTTCTGTCTTGCCTTGTTCCAAAGAATGCTATAAAAACCAAGAGTAAATGTGCATAACTATGGAGACATGTATATCAGCCACTAAATCAATGTTGCCTACATGCCTGTGGTCTAAAGGAATTTGAGCAGTGAAATCTCCTTTATTCATGTTTTACAGCTTGGTGAGTGAGTATCATGTGCCAGGTACTGTGTTAAATGTTGCGGACAAATGGCAAGCCTCTCTAGTTGGAGGCAAAGGAAGACAAGACATTCAGGTCCATTCATTGACTGACTCCATGACCCTCTTAGGGAACTAGGAAGAGTTCTTATGTTTAGGAGGCAGATGGAGCATCAGAGGAGGCTGCAGAGGAAGCCCAGAGCCAGATCCTAAGGGTTAACACGCTTGCTCTCTATCTGGAAGGCCAGCCATTCTTTATGGCAGACGTACTGCCCTTAGAGGGCATTTTGGACATTTGTGGAGCATTTTTATTGCTCTAGTGATGGGATGTGGGCTTTACTGGAATTTTAGTAGTTGGGGCCACAGATACCAGACTCTCCAATGTGCAATGTGAGAGCAGCTCCACATAATTAAGAATATATTGTTTTAAAATAGGTACTTGCTTTTCTACTTAACCCACTAGATCGTGTATCCATGAGAGAAGAAATTTTATCTCATTTCCTATAACTCACTTTGATTGTCACCTTTGAGGGAAGTTGGTAGAAAAAGTATAAACTTTTGAGTCAGCTGTGTTAATTAATTTTCCAATCCCAACTTCACAATCATAATTTCTAGGCCATTTGTATGTGTTACCTAACTTTTCTGAAGTTTTTCCTCTGGGAAATGAATCTAATGTACATATACCTCAGGACTAGGTTAGGATTAAATATTTATAAGCCACTGAGCAAGCATCTGGAACTTAGAAAGTGCTAGAATAAATATTGGTTCATAGGGGGAGCTGTGGAAGTTGGGGAAGCTTGCACTAAACCCTGCAGGGCCATTATGAGCCTTGGTTAAACTTAGTTCAACATTGCCTTTGAATTGATAACCTGTTTTATAAATTTATTTGCTTAGGGTGACAGACACTTTGTTCTTAAGTGTCAAGTGGGATTGCCTAGTGTAGAAGCATTTTTCCAGGCAATTTCTTGCTCAGAGAGAAAGAATGACGCCTCCCAGGAACAAGGAATAGAGAAGTGAAAGAACAAGGAATAGAGAAGTGAAAGATTTGACATTTCCAATTTGGTAGTTAATCTTGGATAATCTATGATATTTATTATGACATAACTTTTCTTTCAGCGAATTTCTCTTTTTATTGTCTAAATTTGATTATAAACTATCAATAAATTAAGGCTCTTTTTGTGTGGGGGATGAATTTTCTTATTTTATAATTACATTATACATTTAATATTATTCTGTATTAGTTTCAGATGTACAGATGTGTAGCAAAGTGATGAAACAATCATGTACTTTATAGAGTAGTTCCCCAATGTATTAAATGTCTTATTTGCAAAATATATTACACAATAGATATCCAGTAAGAATTTATTGATTGATTTCTTTTATTGGTGTGAGGTGGTAAGTGTTAAAAGAATAGAAAATGCATAATCCCTTATCCAAAATCCTTGGAGTAGAAGATATGTTTTAAAATAGATTGAAAAACTTAGATATCTATCATATTATATCTGTACTAGAGGCCCAGTGCACGAATTCATGCACCAATGGGTCCCACAGCCTGGCCTGTGGGATTGGGTCGAAACTGGCTCTCAGACATCCCCTGAGAGGGCACAGGCTAGGTAAAGGGACCCCACTGGTGTATGATCAGGGCTGAGGAGGGATGTGAGAGGTTGGCCAGTTGAAGAGGGACTACAAGAGGGCTCCAGACCATGTTTGGCAGGTCTCACTCAGTCCCAATTGGCTGAACTCCAGCAACAAGTTAATCTACCAGTTGGAATGTCTGCCCCTGGGTGGTCAGTGCACATCATAATAACTGGTCGATTGGTTGACTCTCTGGCCTCTGATGGTCATTGCACATCATAGCAAGCAGTTGAGCGGCCTAGCATATCATTAGCATATTATGCTTTGATTGGTTGAATGGGTGACCGGATACTTTGCATATTAGGCTTTTATTATATAGGATATTACCATATTCTACATTACACATAACCAGAAGGAATTGGAAAGTAACCCCAAACCAACATTTTAATGTATTTGCAGGATAGCTATGGTTATTCATACTAAGCAAGTTATGGTGATTGAAGGTATGATGACCATAACCAATTATGTTTTTATCCAAAAAAACATAATTTCCTTTTCTTTGCTTATGAGAGCTTCCTTTACCCCCCTTTTCCACAAGGAAGTTTGATATATATGATCCAGAAAGTCTTTAGTTTTATAAATTCCTTAACCTATCGAGTTATACTGGCTCCAGATTCAGAAGGAAGAATAAATATACCCTAGAAATGGCTCATTTATTTTACTCTTAATACATTTGAGTAATCCAATCATCCACTTAGCCTTGAAAGAAAATATACTACATTGGGCTTTGCCTTGTTTTTTTTTTCCATATATTTATACAGCTTTTAACAGAATACCAAGTCCTGGGAGAAATTTTCTGAGACAACCACCTTGTCTTACTTTACTAGGAGAGCTGTCATAACTAAATACCACAAATTAGGGGTCTTGAACAATAGAAACCTATGTTCTCACAGCTCTGGAGGCTAGAAATGTGTCAGCAGGGATGGCTCCCTCTGAGGCTGAGGGAAAACATGCTCTCTGCCACTTCTAGCTTTTTGTGGCTTGACTTGTAGGTGCCCCTCACTCAGTTCATGTTTACAAGGCATTCTTTATATGTGTGTATCTGTATCCAAATTTCTTCTTTCTACAAAGATGCCAGTCATATGGGTTAGGGACCCATCCTCCTCCAGTGTGACCTTATATTAATTACACCCATCACAACCCAATTTCCAAATAAGGTCACGTTCTGAAGTGTTAGGGATTAAGACTTCAACATATAACTCTTGGGGTGTGTGACACAATTCAAACCATAGCACTACTAAGGCAGGTAAATGGTAGATGTTAATGATGATTTGGACTTCCAAACAGAGAGGAAGACTTGCATGGAGCAAGAGGTGCTAAGATGATGTGTGAGGCCTGGCTGCTATATCCTGAAACAATGATTCTAGAGCCAATAAAAAATTGGATTTTCTGATTCATTGAGATGGAGAAAGAGCACAGTTATTCATTAAACTAAAGAATGAGTTTAAAGGAGGGCAATAAAGGAAAGGAAATTGGATTATACCAGTCAAAGTTTGTGCCTTTTATTTTAAATTATATATAGTTTATGAGGATTTTCTGGCATGTTTTAGATTAATATTTACTCAAATTTGTATATATTGCATTTTTCTTCCATTTTTCTTTTATATGATTGACTGAGTTTGTTTTGACTATTGATGTTTTCTCAGGAGACACAGATTTTAATGTTTTTATTTTGTATCTTAATTTTTTTTTTTTACTTTTCTTTGAAACAAATTTCTTTCTCTCATTTTCAGCTGAGACAGCAATGTCAAAGATTGCTGTTTTAGGACAGGGAATTATTCAGATTTAAGTAATTAGTGTGATGATATCAGAGGTGTTAAGTTGGACTCCACAGTGTATAGGAAAAACCTGCTTTTCCTCCACAGAAAAGAAAAGCCCAATGAATATTGTAAATGTGCCTGAGTGAGGACAACCTCTGTGCTAGAGTCAGACTTACGCCCTGGTTACTGTGGGTTTCCAGTGGCCAATGCCATTATCCCTGGTCGTGTCTTCCCATTGGGTTAGTTGCCGAATGCCATGGGCCATCCCTTTCTCACACAGATGCACATCACTTTCCCTGGCCAGCACTTCCCAGGTGCAGTGAGTAGTCTGAGAACGCAGAAGACTTGCAGAGGAGTCCTATGTGACAGTAGGAAAGTCACTGAATATCTAAGCCATTAAGAGGCTCAAGTTGAATATGGAGGTTACACCCTTATTTCCTAGTGTTATGAGTGTAAAACATGAGAAACCATAATGGAAGATACAGTGAAACAATGGCAGTTACCATGTACTAATCTACAGTACAGCAGGCACTCTGCTCATTACTTTGCACATACCACTATCTCATATTTTCACAGTTACCATGTAGTGTAGGTATTTATTGTTACCCCAATTTTTCAGAAAAGAGAGAGAAAAAGACTGAATATGTTTTTTAAAGTTATAACAGTTTAAAAGTGGCAGAGCTAGAGTGAGACATAAGAGGCTTAAATTCCACTTTCTGTATCATTAAAGAGCTTGTACTAGGCTATTTTGAAAAAACAAAACAACCCCCAAAATCCTGATTACATGAGGTTATAGTAGGTCATTTCATGGATTAGAAACTCTCATAATTCATGATAAACTGCTTAAAAAAACACTTTTAAATAACCAAAATAATAATCTTAATTTAAGAATCTTGTTTCAAAGGATATTTCTAAATAAAAGACAAAGAAAGCATGGATTGAACTTTCTTTTTTAATGCTGACAAAATGTACTTGAGAAGGTGAAGGTGTTTAAAACATTTCAAGCCTTATCCTGTTCTCAACAGGCTATGATATAAAAATGAATATCCCTAAATATCTCTCAAGAGAATAAATGATTATAATAAAAATCTTTCAACCATGTCTTATCATATGAATCATTCCTAAAATAAATAAAAAATGTAATTGGGCCTAATATGTTTGTGTGTGTGTGTGTATGTGTGTGTGTGTGTGTGTGTGAGAGAGAGAGAGAGAGAGAGAGAGGTGGCATTGGTATAAACTGGTTAATTTTATTTACTAAAGAATTGGCTTAAATGTGGGGCCTATTAACCATTCAAATAATCTTTGGATGATAATTGTTCATAATTGTAACTGTATTTTATTTCTAAATTTCTCATTTAAATGTCTTATTTTCTTCTTATCTAGCTACAAACTAGAAGAATATATGATACTTGTTTTGATAAGTGAGTTTTGCATTCTGAATATAGTTCTCTGATCCATATTTGGAGTTACATGTGTTGGTTCTTAGAATGCTAAAAACTGGTGTACTACAAGAATGTTTAAAGCATGCAACACCTGACTGTTTAGTCAGAGGCATTGACCTCTTTTCCCTTAGATTGTCAAATAAAAAAATTGACAATAATCAATACAATAGTAACCATCTAGAGGGTGAATGAATCAAAATTATACCTATCTTTTTTTATCAGATTGGCCACTGAATTTTAGTAATGAATTTGTGTGCCATGAGATAAAAATAATTAAAAATTGCAGCTATAAAGCAATAGACTTTTATTGGTTTTATGTTAAAATGTAACACTAACCTGACACCTCCTGAAAAGATACATCTGGTACGGTGGTTTGGTGGCCCAATTAAAACTTTTTCCCGAAGTAAATAAGGCCATGTTGGTCATGGAGAGACCGAATTAATAGGATAGGCAACATTTATTTTGAACTAACTTATTCATGTGAAAATCATGTTCCAGTCCAGTAAATCCATGCATTTTCATCTTGAAAAATTCCTCACTAATGATGGTAGAAAAGAAATTAAGGCTTTCAATCTATCAATACAAATCTTGTGCTTTTCAACAATTGTCTGAAGGTGAGATAAATTAACTTTAATAAACTTTTCCAGAATATTTTGCCTTTAATTGGATATCAAAAATAGTATTTACAAGTTGTTAATGGTGCCATTTGAGGGAGGACCAAGGAAAGCAAAATAGTAGTTTAACACAGCAATGTGTAAAATTGTCAAGTAAAGCTTGATGACTAAGATCCTACATTTAAGCCTGAGCATATATGCTAATTTTTTATATTTTTTGCATTATCATTCTCCTGCTATTTGTGTTCATAGTTAATTCATAGCTCTATAAAATAGTAATAATTTTGTGCTTTTTATATTAATAAAACTCAAAAAAATAATGTGGCAATATGCATTCAATTTTCCTACTCATTATGAAAAAATATTGATATTTATTCATGGGTATAGTTAAACATAATCCATTTGTGTTTATAATTCTATTATATTGATATATCTTTCTTCATGTTTATAATTTTATTCTGAATATCTCTTTAATGATTAGTAGAGTTTAGAGAGAGGCTTTGGAAGAAGGAGTTAGAGGTTGGATAAGTGGAAAATCAGATGTTTTGATTGGGGCAAGGATAAAAGGCATCTCTTTTTTCTTGTGGGTGGATTGGGGATTTGGATGGATTGGGGATTTTAGAATTGCAATCAGCACATCATCAGAGGCCCTTGGTGGGGAGGGAGAAGACTGGGTGCTTACTAATTTCTTTGTGTCATGCTTATAAGGACACATTAGAAGGGAACTCAGCACCCTAACTGGTTTGGCTCAGTGGATGGAGCATCTCTCTGCGGACTGAAGGGCCCCAGGTTTGATTCTGGTCAAAGGCATGCACCTTGGTTCCTGGCACATCCTCATTGGAGGGTGTGCAGGAGGTAGCTGATTGATGTTTCTCTCCCATCGATGTTTCAAACACTCTATCCCTCTCCCTCCCTCTCTGTAAAAAATCAATAAAATATATTTTAAACAAAGAAAAAAAAAAGAAAAGAAGGGAACTTAGCTATTCAGTTTGTCTTCTTGTCCTTATACAATGTGATTGCCAGACTCTGGGTCCTTCTGCATGAATGACTGTCTACATCAAGCATGTCAAACTCAAAGGAAAACATGGGCCAAATAAACAAGGTTTAAGTTTATGTGGGCCACAAAACAAACAAACAAACAAACACTTTAATTTTCATAGAAACTGAGGTTTATTTTGATGAGTCATGCTGAATACAAAGGGCTGAAATAAATGAGTAATCATCAACATAAATAATAGAACATTTTAATAAAAATTAATATTTTTTCTTGAACATTAACTTACCAAACACTGAATAACTGCTCAAATTAATAAGTGTAATGCAGATAAACCCTATTTTTCTTGTTCTCCGAAAGCAAAATATTTCTTGTTGTGCACACCAAACAAGTCAATCCAAGACTAATGATGTGGCAATCGGCTGCTAAAATATTCATTGCTAGTATTAGTGGAGCCTGCTTGTAAAGCACATAAGGAAAATGAATGTAACATGATTGTAGTAATCAGTCATCAGCGAACATTGTAGTTCGTTATTAATAATTATGTATAACAGGATATTGTAAAAATTAAGTTACAAAATTTTTATTAAAACATTTCTTACATACCGTTATATTGGCTGGGTCGCAAAAATATTTGTTGTGGGCCACATGGAGCCCACCGTGGGTTTGACATTCTTGGTCTATATGCTGTAGTAGCTTACACATTGCTACCAGGCAGGGTATCCTAGAGTTCCAGGAGCAAAGGTTTTCAGACTGAATAGTATACTTGAATCATGCAATGTATTAATTCAATTTAAAGCACACCACCAGAATCAGGGGGAAGAAACATTCAAATTACACTGCTCTAAATTGTGGGGTTAATATGATTACTAATCAGACACATACAGTTTGTGGTTCTTTCTTTTAGTGGGTCCCTATGAACAATATAATATCTTTTCTACCCCCACTACCTTGCCCTGGATGCTCCTTTCTATTATTTTTTAGCTTTTAAAGAAATTTTCATGATGGATGTCACAGTGCTGCATAATAACCAACATCAGAAATATGAGTTGTGTTGATGGTTTCTTTATATCTTAACGGAGTTCTCCTATTTTAGTCTTTTGTGCTATTCTGCATATTTTCATCACTCCTCATGAAATTCTAAAATGTCATGTTTGTGGAAGAGATCAGGCACTTCTGTTTCAGGCAAACAATGAGAACTGAAACCTCTGTGTAAATTTACATATATTTAGGTCTGTGTTACAGCCTTTCATCAGTACCACAATTTCCCCTTGAATCATTCCTGAAGGATGTATGCCTAATTGATGTTGTAACATTCTCAGTCTACCAGTGTGCTCGCCTAGGTGCTTGATCAGAAGCATCTGAGATGATTCTTGGAATTTTATCCTCCAGGGTACATTGTAATTGCTCAAATTGAACATCAAAATAATCAGATAAGCAAAAGCTACAGATAAATAACCCCTTAACTAACATGGATGTGGAATGTCTAGTGAGGTTCCAGCCACATATTGTGGTCACTATTGCTGTTCCATTCTTATACAAGTATGAGGATGAGAAGACATCCCTATTTGCAGGCCACTATGGGTAGTCAGAGTACATCAAAGACAATTCTCCAATAGACCTGGAATAGTTTGCTTGACATGTCTCATCAATATTTTCATTCAACTGAAAGGGATCTGTGTGTATCTGCTCAAATAATTTATTTGGCATTTGATGTCAGGGAGCTAGCAATGCATTTTCCTTCTCTTATTGAACAGTGAGGAGTAATCTGAAGTTACATTCTCCTCCTGAAAGTGCGTTATGCAACAATGAAGTAACTTTGAGGGATCCTGGGTTTGGAAATAATTAATGTTGTATTCAATTTAAGACAGCACTTTAAAAACTGGGTTTAACTCAGTGCTTCAGAGTATTCCCATGTCACCTGAAAGTGACACAAAATATGGTACATATGTATTTTGTTGTTAAGTAAGAGGAGTCTTTGCTTTCTTAACAGGATCAATAACCTGAAAATTGATTGCCGCTCTGTGAACATGCAGCTCAGGTTTCTATCTATTACTATTAATTTATGTGCACATTTTCTTCTTTCAAAAGTATAACATCCATATAATTTACTTAATAAAAGCAACTTTTTAGTTTCAATCTCTCTCTCTCTCTCTCTCTCTCTCTCTCTCTCTCTCTCTCTCTCT
>JAAGEH010000012.1:71416732-71567691 GCA_011751065.1 Lasiurus cinereus | reverse complement strand
TCTCTCTCTCTCTCTCTCTCTCTCTCTCTCTCTCTCTCTCTCTCTCTCTCAATTGGAGCAGAGGGAATCTTGTCTTGGATAATTTGCAATTAGGGCAGAGTCTGACAGGAAGGGGAGATACCTGTGTAAGTGTAGAATCTAATTAGAGAGAGTCTTCAATTGCAGCTCCCCAAGGAGTCACCAAAGGTATCATTTGGCCTTCTGGATCTTGACCTCAGTTGAGACTCTGGAGGAAACACAGTTGTTCTGGAGGTGTCTCCTGTGGAAATACCTTTCAAGATCAGTTGGCACAGCTGAGTTGAATTTAGCTTTTCACATTACAGTGTCATTTTTACGTAACACACTCATAGCATCCCAGAGTGAAGCTTAGCAAAATTCAATACTGTAGGCTTGGAGGTCCTCCAGGTTGCCTTGCTTTGGTGCAAGGAGAGTGCAGCAGCAGTGACAATAGCTTAGCAGGTAGATAGCATCTGAGAAATGTACATTGCAAATCTATTTAAACTTGCCCAAGAGTCTGAAATAGTCTGGAGGGGAACCCAAAATGATTAAATGACTTGCTTAAGGTCAACACCTAAGTAGTGGAACAGGAAGGAGAAGCCAGGTTTCCTAGTTCCTGAACAAGTTCCCCATTTCTTCTGTGGGTCAACCTGTTGGTCAGGTCTTTGTTTTTATCCTGCCCAGGTCTTCTCTGGCCTTACTTGAGAAGTATGTCAGTTTTTATGGGCCAAAACTGCCTTCCTTCTCCTTTAAATTTCTCCCCTAAACCTGCCTTTAGAGTTATAAGAGCTCCTTTTTCACTTTACTTTTATTCCTTTATAGGGAAAATGCCACTTCCAAGAAACTATCCAGCATTTGTCATTTTAAAAGGAAACCTCTCTCAGAGGTTTAGGCTCAGAATTTAGCCAAGTGTCTGACATAGAGCAGACATTGTGGAATAGATAGAGCCTGTTAGTTGTAAGTTATTAAACAGTCATGACTTAATGCAGCCAGGTGCAGACCGGAAGAATAAGTAATCTTAGTGGTTGAGGCATAAATAAATATCAAAGGAATGTCCTGAAAAGAACAAAGACCACTAAAATCTCAGGTAGACCTTGGGCATGTCATTTATTTTTTCTGGATTATTTTTGTGTTTTTATTGTCTAAAGAATTAAATATCAATCCTATTTTCCCACAAGGTTATTATATGGATCACATGTGCATGAATAGATTTCATGGATATAAGGGCAATATAAATTATAAGGCAGTTATTATTTTTTATGCATTTTGCCAGAATACAAAGAAATATAGTCCAGATGCTCTCATCCAGAAGCTCATGATTTTCTTCTCTTCCTTTCCTCTGTCTGATAAATTCATGTTCTTTAGCAGTAGACCCATGTTTCTCTTCTAGAGAAACCTCTTTCTAAACCCTCTGAAATTTTTGGTTGTCACAATTGGAGGCTTGCTGTTGGCCTATACTGAGAAGAGGCCGGGAGTGAACCTAAACCTTCTATAATCCATAAAACAGACCCCTACAGCAAATAATTGTTCAGCCCCAAATGTCAAGAGTGCTGAGGGTAATAGCTCTGCATTTGACATTACCCTGTGAAAATACACAAACACATATTGGCATGTACATTACTAATATTTATTTTCCCAGTTGAAGGAGAGTTCCATGAAGATAAAGAGGTTTTGTTTTTGTTTTTACCTTTTTGTTTATCATGATGATTCACACGGTATATTCACGTAGTAGACACAGTATTCATTTGTTTATTCATTCTAAACTTCAAAAAAATGTCTATTATATGTCAGGCCCCCTTCGAAATTCTGGATTATATCACCAGACACAAAAATGACACCAGTCTTGGCCTGTTGGAATTTATTGTTGTAAGTGGAGAGTTCTTACTATGAAACATGCCTCTTAGAGTTAATATTAAAGTGTAAGAATAGACAAGGTCACAAAGGAATAAAATCTAAATTCACTGAGCTAGGCTACAGTGACTAACAAGAAAGAAAGAATGAGTAATTTGTGTTAATTCATTGGCAATGAGATGATTTGGCACATTTTTACAATTCAGTGTCATGCATGGAAGTGCCTGTTCTACTAAATGATACCATATTTTAATCCGCATTGGTGTTAGCTGTCATGCAGATGTGAACTAACTCATCATCATCCTTTATTTGAAATATTGGCTCTTACCGTGCCCTAAGTAGTGGGTGAACCAGAACTCATGTGTGAAAATTGATATGGTAATTTAGAAAAATGATTTATGCTAAAGGAAATGACTCGTGAAGAGAAATTTGCTTTTCTTGCATATGTTCATTTTTAACATACATTTTTTTATTGAGTATCTATATCAGCTGTGGTTGTCCTGTCATGGTATTAAGATGTATATCCTCAAGTAATAGAACTTTAGAAGAATGGGAAGAGAATCAGGGGTGCTGATGAAAGGTTTGGAGTCATGTAGAAAGTGGCAGTCTGAAGAAACTATCACTTAGGTGGCTGATTCTCTCTGGGGGCACTACCACCCCCAAAGGAGGTCTGGACATTAGGGGAGGACTGGAAAGCATTCTGGCCTTTAGCAGGTTTAAGGATCTCCCTTTCCTCAAATTGTGTTTTAAAGTGGAAGACAACCCTGCACACTGAATAATCAATGCTCTGCATACTCTGACTTTCAGATTTCCTATTATACTTCAAATAGGATATAAATTAGTTAATAAAAATGAAATCTAGCTTTAAAATACTTCATTTTTTAGAGTATTTTTAGGTTTATTGCAAAATTGAGAGGAAGGAACAGAGGTTACCCATATACTTCCTGACCCAATACATGTATAAACTTCACCACTACAACATCCCCTATTAAAGTAGAACATTTTTTGCAATCTGTGAGTCTACACTGAAACATAATAATTCAAAGTCCATAGTTTACATTGGGGTTCAATCTTGATGTTGCACATTCCATGAATTTAAACAAATGTATATACTGCTATGGTATCATACAGCAGAGTTTCACTGCCCTAAAAATCTTCTGTGTTCATTCTGATCATCCTTACCTCCTCTCTCAGCTCTGTCCAACACTGATCTTTTTACTGTTTGCATAGATTTGCCTTTCTCAGAATGCTATACAGTTAGAATCAAACAGAATGTAGCTTTTTCAGATTAGCTTCTTTCACTTGGTGATATGCATTTAAGATTCTTCCATGTGATTTTATGGCTTAATAACTCTTTTCTTATTATTGTTGAACTAGAGGCCCAGTGCACGAAACTCGTGCATGGATGGGATCCCTAGGCCTAGCTGGCAATCAGGGCCAATCAGGATCCCCTCCTCCTTGCCTCCCCCCTCCTCCTTTTCTTGCCATTGTGCTTGCTGCCACCTACCCTTGGTTTCCCATCCCAGTCCGGGGCCTGGCCCTGATCAAGCAGCAGTCTGGGATCTCCTGGCCAGGGAGAGGAACTAGGGGGAGAGACCCAGGAGGTTGGCCACTGGCCCCAAGGAGGTTGCCAGCTTTAAGCCTCCCTGGGAAAGGGGCCGTGTCCACTGCCATCAATCCCAGTTCCCATCCCAGTCCAGGGGCCTGGCCCCAATTAGGCTATTGAGGCCTGCCAGCCAGGGAGAGGGACTGGGAGGTTGGCCGGGAGGCCCCATTGATGATTGGGACCTGCGGGCTGGAGGCAGCTTCTGCCAATGAGTGTGTGCCCCCTGGTGGTCAGTGTGTATCATAGTGACCCATCATTTCAGTCATTCTGGTTGTTCTGTTGTAATGATCACTTAGGTTTTTATATATATAGATAATATTCCATTTTTTTAAATGTACTACTGTTTATTTATCCATCCACCTACATGAAGAACATTTTGGTTGTTTCCAAGTTTTGGCAGTTATGAGTAGAGCTTTTATAAACATCTGTGTGCAAGTTTTTGTGTGCACATAAGTTTTCAACTTCTTTGGATAAATACCAAGGAACAAGATTGTTGGAACATATGGTAAGATTATTTTAGTTTTATAAAAAAAGTGCCTATCTATCTTCCAGAGTAAATGTAGCATTTTACATTGCCACTAGCAATGAATGAGGGTTCCTGTTGTTTCACATCCTCGTCAGCATTTCGTATTGTCAGTTTCTGGAATTAGGACATTCTAATAGGTGTATAGATGTATCTTATTATCTAAGTTACATTTTGCTGATAATATATGATATGGAACATCTTTTTATTGGCTTGTCACCTATATACCTTTTTTGATGAGGCATTTGTTAAGGTCTTTGGCCTTTTGTTTTTATTAACTACAAGAGTCCTGGTGCACAAAAATTGTGCACCCAGGGGGGGTTCCCTCAGCCCAGCCTGCACCCTTCTGCATTCTGGGAGCCCTCAGGGGATCTCCCACGAGGAGTGGGCCTAAGCTGTCAGTTGGATATCCTTAGCACTGCCACAGAGACAGTAGAGGCTTCCACCACAGCTGCTGTGCTTGCCAGCCATGAGCCCAGCTCTGGCTGAATGGTGCACTGTGGGAGTGCACTGACCACCAAGGGCAGCTCCTGCAGTGAGTGTCTGCCCCCTAGTGGTCAGTGCGTGTCATAGCCATTTGGTGGATTTGCATATTAGCCTCTTATTAGGATCTCTTTTCCATTTTGGAATGAAAGAAGTTAAAACTTCTTTCAATGGTGGTTGACCCAAACCCATTAATATTTAACTTTAGTATGAATTTATGATCATACAGTTCAAAATGGGCATTTCTGAACTTGAATAGTATAGCATGTCATGCAAAATAATGAAGGTGTATGTACTGTGGGTCTCCAGCCTAGAAATTCTCAACAGGCTTCTGTGTCATCTCTCTACCCTGGATTATGTCCTTCTACACCTCACACTTCTGGAATGGTGCAAAAAATTAGTTTTACTCATGTTTCTACCTCTTTTGCATTATTTTTTCTTCACTGATATGAAAGAAGATTTCTTATATCCTTCACGATATAAAAAAGAGACCTTTATACTAGTCAGGAGTGACTTGCTATGCAGTGGATGAACAAGGGTACCATTCAAGCACTGATAGTACAAATGTATGAGGAAGCTCAATTCATTTGGATATTGATTTATAAGTGGTTGATATGCAACTGACTTTGTTTAGTTAGATTTTATGTAACCATTTTAGGGCAAGTCTTTATTCTAAATAAGTTAACCAAATGATTGACTTTTGACTAGAAGAGATTCGGATATATACTAGCTATTATTCAATGTTGGTCATTAGAGCAGTTATAATATTTTCTGTATTCTCTTATTCTGTTCTATTTCTGGATAAATATTCTCCCTTTACACTCCACACTTTTAATTTTAGGATAAAATTCTTGAAGAATTTATAATTTTGAAGATTTTGGGAAGGGGTTTTAAAGCATTTTATTCATATTGCAAAGAATACTTAAATATTCCACCGACTATGAATAAAAGTAGATCTATCTGGTCAGTTGAACAATGTGCTTCCCTCATTCCTCATCTACTAAGATATTCATGCCCTAATTCAGTGGTTCTCAACCTTCCTCATGCTGCGACACTTTCATACAGCTCCTCATGGTGTGGTGACCCCAATCATTTATTTTCGTTGCTACTTCATCACTGTAAATTTGCTACTGTTAGGAATCGTAATGTAAATGTTTGATATGCAGGATGTCTTAGGCGACCCCTGTAAGAGGGTCGTTTGACCCCCAAAGGGGTCGTGACCCATAGGTTGAGAACCGCTGCCCTAATCTATGGAACCTGTGAACCTATGGATATTACCTCCCATGCAAAAAGGACTTTGTAGATTTAATTAAGTTAAGGACTTTGATATAGAGAGTTTACCCTGTAATATTAAGGTAGCTCAATCCAATCACATGGATCTTTATAGGAGGACAACTTTCCTGATCGTAATGAGACAGGTAAGTGTGACTTTGGAGGAAAGGTCACAGAAAAGTGCAGTGCTCTGGATTAGCTGATGGAGGAAGGAGGCATGAGCCAAAGAAAGCAGGAGACCATGAAAAGCTGGAAAGGGCAAGGAAACAGACTTCCCAGGAGCTCCAGAAAGAAACACAGCATTGTTGACACCTTGATTTTAGCTCAGTTGAGACCTGTGTCAGACCTTATATATAAAATTCTGATATGGTAAATTGTGTTGTTTTAAAAGACCACGTGTGATAATTTATTATAGCAACAATAGAAAATTAATACAATAGAGAAAGATTGTAGGACATACTTTAATAATGAATGTAAGTAAAGAGCTTTAAAGCCTTTGTTTTGATGTACAATAAGTCACCAACAAATTTTGAGGGATCCACAATATTATTTTTCCAAAATGCTGCCTAATAATCATAGTCACTCATCTGAGTGAAGGTGAGTGTATAGAATTCAGAGAGTTATCTCTGGAAATTTGAAATTTGCTTCTCTGTATATTTTGTTGTTTTCATTCTCAGATTTTGTAATTGATAAGTGGGAAGGATGTCTCCTTTTCTTCATCTATCTCATCTTCCCAATGTTATTTAAATTTGAGAGGAAATATTAGCATTCTTTTTTCTCTTTTCAACTTAATATTCTTCATTGCCCTCAGATGGGTTTGTGATATAGAATTCTGCAGTTCTCAGAAGTTGAATGTAGGAGTCCATAACTTGATTCAGGTATATTTATATTGTTTGCTGCTCATTATAGAATCAGGAGAACATATTACTTCTTTTTTTTTATAGGAATCCTTAGTCAAGGATATTTTCCATTGATTTTTATTTAATTTATTTTTTTAATTAAAAAATTAATTCTGTATTGTTTAAAGTATTAAATGAGTCTCTCTTTCCCCCCATTGACTTCTCCCCAGTCACTCCCACCTCCTCCAGCACATGCCCTCACCCCCCTACTGTCTATGTCACCCCCTACTGTCTATGTCTACTCATATGCATGCATGCAAGTCCTTTGATTGATCTCTTACCCTCTAAACCCCCGCTTTCCCTCATAGGTTGGACAGTCTGTTTCCTGCTTCTATGTCTCTGGTTCTATTTTGATAATCAGTTTATGTTGTTCATTATATTCACAAATGAGTGGGATCATGTGATATTTATATTTCTCTAACTGGCTTATTTCACTTAGCATGATGCTTTCAAGCTCCATTCATGCTTTTGCAAATGGTAAGAATTCCTTCTTTTTTTTACAGCAGCGTAGTAGTCCATTGACTTTCAGAGATACTGGAAGGGATAGAGAGAGAGAGAGAAAGAGAGAGAGAGAGAGAGAGAGAGAGAGAGAGAGAGAGAGAGAGAGAGAGAAAGAGAAACATCTATGTTAGAAGGACACATCCATTGGTTGCTTCCTTACTAGGGCCAGGAATCAAACTTGTAACCCAGGGTATGTGCCATTAACCTGGCAGCAGCGGCTGCTTCTCCTCCTCCTCCTCCTCCTCCTCCTCCTCCTCCTCCTCCTCCTCCTCCTCCTCCTCTCCTCCTCCTCCTCATCCTCTTCCTCTTCCTCCTCCTCCTCCTCTTCCTCCTTCTCTTCTTCTTCTTCCTCCTCCCTCTCTTCAACCCAAACTTTTAATGTCTCCTTATCCTTTTTGTCTCCTTATCTCTTTAGGCATTTCTGATAAATTCATGTCTTTATATAGCATCAGATTATGCTACTAGTAGCATGGTAAGGTGTTGTTTGTGTTTTCAAAACTGCTTCTTCTCACCACAGTCAACCTAAGCTGAATTTGCACCCCTTCCCTTCCTCCCACTTCAGGGGTGCCCTTAAATAATTATCAGTAACTGTTGTTTCTCCTTTGGGTCAGAGTCTCAGTCCTGGGACAGGTCAGTAGTTCTGCATCCAGTCATCATAACTCAGGAGGCATGCCATGCTTACCACATTCCCATGGACACCTATGAAATGAGGATGCAGATTGCCTGTCACATTCTCATTTGCCAAAAACTCTTGTTATACTCTTACCTTTTCTTAAAGCTTCCTGACTTCCCACTACAAATAATTTAATGGAAATACCTTTTAGAAAGGCATTGATACTATGCCTAAGCCCAGTGGTTTTTAAACTTTAGTGAGCATTGGAATCAACTGAACAGCTTGTTAAAACAGTTTTGTGTTTGCAATACCTAGTATAGTCTCTCTTCCTCTATTTACCTAACCCCCACACTCCTAGCCCACCTTACAGACTGGCCACTGTTCCTCTTTTGCTTCTGTTAAAAATTAATAATCCCTCTGCTGAATTTATAATGTAAGTGATGTCTCTTAACTTGGTTTTCTCTCCATCAGGCAATTCTTTCTGATTTGTCTCCCCTTTTATATGCTCCAGTTTTCCCCTCCACTATGTTTGCTGTTAGTGTATTTTCCTAGAATATAAACACAGAACTGTAGACTATTGGTGACTCTCAGGTCAGAATTTGCAAATTTCTATATGTAGAGCAACTTCCTTTTTTACCTAGGATACTGGTGGAGAGCAGAATATTTATTCCCTGAAAGATACTGAAATGAAAGAACTTTAAAAATTACAAAGAGGTTAAAAAATGTCAAGTTGTTATAACAAAAATCTAACTCTCTTCTCCATTAGATGAGAGTGGCTAACAATAGCTCCAGCCATGAGAAACGAAGATTAGCAATGCAATGCCTGTGAAAATGTTAGGCACAGATCCAGGAGCAGCTATTTGATTTACTAATTATCCAGGCACAGCCTGCAGGCTCGATGCAGTGGCTCTCAGAACACAGGTCATAAGATCGACAGCCTCTTGGGTAACAGTGCTCACACCTGTTACTGAGGCATATGGACCCCCTTTAGCAACACACATTCTAGAATCCAAGAGCCAGCCTAGTAGAGAACTAGATGAGAAATTGCCCACTTGTGTCAGGACACTGGAATGAAGGATGAGGGACTGTCCTGGAAGTTTAATATTTAAAGAAGGCTATCTGATTTCTTTGACCCAATCTTTATCCAGAGATTGCTGCAAAAGGAAAAAAAAAATTAACAAACACCAAAAGAAAGCCTTATGTTCTCCACCTTCTCTTTCTGTACCAGCTCTGATTTCACCATTAAGTATCCTAAGAACCACATTTCTGACATGCATTTTGCTATCAGGCTCATATCTTGGGGCATAGAGCTTTTTGTGTGTGTGTGTGTGCCGGTTGGAGAGTGTGGGTGGGGCCTCAGTTGTTGAATCATCAACTCAGTCATTAGAGTGTCCCACCTGGCCTCTCTGTGTTATTTTAAGTGTTTGGAACACATCAAACAGGGTTCAGTACAAGTTTCATTATTAGTGGGTAATAGCACTATAGGGTGGAAAGGACGTAGGAGATGGAGTTGGACACTCAAGATTGAAATCCTAGCCCAGAGACTAATGAGAACCTTAGTTCCAATATCTGTAAAGTGTAACAATAATGATGACCTCAAAGGGTTACAGGGATTCTATGGGATGTTGTTTATAAAAAGGCCTGTAGGTTTACACATGGACCTTAGTAGGTACTCAAGGGCAATAGTATTCTTTCTTTGTAGAAACTCTTGGCATATCCACCATTTAATGCTCTGAACAGCCCTTTAAAGAGCAGGATCAGGACAAGGGGGAGGCAGGTAAGTTGAGTGAGGCAAAAATCAGATCATATTCTGTTTTTAATGAAAAAAATGTGGTATATTCACTATGGATATTGACTTTCATTTTAAAATATTGTACTGGAATAATATCCTCATTCTGAGTGTTTTGGCACCCTCTTAAATGTGGTGCTCAAGGCTAAGGCCTCACTTGCCTCACCTTCATTTCTGCTGTGAGAAGGATAGACAGGAGAAAGGAAGGATGTTTTATTTCACAGATAGAAAGTCGAGATTCAGTGACTAATGCTGCCACCGCCATCCCCTGATTGTCTAAATAGCCAGCATTATGAAGGAGTCATCTGTACAAATCACCTGCCTCACAGCTATGCTTCTAACTCTGAAGAGCCTTTGAATTCATTGTTCTCTCCCCAGCAACCAGAAAACACTATGACTCAATCAGAGGTTCCAGCTGACTTGTAATGTGATGACTCGTCACAGTCTGTTGAGCCAGTTCTATCTCATTCTGTCGGGGTCCTGGAGTCCTGGGCTTCTGGAGGGTACAGTCTCTAGGGAAATTGAGCTGTAGTCCCTGCATTAACATTCTCTCCTTTAGTATCTGCTGCCACATTACACAATCACCCCCTTTCCTGCTGTTAGAGAAAAGAATGCATCGATCCCAGAATGAAGGGACTCTCAGCTTTGAGATCATGTCAAAAACAAAGCTTGTATTTTCCTCTGATTAAAGGGCCTCACTTTTCGAGGCTTATCTCCTGAGATGCAGCATTTTGCTTCTCAGGCAGGTAGGACACAGTAACCCCACCTCCCCATGCTCTACATCTCCACATGGGTGAGCAGAGCTGATAGGAATGGTGATGTCAGGTGCTTTGAATTGCAATTGTGAAATTGTTTTAGTGTCTGTTTTGCTAAAGTCAAATGATTCCTTGCACATAAACCTTAAAATGGATATAAATGCTTTAGAACCAGGGAGAGTTCTTGTTGAAAAGACATTGCATCCCAATACAGCCTAGGGACCAGGCTCTTTCCCTTTCTTGAGCATATATTTTAGCACTGGCAGCTCAGAACTTGTCCTGCAAGGTATTTTGCAAATCAAGAGAAGGTTATGTTGAAGTGACAAGCCTTAGTGTATAGGCCTTTTAAGTCCCCTTTGAGTTTCACAGTGACTCTGTGTATGAATACAGGAGTGTGTGTGTGTGTGTGTGTGTGTGTGTGTGTGTGTGTGTAGATAAGAAGGCTGAAATATTGATTTGGATGCATCTGTTAAACTGAGTATTCTGTTAAAATATACAATGCTCTTTCTCCTAGAATTTGATCCGATCTAAACCTTGTTAAGTGGCCCTACTAACTAATCACTTCCTAATTGTAGAAGTAGTTTATTTCTTTTGTATTCTGCTATGTGATCTTGCTACTGTTTGGCACAGTTTGTGATTTTTTTCATGGTTAGTTTCACTTAGATGTGATTCAAACATTCTGTAAGTCAGAGCCTGTTTAAAATGCATTGAAAATGTAACAATGACCAAGAAGATACTATGCAGAGTAGCATTTGTTTTCATGGAAACAGATTTTAGGTTTTCAGATCTATGAGTAGAGAATTCAAGGATTTTCTTATTATATGGCATTTTTTATAGGGTAAGAGGAAATTTCAGAATGCACATACATGGTTTGGGTCAAGTGAAGTCTTGAATGTTGTCATTAGGTTTTTTCTTTTGAAGAGGCTTGGACCAAAGTTGGCCTCTGAGTAATTAATTTCCTCAGGTAGATTTCATAAGGGACACTTCCAGCGAATAAAACCTTGACTGATAGGAGGTGAGTGTCCAGGAGAGGATGAGTAGGACACATCTAGGATTACTGCTGTCTCCCCCTGGGGCTTTTCTATGGGTCTCTGCTCCATCTGATGCCTTCTTTATGGGGCAGTCACAGAGCACCTCAGTAGGACCATACTGTCTATGAAGAGTGTCCGTTCCCACGCCTGGCTCCCCCACAACCTGTGCTCATCCTACACAGCAGAGAGCCACACAGGACAGCTCTAGAAGGAGCACAGCAGATGAAAACTATACGTTTCATATTAACTCAAGATCTATCCTGGAATCTCTCAAATACCATGGAGAGAATAAATACAGTTTCTCAAAATATTTTAAGGTCTTACCACTTTCCTTCCCCACAGACTGCCTTCATGCACTGTGACTGCTTTCTCTCCTTTCTTGGGAGTATTTTTTTAAAATATGTAATTCCACCAGGCCTTATCCTTTTGCTCAGCTTATTGTCCTCCTATTTTTATTTCTTTTTGATTCTCACTCACAAAACACACAGCAACTAGGCACCCAAATCAGAACCTTCTTTGGAAGACAGTAGAAGGAAGAGACTGAATAAACTCAAACAAATATAATAATCACTGAGCAGGAGAGATAGAAGGCTGCAAATAGTTGTACTTCAGTAGTTTTTATTCCGTCATGAACATAAGCACCCAGTGAGCATGGTCCTTGCATTGCCACCTGCTCAGTGTGAAGGCAGTGTGGAGCTGTGGACCCCGTGGAGTTTTGGAGTCAGGCACGCATCATCTTTATTTAGAATATCAAGAGTAGCCGATTTATAAACCCTATATTGATGATATGAATTCAAGTGTCCCCCTATCATTTTCATCATTCCATTTCTAGGAAGCTAATTAACAGGTTTGTAATATTAGAAATGTACATCAAACTATGTTCACTTTATTATGACTCTTAAAAAACCTTGATCAATAAGTGAGAAGAAACCACATCATCATGATTCTTTAAATTAATGTTTCATTCCTTTACAAAATGTTTTACTCAATATCCATATGAACTGATTCAGCTATAAATAACTGACATTTGTCATGGGCTGTATATACTAATTTAGTCTTAAGAAAATAAATCTCTAAATATCCTTAGAGAAGCATTTATGGACTCAGCACTATTCAAAGTTTCAAATTGGGGAATGCTGGCATTGCTACAATTTGTTTCCCTTCTATTTTATGCTTTTATTGTATCTTTATTGAGATCTTAGCCATAATTTAATCAAATTAAAAATATAGATTAATCTGCTTTATTTATCTGGAAGAATATTTACATTTCTAATTCATAATATGAGTTGAATATGCCGATAGTTAGCAAATTATTAATAAATTAGGAGTAATATTTTTTAGTGAAGAGAATGGGCTTCCTAGTAACACAAATCTGTGTTCTAATCCCAAAGCTAGCTATATAAATGCAGTTATTTAGCATATGTGAGCCTTACGTGTCATCGCTGCATAAGAATTTTTATCTCATTGTGAGGAATACATGATGATCATCAATGCGTTGTTCAACTGCAAGCCATACCCACCTCATTCTAATGGAGCACAATTTAATTTCATTTTTCACTAAAAAATGATTCTATGTTTGGTTCTTTTTCACAATTAGTCCCTCAGTTATAAAGATGTAAATCAATATATAGAAAAGGTGAAAATTAACCAGTTTATATTCTTTTTGTGGGTAGTTACATAATATGACAATGATAACTACTTGGTAAGCCATAAACTAAAGCATGAACATTTTTGCTACTTATGATTTTTATGTAACTGTATAGGAGGCATGGAAACCAATTTTATTTTGACTTATGTTATAAAGCTGTTGCCAAACACTCAGTGCTTAAATCATGTTTCACATGGAGATTGTGATATCTAGTGCATTTCTGTATAATGTGGATCTTAATCTCCCCCTGTAATGCCCAAATTGCAATGTGATCCCATGGAAATTCACACAGAGTATTCATTTATATTTTCGATAGAGAATAATCTGAGGAGCCTGGATTGTTATGGAAGGAAAGGCAAGACAGTTACTGTGCCAGGACAGACATGGATAGGGGAGCTGGAGGGACTTTTGCTTCTGCTATTACCATAGTCACCTTCCCTTCAGGCTGCATCAAAGTTCCCAGCATTTAAACTGACCTGTAATATTATAGTGAGAGATAGGGATCAGCCCTCCTGAAAACCTTCCTGAAGTTAAATAACTGAGCTCTCCTTGAAATGCTCAAAATTTTGCAAAAAAAAAAAAAAAAGGATCAGAAATGATCTTAAGGACCCTTTCTGGTCTGGGACCACAAAGTTTAGGTTAATCTTTTCCCTAAATACATTATTTCAGTCCTCATTGCCTGGTGACTTTGGCTAACTAACTGCTGTCTCTTGGGCTTTGGCAACCCTTTCTGTTAAGATTGGTTGATTGGTTGCAGCTCTTTCACAGTGTCTATACAAACTGCCCCTTGGTCTCCTTACCTCATCATGAAGTTATGTGGTGGTATGTCTTTCCCTGGGACACAAACCTGTGAAGCCTAGGCAAATTGATTAGCTTAGCATATTAATTTTTACCAGCTAGTAAACTTTACCAAGTCAAGATGTGTTTTTCTTTCTTGGCTTCCAGTAAGTTTGTCTGAAAACAAATTATTCATTGATGAACAGATAATCTTTTTATTAAATTATATTATTTTTTTCTAGGGAGCTCAATGAATAATGATAGTATGAATGAAAATCTCTCATATAATTGACCTAGTAATGACAAAAATTATATTGTGTACTTAACACATACTCCTCTTTCTCACCTGCTACAAGAATTAATTAATGAGTATATTTTCATTAACTGACTTCTTCCTACACAAGATTATAAGCTCAATGAAATAAAAAGCATGTCTTTTTTGTTATACCAAACATGTCAAACTTTCAGTTCACAATGAATGTTTTTGTGACCCAGCCAATATAATAATATGTAAGGAACATTTTAATAAAAATTTTGTAACTTAATTTTTATAATATCCTGTTATACATAATTATTAATGATGAACTACAACATTTGCTAATGACTGATTGCTATTATCATGTTGCATTAAGTTCCTTTATGCACCTTACAAGCAGGTTCACCATTTCTCTCCACTAATACTAGCAGCGAATATTTTAGCAGCCGATTGCCACATCATTAGTCTTGGATGGACTGTTTGGTGTGTGCAACAGGAAATATTTTGCTTTTAGAGAACAAGAAAAATAGGCTTATTTGCATTACACGTGTTAATTTGTGCAGTTATTCAATTCTGGTAAGTTAATATTCAAGAAAAAAGTTAATTTTTATTAAAATGTTCTATTATTTTATGTTAACAATTACTCATTTATTTCAGCTCTCTGTTTAACATGTCTCTTATTGAAATAAACCTCCATTTCTATGAAAATTGAAGCTTTTGTTTTTTTGCGGCCAACATAAACTTAAACCTTGTTGACCTTTGAGTTTGACATGCTTGGTCTATACCTCTATTTTGAGCATTTATCATTGAGTCTAAGACATAATAGAGGCTTAATATCTGATAAATAATGTAATGAACTGAACAATCCAGAGGCTTTTCCCATCATTATTATTAAGTAGTTGTGATTCCCAAAGAAAATGTTAGTTGTTTCTATCTGGCTATTGGTTGATATGGATAAATTATGGGAAGTGGAGAGAAAAAATAATTTTACTCCATAAATTACACTATTCCAAAAATGTCTATTATTTTTTCTCCATAAAAATCTCAGAGTCAAATATTTTCTAGTTTTCTACTCTGGGTTAGATTTGTTAAAATCATAGAATAAAAAGGTACAATGGGCATTAGAAATTTTTAATGTTTTATAAGCTCTAAGTTATTTATAGTGATGCAGCTCATATCAATATACATATGTGATGTTATAGTGGATCAAGCTGTTTCATTTTCAAATGTATTTATTTGTTCATTTGATCAAACATAGTGTAAGAGAACATATTTGTGATGTAACTTGATGATCAGTAGATAAAATCCTCTGCTTTCTGTGTTGTTTCTTCACTTAAATTTTCTAAATAAATATTAAAATAGAGAACATTTCTGTTCCTATTTATAGCAATTCACAATGATCTTAAGATTGGATGAGGAATGAATAGACATAAGAACATCTGGTCTAAGTAGATCTGGCCACTGGCTTTTTAGAAAGACACACATGGCAGGCGACACAAGAGCCATACTCTGCCCTCCTCCTTGAAGTGCTTGTTGGTTGTTTTTGGATAATGTCCCAAGCCAGTGAAGTCACCATATGTGCTGTGACAATTTTGTCACCATTGTTTGTATATAAATCAAGCATGTTTGATTTCTGCACTGATGAGCTGTGGATTCCTAGCATGCTCAGAGAGTGCATTCTGTTGAGCCTTGTCTCTAGCTGCTGAGTGGTCCCTGCTACCCGTTTGTTTAAAACAGCTCATTGTTTGAGAGAAAAATCTAATCACTATGTTGTAAAAGTAGGAAGAGTATGACCTTTAGAATTAGAAACCTGAATTTGAATACCTGCTCTATAACTTACTATTTATGATAATTCAAGCAAGTTATAATTTCTCCAAGAGAGTGGCAGGACCATTCGGGGAAAATGAAATGATTATCTCTCATGGGAATCAGGGTTGACTGGCACAAAAGACTTATGGAGTAGAACCCAGGTTCCTGAAAGTCTTGACTAGTAGGGGAAGGTTGATAATAGGGCACATGGGGTGTTGTGGTCATGCCTAGAAAGAGGGACAGCTGAACCAGGTTCTTCAGATCATAGAGCAGCCTAAATAATTTACATGCCATACTGAGTGGTAGAGCATGAATGATCAGTGTCCTTTTCTAAGACAGTTTGAGTGGTTTCTAATTCACTTGGCCCTCAAGATGAAGGACTTGGAGGGGTTAGGATATGAGGATAGGGTTTCAAGTACTAACTATACTCTCAAAATTGTCATGATTGTGTCAGGTTGGCTCATCCCAAAGCCAGGCATATTGTTCCAATGTCTTGTGAAATGTCTTTATTGAGTCAGAACTGAGTCTTATTCTCTTAGCATCTTGCATTTCTCAAGAATTGGTACATAAGGCAGTGTGTTGGATATGGTAAATTATAATGATACATATCCTATTCTTTGAGCATAAAACTCATTGTCCATATTTGTAAAACATACATGTTCAGTTTTATGGATTTCAGTTATATACTTGTAGGTTCTGGTTCAGCAGATCTACAATGTCACCTGGGAGTCTGTGATTATATAAATTCCACAATTGATTCAGATGTGCCACAGTTGAAAAGAGCTACAGTATTTGAAAACATTATTCATTATGTTATCTGGTTCCCAAACCTGTGCAATACAGGCTATGCTATACTTAGGTCCATGGATTTTATAGATTTTGGACCAACAGTGAAAACTTCTAGGCAAATTAGCTATAGCAATTAACTCATCTCAGTTCTCACATATTGCTCCCTGTTCATTCTAGGTGGCCTTGTTCAACTTACGAATTTTAAAATAATTTTGCATTACGTCCAAATTTTCAAAGCCTTTTCAAATGATCTTAATAGTTCATTTAAAATATCTAAATACATGTAGTCATACACATGATGATGAGGGAAACATGAATAGTTTATTCCTTAACCTTGCTAAACCTCATTTTCTCAACTTTAAATTTGGAACTATATGGCTTAAAATTGAACTACCTCATGGGATAATTTTTATGATTAAATTAATTTATTTATTTAAAATACTTAAAGTTATGCCTTATTTTACTTTGGCCAGTCAAATCACAGTTGTTATTCATGACAATAATATATTTTATTTTACTGAGAAAAATACACTATTTATGCCAAAATCCACATAACTCTCTCCCAAAGAGAGCTTTGGAGTGGGGACTAATAGTTTTATATTCTAACAGATCTGTTTTGATGATTATGAGATATCAGATTTGAGAGAATATTTCCATTTATTTTGGTAATTTTTTTTGAAAAGGTGGCACACTACTTGCTGCGATTGCTATTGTAGCTGAAAAAAATAAATGAACTAAAACTATTATCAGAGTCTATAGGGAAAAAAAGGTAAACAGTGCTTCTTAGTCAAATTTGTTTTCATTTAATCACTAGCATAATTTTATTAAGCGTTTTGCTTTAGGTACTTTGGAAAGTAGTACAGAATTAGAAGATGACATTTCCATCACACCATACTCCAGGCCCTGATGCCACATGGACTTTGCCATCTGGATATATATAGCTTCCATGTTTGATGTGCACAAAGAAATATGCAATAATCAGTGCAAACAGCATATCTAGGGTTAAAAACTTAGAAACAGCCTATCAGGAATTTCCCTCAAAATAATTTATCTTAGGGTGTTCTGTGCATAAGAACAATGACAGAGAAGACCAATTTATGTATAATTAGTGGTACATATTGTCTTAAAGGTAATTGTTTTCTGAACTTATTATTTTACTATGATTCTCCTGGAATCCAAATGTTTGTAATTATTGGGCCTATGATGATGTGACTTAAGTTAATAGGTTAAAATATTGTTATGGTGACTTCGTGATTTCAAAGAAGAAGTCCTCACTATTCATCACAGAGTAGAGAATGAATAAATATTTGATGAATAAAAATAGTGGAAATGTAAACTAAAATTCAGATTGGCTTAATAAAAGGTATTGGGTACATAGAAGAGGCATATTTATGCAGATGCCAGAACTGGGCCCTGGATGGAGAGATTGGAAATAGGGAGGTAGGTGGTGCCAGGAACAAGCTACTCTTTATCCTCACAAACCCCAGCTTGAAAATGGTTCCTTCTTCTCTCTCACTATCTTAACCTTGTCAAGTTCTGAAAATCCAGGCTATAATGTTACCACATGACTTTATTTTTAATCTATATAACTTGTTTTATTTTATTTACTCCTAAGACAATTTTATTTCACTGTAAACACCAGTCTACTATGAATTATCCTGATCATATATCCTGCCTGCCTTATTAACTGCTTCATGTTTGTCTTGTGATACCTTGCCAGTGACTACAACTATCTCTTGAGATCACTGGCTTTGGCAGAAGAGTGTGTATGAACTCTCCATATGCAGTCAAAATAATCTAGAGAAAAGTCCCAAGAGCCCCGAGAAGAGACCTAAATTATTAAGAGAGTAACTACTTGTCATATAGCATCAAAGACCTCAGTTTTTGTTTTCCAAACCCTAGTATAAAGAGTGAGAAATATGATTATAGAGCAATTCTAATTTTTATAATATTCATGGCACTGTGAGGCTGATATAATGGCCTTTTTCATACTTACCCCCATCATCCTCGTGTCCTATCCAGTCCATAGGGCATTGTCAGGTCACTAGAACCACAAACTGATGAATTAATTAAAGGGTTAAAGACTGTTCAGAGCTTAATGAGATATATGTCCTCAGAGTAGCATAAGGGAGCATGACTATTTTACTCGTTCCTGGTTTGATCTCCAAGCTAAACCTAGAAAAATCTCAATAACAATATTTATTTTTGGTGGCAAGAAAATATTAAATACCGTCAGGAATTATCATTCATGAGCAAAGTTGCGAATGACAGCTGACGATGGATGATTTGCTCCATTCATTTTTTAGTGAGGCAGTTCTCCGTTTAGCTCAGGTGCAGGAAAAACATTTCCTAGGCAGACGGGCACATTGGAGATGGGTATTTATAGAATTATTGTGCCCAGTCACATCACCATAGAAAATGCTCTGTAAGCTTGTCACCCAAAGACTTTGCACTTCTGTGGTCTTTTCAGAAACACTTTTCTATGGATTGCCACTATCTATGGCAAAACATCTTTTAAAAAATTATCCTGAAGTAATCTTTTCCATGTAATTTGTATTTTTTGGGGGGGGACGGGGCTGCTCTTCAAACTCATTTAGCACAAAAAAACTATACCTAACTTTTGTCTTTTTCTTGAGTGTTGAGAAGCTAAGAAGAGGGAAGGAATGTGGTTTGTAAGTGAAGGTATTTTTATGTGTTAGGTGAATTTTATTGGAAACTTCTTGAGAGAAAGATCAAAGTACGTTGACACAGTAATTTTCTCTGTACAGTATTTAGGAGAATATAATGAACAATTAAGCAATTAATACAATGTTTTTATTGTAATGCCATTCTAAATGATTCCCAAATGAATGCATTATAACAAAGACAGTGTCTTCAAGTCTTTAAACTGTATTCCCATGGAGATAAGACTCAGCTTTTCAGAAAGGGCGCATACTAAAATAATAGCCTAAAATGAACAATGACAGTATTAAACACAGAAAACCTGGTCTAAGTATATTAACTTCTTAAATTTAGCATATTCCTATTTATATATGCAGTGTCAGGAGAACAAGAACCCACTTAGATTTTCTTAAGTGTACTTTTCTCCACATTCTCTCACCCTTCATTCCTGCCCACGGGTGATTGAAATTGAGCAAGTGATTGTCACTTTAATATGCTATTTTACCTGGCACCATTCCACCCTGAGTGTATTATCTGCAATACAGTAATCCTGCAAGGAAAGCATTATTATCATCTTTGTTTAAGGAGAAAGCTTAAATTGAAAGACTTTAACATGTGCAAGTATTATGATTGGTAAGTGGTGAAACAAAGTTTTGCACTTAAGTCTCCTTGATTTTAAAACCTTGCATTTTCCAAACTGAGCTAAGATTGCCTCCTGAGGCTCCCACTCTTCATTGCTAAAATAAAAAGTGTTTAATAGACACCATGTAAGCAAGTAAGTAAATAAATGAATACATCTCTGTCTTTATAAAAGGCTCCTTTCCCTTCTTTGTAGGAATGGCTTCTGCCTTCATGCCTGATACCATCTGCTGCCATTTTAACTGTTTGTGGCTTCATATCAATTTTATTTTCTATTTCATACCTGTTATATAAGTCCACTGTGAGTGAATGTTCTGTTTCTAAAATAAAATGAGAAGTTTATATTATTAAGTACATGTAATTAGTAAAAAGAATTGATTCATTTAAAGTGTGAAAGTAAGTAAATAGGACTCTGAGATAACAGCCATACCATCTTCTTTTACTTTACTGCTGCTTAATTTTAGAATGACTTGACTCTTTCTCCCATTTTAGTCTGGGTATATTTTTCATCATTTAAAATTTAACTATTTTTAGATTGTGGTATTTTGAGGTCAAATTTGACAACATTTCTATAACATTTGTTCTTTGTATCATTGCTGTCTGGCTTTGGAAAACTTGACTAATAAGTTTTATCTTATACAGTGTATGTATTAGGGAAGGAAAGAAAAAGAGAAAAAAGAGTATTTTTTTAGATTATTTCCTTTAGGAATTTCATATCAATGTATAGTATACTTAATTACAAACAAGTTGACTCTTTTATTAGAATTATTAATGTATTAGAAAGATAAAGCAAGATATAATTAGAATTTTAAAGCTCATATGCTGATGTAAGTTGGCAGAGACTTTTTGAAGGACAATTTTGAAATCTCTATGAAATATTTAAAAGAACATGTATTTTTTACCAAAATTTTATTGTCAAGGTTATATCACAAAGATATAATGTGAGCCCTAACTGGTCTGGCTCAGTGGATAGAACATCGGCCTGTGGACTGAAGGGTCTAAGGTTTGATTCCGGTCAAGGTCATGTATCTTGGTTGTGGGCACATCCCCATTTGGGGGTGTGCAGGAGGCAGCTAATCGATGTTTCTCTCTCATCGATGTTTCTAACTCTCTATCCCTCTCTCTTCCTCTCTGTAAAAAAATCAATAAAATATATTTTTTAAAAAGATATAATGTGAAACATGTATATGGATATAACTACAAATATGTTTATTGTTAGGCCCAGTGAAACCACAAACTCACTAATATCAAACTCATAAAGTACATATTTCAACTAATTGATAATAGCTAATTGACTAGAAAATTTACCAGTGGAATAGAATAGTATTTAGCCAACAAAAATAATGTCTATCTATCAGCCTAATCTGTTCACATAGGAAGATGCTTATAAATTAAAAAGGGGTTGCAATATATTATGTTCAGTATGATCTTGTGAAAACATAAATCTATATGGTAAAAGTATGAAATAATATAAAACAGGGTGTTAAAATGTAATATATATGGAACTATGGGTTTTTTTCTCAATCTATTTTACCATTTTTATTTTAAAGAACATGTGTGGATTTTGTATTATGAAGAATCTTCTTTTGTAATCTCTCCCTAACCAACAAATATTCAAATTGGCCTATATTTTTAATTATTTTTCTGCAAATGAGGTTGCATATACTAGTATATGATTCTCATTGATGAAATAATATAGATATAGAATTTGTAAAGTCCTATAACCTAGAGCAGAGATAACTGATAAAATTACTCTCAATATTTTTCACTCAGCAAATGAATTAGGTTTTTCACTGCTTATTAGTCTCAGTGGTCTTAAAGCTCCCTATTTAAAATGTGTTTGATTTATATTAAGTAGATTAGCTCTATAACAAACTCCAAGGAGCATCTGTTCACATTCTATAAAACACTAACATTTAGGTCCACATTCATACTCTCTTTATTCAGCAAAACAATCAAATCATCATATGCAAAGAACTGATAAATATACCAATCATTATTTTGTTTAAAGGATGTCTGTTGTCCTAGTATGTGAACCTAAAATCAGAGGGAGACTTAAATGAATTAGGGTCAGCATCATTATACTTTCCCAGTGTAAGATGTTAGAGTTTTCTAGCACCTGCCCTATTATATGCCTGGTTTAATGGCAAGACTTATATAACTCCAAAAATACAAAAGTGCCTCAGAAAGTGCAGAATGGCACCATTCAATACTGGGGTCTATTCATCAAATGGACATTCAGCAAAAATGAGTTTAATAACGTTCAAGTGATTTAGAGAGGCCTTTCTTCACTTGGGAAGTAATAAGAAATTCAGTAACTCTGGGCAATGAAAAATGGATCAATATGTTTTCAAGGCAGATAGATCAAAATACTATGCCATAGCTTTCAGGTAAGAAAAATTTGTGCCTGAGTCCCTAGCAGCTGGTTGCTTATACAGCTCAGACACATCAATGAGATGATATTTGGTAATATAGTTTTCCTGTAATTTTCTCTTGGTTGTCATAAAAGTATCATCTAATAAGATGAAATTGGAAGATGTCTAAACTTCTAGAAAAGTGATGTTCTTTATTTTTGTGGTAATTTCTACTTAAATTACCAGTACAGATACAGTGAGATAGGTTGATTCATTGTGTCCTGTAGTCAGATCTCTTCTCTCTGATGATCCTCATGGGATCTGAGGCTCATCATTTTATATCCCAACTCTACGTTTCCTTCTTCTTCTGCTCTGGTTTATCCTAAAACATAATTGAATGCTTGGAAATGCAGTAGGAATTCATTGTAGCTTTCTAAATTCATTATAGTTAATTCATTATTAACTCAAATATATCACCAGGAGGAACCGCTTTCCACTATTATGAAAGGAATAGCAAAATCACAAGCATTTCCATAGTTCTCCCCTATTCAGAATATGCTCTCACAAGATGAACTGCATTTCACTGCAGCACAATTTGATTGATGGGAAGAGTTTGACTAATGGTATTTGGAAAACAGAGTCATTGAGTCATTGAATGTCACTGCCTGCTGGACAGTGTCAGAGCACCAAAGACACTCGTCTCCTATTCAGTTTTGATAAGTGCCTAATTTGTCTCTCTGTAATTTTAGAAACATGTTCATAATTTTGCAGTTTTTTCACTTTTATTTTTATTCAATTTCTCACATCTCCATTGTATTATAAATGCATTCATGGCTCTTTGATTATTGGGCACATTCGTCATAACGTGAAACTTGTTAACAGCCACTCAGATTTACTATACACTATATATCCAGTTTAGACCATCTTGTGATTCAGGAGTAAAATCTGATATTATCATTATTTATGGAACCCTACTTCTTTCATTTCCTTTTGTTTTCTCTAAAATAAACTCTGCTAACTTATAAACTGCATGGGAATGATAGCTAACAACTTGTTCAAGTGTCATATCTTAGTTTTCTAGAAATTGACTTATTTTTGACCTATTGATATTTGTCTACCTCTGAAAGGTGAGATTTGTGACTTATGTTTCAGACCTTGCTCTTTTCCAAGGCTTTGGGTTGTTTATTTGGGCTTATTTCAGGTATGAAAAGGCCTACATGTTGAAAATTTCAGTTAGGCTACATTTGGTACTTAACTCATTGGGATTCAATTAACTGAGGGTAAATAGACAATTGGATATGCACATTTTAGCTGATTTATATTTTATAAATAAATAATAGTGACTTTTATAATTATTGAAAATTTGATACAAGCACCTAATGTATCTTCAAGTTCAGGAAAAAGCTGTCACTAATTTAAAAGTTTCTTAGGCCTTTTATAGATGATAAAAATTGTGGCTTTGGTTATATAAAAGTTTTACTTAAAACTTTTATTGGAAAGTTAAAAGTTGGTCCATTTCTCCAATTGATTACAAATTATAACAGGAATAATCTTTCAGGAAAGATTAACATTTATTTTAAATATTATATGTGATTGATTAATATATTTTGTAAGCTAGTTTTATAAGATTAATTTATATCTCCAGAGTGTTTCAAGTTTGATTAGTGATGAGAGGTCATCGAAAGGTGTGTTGTCTGATGTTCTTTCTAGCTGGCCTTGGAACTCTTAGTTAGGAGTTATCTTCATATATATTATTTTTAACTAAGTCATCTAGAGAGGGCAGGTTCTGATGCATACTGCCCTAGTAATGGGGAGAGGGGGGTGGAGGGAGGGCATGTCCTGGGAGTGAGAGTAGCTGGGGAGAGGTCAATGGGAGGAAAAGGAGACTCATGTAATACTTGAAACAATAAAGAATTTAAATTAAAAAAAATTAATTAAAAAAAACCAACAACCAGAAAAGGCATTTTAGGAAGATCAGCAGGCTGATATGGTTCCTAAGTATAAAGAAAAAGATGAAAAGCAATAAAACCAGCCACATTTAACAGGGAAAAAGCTCTGTGCAAGTTTAAAAACTACTATTTGCATAAAGAATGCTGTAATTCAAAAGCAAAATCAACATTTATTGGTATTATTTGCACTTGATTGTGTGTCTTTGTGGGGATTTTTATAACAGCATCACTAAATGGGGATAAGAACTAAAAATAAATTCTCTCTGGAAAATAGATAGTAAAACAAAATTTGCCCAATTTGTTTTAAATTTTGGATTACTTTCTTAGAATAAATCCTAGGGACAGATTAAATCAAATGTCCAAAACACCAAAATGTCACTCTAACATTCTTTTTTAAATATATGTTTATGATTTTTTACAGAAAGGAAGGGAGAGGGATAGAAAGTTAGAAACATCGATGAGAGAGAGACATCGATCAGCTGCCTTCTGCACACACCCCACTGGAGATGTCCCCACAACCAAGGTACATGCCCTTGACCGGAATCAAACCTGGGACCTTTCATTGACGCTCTATCCATTGAGCCAAACCGGTTTCGGCCACTCTAACATTTTTATACAGCCTCTTGCTTGGAAAGGAATTGATGCCTTTATATAAATGCTTGTTTCTCCAAAGGCCAATTATCCAAGATCCTTAAGGACAGTGGTTCTCAACCTTCCTAGTGCCATGACCCTTTAATAGAATTCCTCATGTTGTGGTGACCCCCAACAATAAAATTATTTTCATTGCTACTTCATAACTGTAATTTTGCTACTGTTATGAATTGTAATGTAAATATCTGATATGCAGGATGTATTTCCGTTGTTACAAATTGAACATAATTAAAGCATAGTGATTAATCACAAAAACAATATGTAATTGTATATTGTGAAATATTTATTTCTAATTGCAAATAAATGAAATTTTGTCTTGAATCGTGATGTAGCATGGGTAACAGTCTTCATTTGACAATAGTAAAGTACATTGCTACATTTTGCTACACCCAGGAGCGGTCTGTTGGTTCCTAAGACCATGGGAAATAGGTGTTTTCCAATAGTCTTAGGTGACTCCTGTGAAAGGGTCGTTCGACCCCCAAATGGGTCGAGACTCACAGGTTGAGAACCACTGCTTAAGGAGGAAAGAGATAACCTCAGGTTCAGCAGTTAATCAGGTTAATCAGTGCTGGGAGGGACCATTACTCTAGATAGATACATTGTCAGGGAGGGGAAGCATCCCTAAAGATGACAGTCATTATGATGGAGATTTAGAGAATGCTTTGGCTGAAGAATCACTGGTTCTAAAAGGCGGCTCCAGCTAAAACTTCTGCTATGCCTGACCTTGGTCTATGTATAGGATGGTAAGCCTGACATGCTCACATCTGATCTGATGAAACAACTATTTTTGTATGCCTGCTTTGAATCATATCAACATAAAATTCTAAAGTGATTCATCTCTTTTGTCTCCCCAAACAAAACCAGAATTATAGAAAATGCCTGGGATAATCTAGTCCCTTTCCAAGTGTAAGCCTATTATTAATTCCCCTTCTCATTGCTAAAGACACTGAATGCTTTTTCTTACAACTTGATGAATAAAGTAACTATTTTTAAAATATATGTACACTTTTGCTTGAATAATGCCAGTCAGTGCAGAAGCAAGGTCTACAAATTCCCTGATGAAATCTGAGACTTGACTGCATTGGATAAGACTTGATAGCTCTACAGTTAGTGGGTATAAAATATAGTGAACCCTCTAGAGCAGTGGTTCTCAACCTGTGGGTCGCGACCCCTTTAGGGGTCGAACGACCCTTTCACAAGGGTCGCTTAGGACTATCAGAAAACACAGATATTTACATTACGATTCATAACAGTAGCAAAATTACAGTTATGAAGTAGCAATGAAGATAATTTTATGGTTGGGGTCACCACAACATGAGGAAGTGTATTAAAGGGTTGCAGCATTTAGGAAGGTTGAGAACCACTGCTCTAGAGAAATTAATGAGATGGAGGTCAATAACAAAAGCACCAGACAGTGAATGGAAGGGCTGAGCTCTATTCTCCACTTGTTCGATAACAGGATGGTGATTTCCATTTTCTTGTTGAGTTTAATATCTATTTTGACTTTAAACATGGGCATTAGAAGCATTTAACAAATCTGTTAGTCCCAGCTAGAAATTACCATTTTTCAAAGGAGAAGAAAGCTGGCAAAGGAAAAGGCATGCATTGCTCCTTCAAGTGGTATTTTTTAGCACTGTGGTGTGTTTTCTATGTAAATTGCTCCCATACCCACATTAACAAAGAAAGACAACGCTTTACCACAAAAAAAACAGCCCCTTGCTTATAACATCATTGATGTAACTGAGCTTAAATTGTGGTTTATAGTCTCAAAATGTGAATGTTCTCAGCATCGTATTTCTACAGAACTAGGCACATGATTCCTGAGTCAATTCATCCCCTCATTCCCCTGCATACCATTAAGCACACCAGCTCATACATCAAAGTTCCTTAAGTCCCTCAAAGTAAATCTTATTACTTCCCTCTCTTGTTTTCTTGGAGCTGGCTTCCCTTTCCTCTTTATTCATTTGGCAAACCCATCCATTGGTATTTAGAAATAGATGTTATTTCCTTTCAGTCATTTCCTGAAATGAATTCAGCTACCATTTTACTTGGTTTTTTTAGTCTCTTCTGATGTCCATAGCCTATGACTTAGGCTCCTACAGTGTTATAGTATATCTATTTATTTGCATTCTCTACTCTAAAGTTGTCGCCATGGAAGTGGAATATAACCACTGTGTAGCTCATTTGATTCCTTAGCCTCAGAGGTACTTATAAAGCTTGGGTAGCAGAGAGGTGTCAACATCATTTCCACACACATTGAATTCTTTTTGCTTTTTAATTTTATTTTCTTGCTTAAAATATTACAAAGAGTAGTACATATGTCTGCTTTTTTCCCCCATTGACCTTCCCATGACCTCCCCTATCCTCTAGTATCTTGTGTCCGTTGGTTATGATTATATGCATGCATAAAAGTCCTTCGGTTGATCTCTTACCACCCCGCCCACAATTCTCTCCAGCCTTCCTGCTGTAGTTTGACAGTCTGTTTGATGCTGCTCTGCCTCTGTATCTATTTTTGTTCATCAGTTTATAATGTTCTTTATTATCCATAAATGAATGAGATCATGTGGTATTTTTCTTTCATTGACTGGCTTATTTCACTTAGCATGATGCTCTCCAGTTCCATCCATGCTGTTGCAAATAGTAAGAATTTCTTCTTCTTTTTTTTACAGCAGCGTAGTATTCCATGTGTAGATGTACCACAGTTTTCTAATCAATTCATATGCTGATGGGCATTTAGGCTGTTTCCAAATCTTAGCTATTGTAAATTGTGCTTTTATGAACATAGGGATGCAAATATCCTTTCTGATTGGAGTTTCTGCTTGGCATATATTCCTAGAAGTGGAATTACTGGGTCAAATGGCAGTTCCATTTTTAATTTTTTAAGGAAATGCCAAACTGTTTTCCATAGTGACTGTACCAATCTGCATTCCTACCAGCAGTTAGGAGGGTTCCTTTTTCTCCACATCCACATCCTTGCCAGCACTTGTCCTTTGTTGATTTGTTGTTGATAGCCATTTTGACAGGTGTGAAGTGGTATCTCGTTGTTTTGATTTGCATCTCTCAGATGATTAGTGACTTTCAGCAGGTTTTCATATGTCTCTTTTTTTAAAAAAAATTTCATTGAGAGAGAGAGAGGGAGAAAGAGAGAGAAAGAGAGAGAGAGAGAGAGAGAGAGAGAAAGAGAGAGAGAGAGAGAGAGAAGGCAGAGAGATAGAAAACTGATGAGAGAGGAAGTAATCAATTAGCTGCCTCCTGCACAATCCCCAGTGGGGATTAAGCCCACAGCCTACGCATGCAAAGGCAGGGAAACCAGTGATCTCTTGGTTCCTGGGTTAACGCTCAACCACTAAGCCACACCAGTTAGGTACATATGTCTCTTGGTTTCCTAAATGTCCCTTTCAAACAGTGTCTATTTAAGTCCTATGCCCATTTTTTTATTGTATTGTTTATCTCCTTTTTGTTAAATTGTATGAGTTCTCTGTAATTGCTGGAGATTAAACCCTTATCAGATAACATTGGCAAATACGTTCTCCCATGTAGTAGGCTTTCTTGTTGTTTTGTTGATGGTTTCTTTTGCTATGCAGAAGCTTTTTATTTTGATGTAGTCCCATTTGTTTATTTTCTCTTTAATTTCCATTGCCCTAGGAGCTATATTGGTAAAGATACTGCTACGATAAATGTCTGCTATTTTGCTGCCTATGGTTTCTTCTAAGATTTTTATGGTTTCCCATCTTACGTTTAAGTCCTTTATCCATTTTGAGTTTAATTTTGTGTATGGTGTAAGTTGGAGGTTTAGTTTCTTTTTTTTTTTTGCAAGTATCTATCTAGTTTTCCCAACACTATTTATTGAAGAGACTGTTTTGTCTCCACTGTATGCTCTTGCCTCCTTTGTCAAATGTTAATTGAGCATACTGGCTTGTGTCGATTTCTGGGTTTTCTGTTCTATTCTACTGGTTTACATGTCTTTTCTTGTACTGGTACCAGGCAGTTTTGAGAACAGTGGCTTTAGAGTATAGCTTGATATCTGGTATTGTGATCCCTCCTACATTGTTCTTCTTGCTCAAGATTGCTGCATCTATTCGGGGTCTTTTTATATTCCAGATGAATTTTTTGGAGATATGCCCTTGGTATTTTAATGGGGATTGCATTGAACTTATAGACTGCTCTGGGTAGTATGGATATTTTAATGATGTTGAGTCTACCAATCCATGAACATGGTATATTCTTCCATTTGTTCATATTTTCATCTATCTCTTTTTTCAATGTCCTATAGTTTTCCCAGTACAGGTCTTTTACATCCTTCGTTAAGTTTATTCCCAGGTATCTTAATTTTTTGGTGCAAAGGTAAATGGGATTTTTTTTTCACTTCTCTTTCTGTGAGTTCATTATTCGTGTATAAAAAGACCATCGATTTCTAGGTGTTAATTTTGTATCCTGCTACTTTGCCAAATTTGCTTATTAGGTCCAGTAGTTTTTCAATGGAGTGTTTGAGTTTTTCTATGTATAGTACCATGTCATCTGCGAACAAGCACAGTTTTACTTCTTTTCCAATTTGGATGCCTTTTATTTCTTCTTATTGGCTTATTGCTATAGCTAGCACTTCCATTACTATATCTAACAGGAGTGGTGAAAGTGGGCATCCCTGTCTTGTTCCCGTTCTTAGGGGAAATGAGTTTGTCCATTGAGTATGATGTTGGTGGAGGTTTGTCGTATAAGGCTTTCATTATGTTGAAGTATAATCCCTCTATTACCACTTTGCTGAAAGTTTTTATCAAGAAAGGGTGTTGGATTTTGTCAAATGCTTTTTCTGCATCAATTGGTATGATTATGTGATTTTTGTCTCTCAGTTTGTTTATGTGATATATTATACTTATTGACTTGTGACTATTGTAACATCCTTGCGTTCCCGGAATAAATCCCACTTGGTCATGGTGTATGATCTTTCTAATGTAATGTTGAATTCAATTTGCTAGAATTTTATTGAACATTTTAGCATCTACTGCTCCTCTGTCATAAACTACAATCCTATTTTCAAGCAGGCAGGATCTTTCTGCTCTCTTTGGTTCTCAGCCTGTCTTTATATATTTACATCCAACAATCATTTTCTGCTACAGCCCCTGGATGGCAGTGTTTCTGTCTTAATATCTGGGACTGAAAGGCCTCTCTACCCTGGCTCTGGGAGCAGTTCTGCAGACAACTTTGTGTGCGCCTTCTGTGCGCGATTCTGTGCATGACTCTGCACAGCTGGTACAGTACTCCAGGCTGCCTTTCTGGATCCAGTTCAGCTGAGGGTTAATATCTAGTGTGCCTTCTGTCAGCAGCCATGTGGACCCCCTTCCACATTCGAGGACTACACTGACCCTAACAGCCGCGAGTTTTGTGGGGGGCGCTTTTTCTCTGAGGTTCCTGTGCCCACTGTGCGCCTCTCCCTCCAGCCTGGATCCCATATCTCACCTTACTTTAGGCAATGCCAGCGGTGTTTAACTCGCCAGTTCCCAGTGGGTGCCCTTTGGTTCAGCTCTTTCTTCTGCTCTGTGAAAAGGCGCAGGGCCTGTCAGGCACCCGTTTCTGGCATTGGTGGATTCACAGCTGAGTTAACTGTTCCCTGGGCGCTGTGGTTGTAAGGCCCCAGGAGGTATTGCAATCTCCCCAGTTGAAGGTAAGGGTGGGGTTCCAATCACAGTCAGTCTCCCCTTCAAGATAGTGTGGCCTTTGAGGCAGAGGTGGCCACTCCCGGAGAGATTTCAGCAGCAGTAGAGGCTGCCCCGTCAGGGGGCATTGGTCTGCCAGTCTCCAAGAGTCCCTTGGAGTACAACTGTCCCTCACTCACATATACTGACACTCCCCACAAGCCCTCGCAGTCTCCTTCCTTCTCTCACTCTCACACTATCTAGCAGTCTGCAGCCCCATGGGATCTTCATCAACATGAGTCACACACTTATCTCTCTATCCAGTACAAATATTATCCTTTTTGCAGATGTGAAAATATTTGGAAAGCCCTATGATAGTAGACTATAAGTTCTTCAAGGGTGGGATCCTTGGTGGTTAGTTTATCACTGATGCCCAGAACCAGGTACAGTGCCTGAGAGATACATTACAGGCAGTTTATAAATTTGTTGAGTGGGGAAAAATAGATTGGGCCTTTTCTGTTAGACAGCATTACAAATCTATTTCACAGGCTGAGTAGGAAAACAAAGTTGAAGAAACAATGCTAAGATAATAAAAAGTTTAACTGCTAGTCTGATATTTTAGGAAAGCTATTTGTGACTTTAATTTAGGAATAAAAATGAAGTGATACTGTTAATGTACTTGTATGTGAACAGTGGATAAGAATTACTTCTAGTTCTTATCTACTGGCTTTGTGACCCTGAGTGAGTTGTTTAAATTTTCTCCTTTCATGTTTCACAAATGAAGGCAATGGTAGCAACTACTTCGTAGGGATGTGTGAGAACTAAATGAGTCAATGTATTTAAAACATCACCTTACCCTTAGCGAACGCTCATCAGATGTTGGTGTGATAATTATGGTGGTTATAATAGGAAGGCTGCCTTTATGCTCCAGGTGCTTTCCATGGGAACTTAAAGATTAATACTAGTATCAGCCAAGAACAATCCTGCATGTATGTGTTAAAGGTACAGCCCTTCTAAATGGAACAACTTATGAAATGCTTACAAGAGAAAAATTTTATTTACAGCTATACATTTCTGAATTGTTTTAAATTCCAGGTTTTCTTTTCTTTTTTAAAAAATAGCATCTCAATCTTAACAGGAAAAAAGATTTAACTACCTTCCATAATTAATCACACTTTCATTGTCAAGGTAGGGTAGAAAAGGTGAAAAAAAAGGGAAAAGCATCAATAGAAGGAGGGAAAATAATTTGCTGTGTCCTCATGTAGTATGAAAGCTGGGAGGAAGTCATGATTCAAAATGAACAGATACAGGTCAGGACCATTGTAATAGGAATAATTTCAGCAATCTGGAGCCCTTCAATGGAGGCTTAGAGTGTGGAAAAAGTACAATCTTCTATTACCTCAGACTATTCCTATGAAGTACCTGGTGTTAGAATCTCTGTGATTCCCTCTTATGGTTTCCATATGTGCCTTTTGAGCATGCTTCTTGCTGGTTTTTCTGTCATAAGGCTTTCTTGATGACCATTGATCACATCTAAATTTATTTGCTAAATTTATCCCTCCACTAAGACTAGGTTTTATGTTTAAAATAATTTTCTTAATTTTTTTAAATAAAAGACAATGGAAAATTTTCAGTGTGTTCTTTCAAAGAATTGGTCTTCTGTGCCCTTAAATGATTAAAATAATGTATTAGCCATCATTCTGTTTATTTATTTTTTAAAAATATCTTTTATTAATTTCAGAAAGGAAGAAAGTGGGAGAAATAGAAACATCAGTAATGAGAATCATTGGTCATCTGCCTCCTGCCTGCCTCCCACTGGGGATTGAGTCTGCAACCTGGGCATGTACCCTGACTAGAATAGAACCATGACTTCCTGGTTCATAGGTCCACTCAACCACTGAGCCATGCCAGCCAGGCTAGCCATTGTTCCTTTTAAATGCTTTCAACTTACTCTTTAATTGTCCTGATTCTACTACTCCACATAGATAAGCAGCACTCAATATTCTTGATCTTTCTTCTTGGTTTCCATGACATAGCTTTATGTGGATGTTTCTCTTTGTTGTCTGACTCCATCTCTCCTCCCAACCATAAACAGTATCTCTCTCCCTAAACTACAGCCTTGAACATCTGTTCCAACCTCAGCACTCTAAGAATTTCTTGGCTTCTGATCTCTTGGCTTTTACTATTCTCTGTACATAGATAACTTCTCAATCTTCATCTCAGCCGTAGCCTCTCATAATTTCAGTTGATTAGAGGACATTTCTATTGAAATGCTCTAGCATAGGCAAATTGTGAGAGTACACACAGAGCTCTGTGTTCCTCTAAGATCAGATCAGGATGCAGTTTGTGACTTAGCTGAAGATGAATATGAGCATTTGTATTCAGAAACACTGAGAGCAGATACAAGAGGAATTAAGACTAAAACTATGGAGAAAAATAGAATCAGGGAGAAAGGGAGCAAGCCAAGAACAGAAGGTTCAGGGCATTTATATACAGCAATATTTACTTGCCATCCAGCTGGTTCATTTTTCTCTTTTATAGTTATAAAATAATACATATTCTCTATAAAATATGGAAAGCATAGAAAACTGTAGAATGAATAGGGACCTAAATTTGCCTGCAATATTAACACTTGGAGTTAATGGCTGTTCATATTTTGATGTGTAACCTTCCGTTTTACATTTACAAATATGTCATATTGTAACCTGCTTTTTAAACAGAATATCATAAACATCTTCACTGTGAAATATTCTAGAATATGACATGTTTGTGGTTTAAAATACATATGCTTTACATACTTTATTTAGCAAATACCTATTATTGGCTGTCTAGGCTATTTAAAAAGACCTTTAAGAAAGTAAATAACCATTTCAGAGACCCATGGAAATTTGAGTGGGACTTTAAGGGCTAAAGTGGAGGAGAGGGAGTGTGATCTGCTGAAAGGAACATAGTGCCAGGAGCCTGAAGACAATAGACTTCCAGGCCTGGCATTTCTCTGACCACCCGTCTAACTGGATAAATTACTGTACAACTCTGGGCACTTGATCTATAAAATTAGAGTCTTGGCTTAGTTTATCTTTCAGATTTTTTCAATTTGACATTTTAACATTCAAAGTAACTGAACATAATATATGAAGAATAGCTGGCTGTGTAATGTGGGATGCTGATGGAATACCAAGAAGACTCATTTGTAAATTAGTTTGACACTTTTAGAGAATCCATGTGTTAATAGAATAATGAAATAAAGAGGCCATTAAAAAGCTTCTGTTAGGTGCTTTTGTGGGTAATCTGTTTCCACATTGGCATCCTGGCCTCTCGATGATTCTACATTTTGCTAGTTTGCTTAATTTTTTTTTGAAACTTACCCAGAAATTTAACTAGTTATATATTATTTTCTTTACTATTTATCATAAGTTGTAAATACATGTCACCTTTGATGAAGATTTAAAAACTCAGATTTTTTAAAAAATATATTTTATTGATTTTTTACAGAGAGGAAGAGAGAGAGTAAGTCAGAAACATCGATGAGAGAGAGACATCGATCAGCTGTCTCCTGCACACCCCACAGTGGAGATGTGCCCGCAAGCAAGGTACATGCCCTTGACGGAATCGAACCTGGGACCTTTCAGTCCACAAGCCAATGCTCTATCCACTGAGCCATGCCGGTCTCGGCAAAAACTCAGATTTTTAAAAAATAAAATGACAAATCCTATCTAATAAAAGAGAAACATGTAAATTGACCATACCTCTGTTGCACGCACAAGCCATGCCAATCAGAAGTGAGTGTGCAAATTAGCCCAACTAAGATGGCAGTAAATTTGCATATCCAGGCACAGAGTGAAGATTGAAGACAGCATAGAAGGAAGCCAAGCTCTGCAGAAGGTAGTGAAGCTGTGGATAAACAAGTGGGGTGGCAGAGAAGGGAGGGAAGCAGGCAGGGTGGTGGTGAAGAGAGGGAAGCAGGCAGGGTGGCGGAGATGGCCGCAGGAAGCCCTATTCTTGCAACGGGCCTCTAATCATAAAATAAATATTGTGACTGCTTAGTAACAAAGTTGAAATATTCTCATTTGTTGGTTTCTAAATTATTCCCAGTCTACTTCTCTCCACTCCTACCCCTTGTTTTCCAGAGTCTGAGAAGCACAGTTGAAATCATTCACTGAAGTCATAAATTATATGAATCTCTTTGAAAAGTAAGGTTAGGTTTTGGCTTTAGGTACATTTTGGAAAAGGAAAAGAAATGACCATTTACTTGGCCCAAACTTTATAGTGAGTGGGCCCTCTCTAGGTGGTGCATGCTGTCTATGTAGGTAATTCTGGGAGGTAGGTAATTCAGTTCATCTTTCTCCCTTGAGGAAACAATGGTACAGAGAGGTCCAGGGCAACCAGTAGAGGATACATGCTACATTGTGCTCAACTCCAAACTTCTTTCTGTTGCACCATGATCATATGTATACACCAAACTGCTTATACCTCTAAACTGTGTGCACATCTGAAGAACTGCAATGTGTGAGCATGAAAGGGATGACTTTCTGAAGGTTTTGCATAGTAACTGTAAATGAAGTTCAGCTATCCTTCAACATGGTAAAACAAAAACCAAACAATAAACACACTTTAATTATCCAAATTTCATTTAATATAATTTCCTCACTTATCTAGGATTATTTAATCCCTTGCAAAAGTCCTGTTTGATAGCTATTAATCCAGTAAAATTAATAGCACCCCATTCTTCTTTAAAAGTGTCCTGGTTTCTATGATACATAATGTGACCCTTCTATTTAGATTTCTCTATAATCATTAAAATCTGTATAGTCTTAGGTTGGAAATCAATAAAAGCCCAGGAGATCACATTAATGAAGAGATCCCCAGGGCCTTGTAGTGTACAATTACATGAAGACATCTTCCTACAGTCTTTGATATTGTCCTCATATTGTCTTGATAGTAACTACAAGTCCTGTGCATTATGCTTCTAACAATGACTTTCATTGTTTCCTATTACATCTCCAATGCTCTTTTGATACAAATTTAGTTCTTTTAGCAGTATAATGCAACTTAATGAAATGGAATTTTTAACATTTTAATTCAATTGGAAAAGCAAAATTAGATTTCTAGTCATTTTTAAAGTAGGTTAGAAAGCTGTAAGCTGTGCGAACAAAGGAGCAGTCATCTGTTCCCCTTGGGACCTACTCACCAGACCATTGGCACATCTCAACTCCCTGACTGTAGACTTCTCTCATGCTTCTGTTGCAATTAAGTTTTTACTGCTAATGTAGTGCTTCTCTAAGTGTGGTCCCCTAGCCAGCAATATCACTTGGGAGCTTGCTGGACTCACTCCAGATCCAATGAATCAGAATCTCTAGGCCTGAGGCCAGCAATCTGCTGCAACATTCAATTCTGAGGCATGCTCAGGTCTGAAAACCACCCCTGTAATACCACACGACTTTTGAGTCAGCCGTCTCCATGAATGAAATAATATTACGTGTAGTAAAATAATTTTATTTACCATTAGTAACTAAGAAAGGACATGGTTGCCTTATGATATGTGCAGTTGATTGAGAATTGCACATGTAGTAACTGATCATCTTGAGAAATCTGAAAATAGTGCCTAGGCCAAAATGAAAGCAATGTTCATTCAGTTTTTTATTTAGGACCCACTGCATAATGAGCATTATTTTAGAGGCTAAGGGTCAAAACAAAGGTCCTGCTCTCATGGAACAGTTGATTTCTATTGGGTGGAACACAGACAATAAACACATATCAAATGAATATGTCCTGAGTAGTATATAGTGTCAAGGTTAGTGGTGAGAGATACTAGGAAGTACTGTGAATGTGATCAAAAGGATGAGTAGTGCTAGAAGTGGGAAACACTGCTAACTCAGTTGGCTGCATAAGCTCCCTGATCAGAAGGCATTTATATGGAGTGAGGGGGAGCACCATGCATTTACCTGATTGTGTCCTGGGCATGGAACTATAGGTACCAATGCCAGGAAGCAAGCATGTGCTGGGCATCAGAAACAAACCTGAGGTGCTTGGTGGGTTCTGTTGGTTTGTGTTTGGGAGGTGGAAGAAATTATTCCATGTAGTAGTAATTTTGTAAACTTTATTTTCTGTCACTCATTAATATGAAAAGAAGAACTAAGGAAACCTAAGAGAGGTCACGTGGAGCATCAGGGGTGCCTTTTATTTATTGATCACTGATCTCTAATCTGCCTGCAAACGTGATGTGGAGGGTGGCTACAAAATGAATTAAAAAAACTTAGTTCTTTACTCTCGTATCTGCTCCTCTTTGTGTGCTATTTCAAGCATAAGATTTCAACCAAGTTATCTCGTGCTACCTTTGATCTCATCTTTTTTTTTCTTTATCCCTTTTCCTCCAGTATAGCTTGAGTGCAGCTGTTGTGTTTCTTGGATGCTTCTGTGATATTCTTTCCTCCTTCTCCTCAATAGTTTCACTTGGATTATTCCAACAGTCCCCTAACTATAGTCGCTGTCTCCAGCCATTGTCTGTTTCAATTCAGCATCTACTTTTCTACTGAAGTTGGATGCCAAAAACATGGCTATTAATTACAATCCTCCTCAGAAAGTTTCTCCATTGACACAATGTTCTAATCCAGTCTATTAAGCTCCCAAATCAAGACCCTCCATAATCTTCCCTAAACTACCTTTTTCAAACTCATTTCCCAAATCTCCTACAATTTATACCAGCTTAAAACTCAAATAATCTGTCCCTCTTTTCTAATACAGTTTTCAAAATCCCTTTCACATCAAGGGATTGATGTGAAATCAATCCTTTGCTCAAATACCAACTCTTTCATGCAGGATTCCCTGAATTTTCAAATAAAGTGGTTGTTCTTCTTTGTTCTAATGTGGCGTGCTAGTTTTACTCCTATTTAGTACTTTATACTACAGTTAGGTGTTGATGGATCTGTTATTTCCCATTAGATCATGACTTTATTTTAGAGTGAGGAACCAGTTTTACATCACTCCAATTCTTAGGACTTGTTAAACTTAATTTAAGCACTGGAAGTTGGCATGATATATATTATAAAATAAAAACATGGTTTAGCTCTTCCTTGAGCAGAGTATTTGACTTACTGCGACACTCCTGTTCCACCAAAGCTAGAAAAACAATTATGATCTTTTTCTTATACTGTATTACATTCATACTCCTATGTTTCTACTCCCTGATAACTTTTTTCTTTCCCTTAAAATATGATTCTTTTTGGTTTAGGGTCATGCTGTTTAGAGAAAAGTTGAGTAGCACACACAAAATTCATACAAGCAAATGTATTTTTTTCTAAGGATGATGAAAAGCAAAAAGCTAAATGGAACTTCCAATGAATTTTTAGAAAATTACAACCCTTCAGATATTTAAATGACCACTTACACATGACAGTTGATAACAGACATTATGATGCTTACTTTAAGTAGCACATGTTCTCTTCAAATTGCTGTGATTATATTTTTTATCTTGTGTTTAAGATACCAGAATAAAGAATTTAAAGTAGAAAGATAGGTGTTTACATGAGCCTTGCAATTAGCTTAGTCATATATTAATGTGTCATGTCTAATCACATAACACAATTCAAGGTAGTGCTGTTGTAACAGGTCTTTTAATCATGGTGAGAATGTACTATAAAATGCAAACCATTTTTCAAATAACTAGGATATTGACTCAGGGACAATATGTTTTTCAATAAAGGGTATAATTATAAATTTAGCAAAATGTGTTTATTAGCTCATTTTTAATTTCACATATTAAACTTTATTTCCTGTAAGGCTCAGATTATTTCTCATTGCACAGATATATTACTTAGGAAGCAAAATAAAAATTGTACAACTTAAAATTTATGGGTTTAAATAACCAGTAGCTAATTATTCAGTAATCTCTTGTGATTAAAACCAATTTTTCCAGAAATTAGAGGAAAAATAAACATCAGCATCACACACAAAAGATTTTATCTGTAAATTTAAAGAATAGAACTCATCAAGCTCATTGACAGTAAGTTCTCTACCTTGATATTCTTCAAAGACACATTAAAAGTTAAAATGTGGATTTTTATTACGATCTTTTGCTGTAAAGTGTATACTGACATTAACTTTTTTCCATTCATTATTCAGTTTTTCATTTATTTGTTTTCCATTCATTAAAAATTTAAAATAAGTTTTTGAATATACAGGTTGGAGGGACTATACATTAAATGCATGTAATTGTCACCTAGATTCAACAGTTATTGGAACTTCTTTCTATTTCTTTAGCTATTTATTTGTATACAAATATACATGTCCACACACACACACACTTGCTGTATCATTTAGGAGGGAATTTTACAACATGACATTTCATTTCTAAATATATTATCATGCATCTTCTTAGAATAAGGTCTTATTCCCATGTAACCACACCATTATCACATGTAAGATATTAAATAATTCCTTATTATCATTTAATATCTAACCCATTATTGATATTTTCCCAAATGTTCCAAAATATCTTTCATAGATTTATTTCCTTCTTTTCTCCTTCCCTTTCACTGTTACTGTCTTTGGTAGCTTTATTTACTTATCTTCACAAGAGGGTATGTTTATTGATTATAGAGATGGAAGGAGGGAGGGAGAGAGCGAGAGAGAGATCAGTTGCTTCCCATGTGTGTCCTCACCAGGGATCAAACTCACAAAGTAGGTATGTGTTCTGAGCAGGAATCAAACCCGAGACCTTTTGGTATATGGGACTGTGCTCCAACCAACTAAGCCATACCAGTCAGGTTTTATTTGAGCATTTTATATACATTCATTTTCTTTCCTTTTTTTGATTATAAATTATACTTATGCTTTAAAAACATTTTTATAGTTGCCTAGGAATTTGCTGTGTATATTTACAATATATGTAAATCCATTTCAAATAACACTGTAGCGCTTCATGCGTAATACAGATAACTGAGAGTATTCCCACTCTCTCCTTCCTGTTGATTATTACATTGCTGTTACTTATGTCACTAAAACTCACAAGCTGTAATTACCTCATATATTGTTTTTAGCAATATTTGAAGAAACTTTTTATTTACTAGATAATTAAGATATAAAAAATTAAAGATTTTCCTTTACTTTCACTTATTACTTTTCTAATTCTCTTTCTTTATGTAGATCTGAGTTTCTCACCTATATTATTTTCCTTCTCTCTAAAGAAGTTCTTTTAGCATGCTTACAAGGTATAGATATGAATAGGCATTTAATTAGAACCCAAACTAGGTAAACATATAAGATTTTTTAATATTCACTCATCCTAACTTAGTGTTGAAAAAGGATCATGCTCAATGAAATAAGTCAGTCAGAGAAAGACAAATACTGTATTTTCTGGCATATAAGACAACTTTTTAACCCAGGAAAATCTTCTCAGAAGCTGGGGTCATCTTATATGCTGGGTGCCAACTTGTAGGGCAAGTATATTTAACCTGGAAAAGTTGGGGGTCATCTTATACGCCCAGTTGTCTTATACAGCAGAAAATATAGTACCTTATGATTTCTCTTATATGTAGAATATAAAGAACAAAATAAATATGATTTCTCTTATATGTAGAATATAAAGAACAAAATTGAAACAGACTCAGAGAGTGAACTGGTGGTTGCCAGAGGGGATGGGGATTGGAGAACTGTGTGAAAGAGGTGAAGAGAGTAAGAAATAAAAATTGGTGGTTACCAAATAGATATGGGGATGTAAAGTATAGCACAGGGAATCTATCTACATATATGTATTTATATATATGCCTAAGCGACCATTGCAACCAAACAGATTAACAAAGAGGCTGTGTGGGACAACCAGACCCACAGGGGGAACAGTTGGGAGTGACCCGGCCAACAAAGGGGGTAGTTAGGTGTGATCAGGCAGGCAGGAAGGTGAGCAGTTAGAAGCCAGTGGTCCTAGATTGTGAGAGGGCTATCCAACTGCTGGTTTAGGATCAGGCAGTCAGACATCTCCTGAGGGGTCTTGGATTGGAGAGGGTGCAGGCTGGGCTGAGGGGATCCCCTCTCTGTGCATGAATTTTGTACACGGGCCTCTAGTGCTATATAATAAAGAGGTAATATGCTAATTGATCATCACTCCAACACACAAGATGGCTGCCCCATGTGGTCAAAGATGGACACTCCCATATGGACACAAGATGGCTACCACAAGATGGCTGGCAGGGGAGGACAGCTGTGGGCAATCAGGCCAGCAGGGCAGGGCAGTTGAGGGTGACCAGGCCAATATGGGAATTAAGTTGGGGGTGTCCAGGCCTGCAGGGGAGGGCAGTTGATGGTGACCAGGCCAGCACAGGAGGGCAGTTAGGAGCCATTGGGCCAGCAGGGAAGCAGTTAAGTATTGGCCAGGGAGTGGTTAGGGAGTTGTCAGGATGGCAGGCAGACGCAGTTAAGGGCAGTCAGGCAGGGAGGCTGGTGAGCAGTTGGGAGCCAGCAGTCCTGGATTGTGAGAGGTATGTCCGACTGCCCGTTTAGACCCAATCCCACTAGGCAATCGGACATCCCTCAAGGGGTCCCAGATTGGAAAGAGTGCAGGCTGGGCTGAGGGACACACATCCCCGTGCATGAATTTCATGCACTGGGCCTCTAGTATAATCAAGAATATTGTGATAACTATAAATGGTGCCAGGTGATGGCTGGAAATATCCAGAGGAACACTTGGTAAAGTATATGATTATCTAGCCACTATATGCACTTGAAATGAATATAAAGTAATATTGAATGTAAACTTTAATTAAAATATAAAAGTAAAAATGAAGGATGCCTTTTCTTAAGCACATAGGCCAGTGCCACTAAGCTCTGAATCAACGTGCTAACTCAGGTATAGCAAGTAGGAATCACCATGTCAACCAATCCCAATCAATTGGCAACAGCTGCTATGACCCTCTATCAAGAAGACTAGTGTGGCCAAATAACTTTATGTTAATGGATTATATCTGCATATTAGGAAGAGGCACATTCAGGCTCTATCTTTGCCAGCCTTACTTTGCGTGGGGCCACCATTTGTGAGATATGGATATACCCATCAATTGAGTGTTTCTTCTTTGGGTTCTGAACTTCGACTCATAATGTTTTATGAGCACCACAGCTATGTGATTTTGAAAAGTGGTTCCCAAATAAAAAGTTGAGAAAAAAACTGTGAGACAGAGTTCTTTTAGGGGTAATTTATTAATCCTATCATAAATGTGGCTTGTTTGGGATGAGTAATAGAACTTGGCAAAATTTTATAGTTAGAATTTTTCAGTGAAATAATTTCAGAATGATGTTCAAAAAAGATGAAAAAATAATAGGTGCAATGTAATATCTATTTAGCTCTAATAAGAGGCTCCCTACTAGAAAATCCAAGTAAATCTCATGAAGGTTATCATGGGAAAAATTCTAAGGCTTGCTTACCTGTTCACTAAGCAGCTTAAGACTAACCTCTTTGTATACCTGAAACCAATACAAAATAAGTAGTTTAAGACTAAACCATATTTATAAAATTGAAAAATATCACTGAAAAAATGGAAAATGAACCAAACTGATGCATTTTTAAGCTTCAAACCAATAAGCATATAATTATATACACAAAAATACATAAGCATGCATATTTAGAGTTCAAGAAAGCTTTATTTATTAAAGAAATAACTGTAGAATTTATCAGTGAGTTAATTATCCATCTCATAGAGTTAGAAAATAGTCAATATGAAATTGACTAAATATTTACAATGTAGGAAATCAAATGTGCATCACACTTACTTATAATCGAAATAGATTTATAAAATTTTCCTATAATCTTTCAGAAAAGTGAAAACTGATGAATAATTGTTTTGTAGGAAGGACATAATTATGGAAGATATACAATTTTATGTGTGCATTAGGACTTTCATTAATTATAAATTAAAAATTTGAAATTTTAATGTATTTAATACAGTGAAATTTACAAATGACAATATTCCAGAGAGGACAGTAAAGTGCTTGATTATTTTAAAGCCCCTTGACTCTTTCAAGTAGATACAGCTCTTTAGAAAAAGTACCTTTGAAGTGGTTAAATGATTATCAAAAGATTATTTTATTGGTGACAAAAGACAAGTCACTGTAGTAAGACTGAAAGAATTGTGTGAGGGGTGTTTCTCAAGCAATCAGTAAAATTCAAGGTTTGCCTGACATTAGGAAGTCAGATCCAAGGTACAGTTACACAATGGAATACTTAGCCCTAAAAAAGAAGGTAGCAACAGCATGGATGACCTGGAGAGTATTATGCTAAATGAAAGACAAGTGTGTGCCATATTATCTCACTTATATGTGGAATCTAATGAGCAAAATAAACTGAAGAACACCAAAGAGAAACAGAGGCATGAGTACATGAAACAGACTGACAGTTGTCAGAAGGGAGGGAGATTGGGGGGTAGGATGAAAGAAGATGAAGGATTAAGCAAACATATACTCACATATATAACATGGGCACAGATAACAGTGTGGTGATAGCTAGAGGGAAAGGGGGGTAGGTGGAGATGGGCAAAGGAAGGATAAATGGGGAAAGAGACTTTGTTTTGGGTGATGGGCACAAGATGCAATGTGAAGATGAGACTTTTTTTTTCTTTTGATTTGTACCCTTAAAACCTGTATGGTGTTGTGAACCAATATCACCCCAGTAAATTAAAAAAACAACCTATATAATAAAAGACCAGGGACCATAAGCAGAATGACTGGAATGACTGCTCGACCATTCACCATGAGATGCATTGACAACCTCTTGTTCCCTCTCCGTCCCCCTCCCCAGCCAATGGGTGGTGACTCGTGGTGGTGGATGGGGTGGCTCGTGGCTCACGGGGGTGCAGTGGGGCAGGGCAGCATGTGGCGGCGGGGTGAGACAGCTTGTGGTGGCTCATGGTGGCTCAGCTTGCCCTGTCCATGCACAATTTCATTATTTCGTGCACTGGGCCTCTAGTGTGTGTGTGTGTGTGTGTGTGTGTGTGTGTGTGTGTGTGTATAAAAGCCTAAGCAACCGACTGACCATTCAACTGTTAGCTATGATGTGCACTGACCACCAGGGGCAGACACTCAATGCTCAGTTATTGAAACATGGAACAGACTGATGAATCTCATAGGGGAGGGTTGGAAGAGATTAACCAAAGATCTTATATGCATACTAGAGGCCCAGTGCACAGATACTTGCTCCAGTGAGGTCCATCAGCCTGTTCTGTGGGGATTGGGCTGAAACTGGCAGTCTGATATCTCCCAAAGGCTCCCGGATTGTGAGAGGGTGCAGGCCAGGCCAAGGGACCCCACCAGTGCACGAATGCAGGCACCAGGCCTCTAGTAAAAGAATAACAGAGACGAAAAAAGTAATAAAATTTTATCTCTGGGCATGAAGTCTTCAGGTACAAGTTGTCTCTCTGCCGATAAAAAGTCTTTATCTGTGTTGGTTTAGTCAGTTTGTTTAATGCTATTTATGACATTAATTAGTTTTCCTGTCTTCATTTCTTTTTTTCTGAGCTATCTTGACTAAATAGCCACTAGCTTGTGCTCCAGTTGCATATTTTTACCTATCTTTCTGACTGTGGATGCCACCTCTGCAGTTAGATGTGCCTTCTTTTGTTCATCCTGCTATGGCTAACTTCTGATTTGATCACCATTAGTTTCCATGTCTGCTACAACCATCTAAGATCCTGGTTCTTCACCTGTCTTTGCTAATGATGCAGGATCCTTCTTACCTTCCTATTCTAAATTGTTTTATTTCTCATCTAAACTCAAGTTCCTCTAAAAAATTTCCTTATGGCTCTTAAGCAAGCAATATTGTTTTGTATGCATTTCTTTTATGGTTCTAGGGTGGGAATGAAAATAAAATAAAGCTATTCCCTCAACATTTAACAAATATGCTGGAATCAGTTGCAGGCATAACAACATAAACAGGAAAAGTGCATTCCTATCCTAATGGATCTTATGCTCTGATGGAGAGAGAATGATCATTTGACCAGTGACTCAGGTAACCTCTGCAGCGACTTTGCCTTAAAAGATACTAATGAAAATAGGTTTGTCTTCCTAGATATTTTTTCACACACAAAAAAAATTACATGTTACATTCATATTGATTAATTCAGTAAATACAGGGTGTCCAAAAAATGTGTACATACTTTGAATGATTATAAAGGCAGGGTTTACTATAATACATTTCATTTTCAAAATGCAATAGAATCTACAGATATTATGTGTATATATTTTAGGGGGATGCCCTGTATTTGTTGAACATTTATGCGCAAAGCACTGTTCTAGGTATTGTGGATAATTTGGGGAGGGGGGAGGGAGAAGCAGATGAAACCATGTTCTTATGGAGCTAAGATTCTAATAGAGAAAAAAAATGAAAAGATAAGATAAATTATGAAAAATGAAAATAAAAAGATAAATTTGTAAAATTAAGTGTTAAGGGTTGCTATGAAAAAAATTAAAGCAAGGAAGGGGGAAAAGAATGATGAGATAAAGACTTTTTAAATATGTGGTGGTCAGAAATAGTGTCTCAGATAAAGTGATGTTTGAGTAGAGACTTAAGGGAATGAGGGAGTACTAGATGCAAGATGCAAATTTCGTGGGAGAGTTGCCTGTGACAGAGACTGGCAGCCTGAGGCAGGAGTGCGCTGGGTGTGTTGGGACTAGAAGACTGTTAAGAGACAAAGTAGCCAGGGCAAGAATGTGGCATTTTTACATTGAGGATTTTTAATAGTGGGAGGGGTGTGTTTGATATAATCTGAATTATATTTTCAAAGAACAAAGATTGTTCATGCAGATCAGACTGTTTTCCTGTATGCAACCAGAGTGGGATTAGGATCAGTAGTTAGGGATCTTTACAATAATCTAAATCAGAGGTGCAAATAGCTTAAATTAAATTGATAGCAGTTGAAGTGATGGATAGTGATTAAGTTCTAGATATATTATGAAGGTAAGCTGACAGAATTTCCTAACAGATTGGAGTCATGGGGGGTGGAGGTGGGGGAATTAATTTTTTAACCTGAAATTGGATTTTTCTATTTTTCTGTGTGCACATAGATCAGTCATTAAGAATCCTGGATGTATCACGGGTTGAGTAGAAGTTGAGCCTCTTGCTCACCCTTGCAGACTTGGCATGGTGAAAATGCCAGAGCCTAACGTGTAGCTATTTTGAGAAACCTTTGGAGAAAATTATAACCCAGCATATATTTTCTTCTACTTTAATTTTTTAAGGTGCATCAAAGTCCCGGGGCCTATTCAGTTTATGTTTTGAGTAATTTTATTGTGAACCGAATAGTAATAAATGTTCAAAACTCAATGTATAACATTTTATAGGATCATTTTGAGCTGCAAAAAATGCTAGAGATAAAGATGAAAAACTCATACTTTCAGGTTTCTTCATTTGAACCATGGATTTTTTTCCCCAATAAAGAAAAAAGCTATTTCCCTGGTAAATGTTCTCACACCATGAAGGACAGCTCTAATGCATTAAGAATATGTCATCTGTGATTAATGCTGATGATTCAGTGAAACACAGCAAGGTACCAAAATAATAGGATTTTGCTGCATTTTAGAAATGTAATCATTGTAATACTTGGATGTGTTAAACTTTTTTTTCCTTAAAGCTACTTAATATGAGAATTTGTTGTATGAAAATAATAAAACACACATAACAGAAACTCTTATTTTTCTAAATATAATCACTTGCACACATGAGAATTCAATCAATTTACTTAATTAAAGCTACCTTAAAAATTGCTAGTATGTTTGGGATCTCTCTCCATAGCTTAAATCCTTTTAAAGATTGATGAAAAGTAACTTGATCAAAGCTATTTTCTAAAGCAAATTTCTGAGATAATTTTGTTTTGAGAAATCCTTTAATTCATGATTAGTTTTTAGACACTCATAATCACTAAAAGGACTTATTGATACAGCTATTTTTTTCACATTTTAAGTGTTTGCCTTTTTTAGTCTATAAAATTACAGTTTAATCCATAGTCCACAGAACTTTAAAAAACTTTATATTTAAAAGAATATTTTTTGTGCTTTTCTTGCCTCTGCCTTGGCCTCCACTGCTATGGCTTTGTCTGGAAGGTCGTTCAGAAGGATATCTGGAAGTACATCTGGTCTAATTAGCACATTACACTTTTTATTATTGTAGATTTGAGAACTTGTTACTTCACATGTATCATCTCATTTAATTTCCACAATGATGCCATGAGGAGGAAGATATTATCTTTATTATATTCATAGATAATATCTCTATTATACTGGTAAATAATATGCAGTTAACTGGGCCTCCTATTTATACCTTTTTGGGAGATCTAGGCTTAATAATGAAAGACATGAAAATGTGGTGAGTTTTTTTTTATTTTTATTCACTACTGATTTTATTTCCTACTGGAGTCCCAGTGCATGAATTCATGCTTGGGACCCTCTGGGTAGCCTGTAGAAATTAGGCTGAAACCCACAGCTCAATGCCACCTGCAGCTACTACCTGCTGCTCCTGTTCTTCTTGCCCCCACTGTGCCTGCCATGGGCACATGCCCAATTTGTTCTGATCAGGAGAGACTCGAGCCGCTGCAGCAGCGCTTGCCAGCCATGAGCCCTGCGTATGGCACTCACCCAAGGAGAGTGGCCTGAGGGATGGGGGCTGAAATTGGCTCTCAGACATCCCCCAAGGGGTCCCAGATTGTGAGAGGCACAGGCACCAGGAAGGGACCACAGGAGGGCTCCAGGGTGTGTCCGGCTCATCTCGAGCAGTCCTGATCGCCAGATCCCAGCAACAAGTTAACCAACCGGTTGGAACATCTGCCCCCTGGTGGTCACTGCATGTCATAATGACTGGTCGACCAGTTGATTATCTGCCCCCTGGTGTCAGTGCACATCATAGTGAGCTGTTAAGCAGCCTTAGCATATCATTAGCATATTACCCTTTGATTGGTTGTTTGGTTGTTCTGCTGTTCAGTCTATTTGCATAGTACCCTTCTAGGATTCCTAGTAAGAACCATATTTATTTTAAGTATTTAAAAATAGCTTTCAATGAGTGTTTGAAATCTGGACCAAGGCTTGAATTACAATGACAGGTATTAGAAATACTTTAATAATAAATAAATGTCATATGTCGCCCAAATAGTTCAATATTTAGGGACTGTTTTACAATTTTTGTATAAAGATACATAACTAACTTTTTGCTGTAAATTAATTCCTTTTTTAGGAATACTGAATGATGTGGGCTTAGAAAGATATCCGGTTACAAATGCTTGTGGGGAATAAGTAGCTGCATAAAAGTTTATTTACACCCTAACAAGTTATTTCTGAAAGGCTCTTTATCACATGTATAGTTCCAAAGAGGCACTGCAAACACCAGTCACATGAACTGTTGGAAATAATCGATTGATATGCTTTTGTGTGGACATCTGGGTTGATGGAGCCCATCATTTTTAGGTAGAAAGATCATGCGTAAGTGGCTCTGTATAGCATTATTGCATTGGAACAAGTCAGGAATATCATATCTCTTAGGTAATGCAGGTTTATACAGGAAAATATTTTTTCCATCTGTTTGCTGGAAGATTGACTTGAGTAAAATGACTTAATAGATCCTTCTGTAGATTCAACCAAAATAGGATATTTAGATCAGAAAATAAGCCAGATTTTACTTTATTCAGTTTTTCTTTTTTTCTCTGGGACAGGATAGGCCAACTATATTCATAGCGTATCTCAAATAGCATCAGTAATAATAGGCTTTTTGTCTCTAAAATATATTCCTTAGGTTTCTCTGAGATCCAGCATGTCTAGCTCTCAAACATATTTAAAATGCAAATTTGCACTTTTAGATTATCCATGAATTGTTGCGATTTTTTTTAAGAGAATATTCAACAAGTTAGACACTCATATAAAAGATGTTATATTTTAATTCATCACTTTGCAGGGTGGCAGGGTGTGCACACTATTGTTCTGGCACACTGCAGTATTCAAACCTTGTTGGAAATTCTCTTTTATAATTGTCTTAGCACATTTTAAAATGTTTTCATAGTGCCAAACCTTAATATTTTGAAGATGAATTTAATTTTGAAAACAAAAACTTTTAGATAGAAACCTATTATGTAACATGGAAGACACAATTTGAAAACTATTTTTTTAATGAGAAATACATACTTAATGTGTTCTATGTAATAGCAAAATTGTATAAAATAAGCATTGGAATTCGAAGAGTTAATTTAGTTTGTTTATTGCTGTTGTCCCATCACAATCATTACTAACAACACTGCTCAAAAGGGTTCTCTCTGACTGCCAAACTTTATGGTCACTCTACTACCTGGTAAAATTAGAGGACTTTGTCTCATTCTCCAGGTAATTGATGTCTACCCAGAAACGTTTAGCACAGCTCTGGATTTGAGTCTTTTAAACTATTTCTATCATTCCATCTTTGATCCAGTGGCTACACTAATTACCTAAGGAGCCTCCTCTATACCTAAGGCCCCTTTTTTCTTTTCCACCATCTTTTCTTCTCCAAGATTTCCTCAAATAGGGAGTAAAAATGACTTTAGTAGCTAAGTCTGTGGAATTTAAGGTGGGCTCCATCAAAGGTTGGCATTGCTAACTTGACCTAATGCCTTTCACCAGCGTATCTCTGGTTAATGGAGGGGTTGACTTGTTCCATTTCTGTCCTTCTTGGCCACTTTGGCCAAGTCTGAGGAGTTTGTATTTCTTTTGAAGAGTTTTCCTAATTATTAATGGGTCCCTTATGGCCCCAACTTGAACTAAGTTTGAGAATCAATTGCTTTAAATTCTCTCTCTGCAGCCTAACATAATTTTGAGTATATCTTTTTCATTATTACAACTTTCTCTCCTGTGCTTTTCATCCTCTGATCTTTATCAAAAACTCCACTTTGCAGTTCTTGCTTTACTAGGGTGTCGGGTAGAGTCCACCTGAATTTTCCATCTTTGTCACATGTCCTGAATAGGTTTGTTCCAAAATCATTCTGATTGTGTAGTTTTATTATTTTTCACTTTCCATAGACTTATTTTACATTCTCATATATCTAGCGACTTACAGAAACACTCAGATGCTATAAAACCTTAGAATATCTTTTTGCTGTTTCTTGACTGTGTAATTTTACAAAACTAACCCCTAAATCCATTAAGTCAAAATAAATATACTAGCCTTTATTCCAGCAGTACTTTTTAAGTAACAAATTGTTAGAAATGGTATCTTGTCTTTTATTTTCTTGCAACTTATTTAATTAAATCAGATTTTATTACACATTTATCTGTTTACGAGACAACAGTGTACGTTTTCCCTACAGCATGCCACGAGTTATGAGCTGGCTTTAGTCACAGGTAATTAATCCTTTCAGTCCTTATAAATAGTAGCAATATCACTATGAGTCTTAGCACTTCTAAGTAGTAAAATGTCCTTTAAAATGTTATTGGTTGATTTGCTACTGATGGTGGGCAGCTACTTTCTCTGCAACCAACAATTAAATGTTGACTGATGGTTTAGATTGGAAACTGGAAGTCTCTGCACTTCTGTTCTTTTTCTTGTTTCATGTCACCCTTGGATTGTAATACATGGTTCTGCATTGTCATCAAAGTGAATTTCCATATTGTTTTATTTTTGATATCTCCTTTTCATCATCCACCAGTTCTATGTAAAGTGTTTATTTTGTTTATCTATGGGGCATCCTAACTTTGTGCCCAAAGAAATGAGAGACTATCTATCCCCTATTGCCTTCAGCCTATTTAATATTTGCCTTTATCTGCTTTATTTTTTTTAAGAATGGTAAATACATACCAAGCAAATATTTTTTTAATATTTTATTGATTTTTTTTTTTTTTTACAGAGAGGAAGGGAGAAGGATAGAGAGTTAGAAACATCGATGAGAGAGACATCGATCAGCTATCTCTTGCATGTCCCCTACTGGGGATGTGCCCTTGACTGAAATGGAACCTGGGACTTTTCAGTCCACAGACCGACGCTCTATCCACTGAGCCAAACTGGTTTCCGCTATCTGCTTTATTTTGTTTATCCTCTGGCTATTTCAGTTTCAGGCTTTAACCATTCTACTCCAATTTCTATATATAATGCTGTGCAATGCTAAAGCATACAAACAAACAAACAAATATCACACTAGCTTTCAAAGCTATGGAGACCTGGATGCAAACTATATAGTGCACTGGGGAGAGTTACTTAATCTCTATGATCCTCATTTTTTCTATTTTTATAAAACAGTAATATTAATGCCTGTCGTAAAATTTATTAAGGGGACTTCAATTAGATAGAGGAAGTAAAACATCTGTTTCACTAAATAATTCATATTTTCATCCCTTTTTTTGTTTGTGGAAGCAAGCAAATGGTAAAGCTACAGTAAAAAGTCAGAATAAATGTTAGTCCTGTTTTTTAATTTATTTATTTACCAAACATTGGTAATTCTTAATAGTATAAGAAGCAATTTACAAATATGAATTAATTAAATTTTTATTACTAACCCCAAAATATTATTTTTCCAATTTTTACTATTCTTTAAAAATACAGATCAATTTACATTAATTTCCTGGTGGTCAATTGTAACCCATCTGCCAAGAAGATATGATATACTTTCACATGTACACACTTGTAACCCTATCTTTATTTTTATTCTTGAGAAAACTGAACCACTAAACAGTAAAGTATCTTGTTGAAGGCCATAGTGCTATCAATCTTCCCAAATAGGATTTGAGCTAGGACATCTGACTATGGAAGGTCATGGTCCTAAACAAATCATGACCCCTCCTTGCTGGTCATGCTTTCCTTTTATTTCCTGCTCAAGAGAACAAGATTTGAGCTGATGTGTTTCTTGTATGAGGATTTTCCTATGGTTGTAAGCTATTAGTTTTGTCCTTCAGCTCTGTATCTGCTTCTACCATTTAGAAGTCCATCATACATACTGGCTATTTCTCTAGGGAAATCTCTACATCATTTTGTAACAAATGCAATGTGATATAAATAACAAAAGCTAGCCCTTGGACAAGTGGGGAGGGAGAGCTTCTCAAGGGAGATTCATCCATTATGGAGGTATTGTCTTGTTTTTAATACTATACTACCTCTTAGTGGCTCACAGAGGTAATTTACATTTATTTTAACAGAGATACTCAGACAAATTCTGGCATTTACTAGAATCATCATTATTTTCCACAAATACCTAATGAATCCAGATGATATTATCTGTTAAATAATTTAAGAGATGACCCCTAGTCTGGCTTTGCCCTTAATCCTATATTAATGCTTAGAAAGCCCATTTGGTATTTAAGAGCCATTTCTTTATGTTGGTTTTTTTTTTTCACATATGCAAATGACCTCTTCCCCCCATCGCCTCCCCTCCCCCAAAAAAATATAGTTTGTTTTGGCCTTCTAAAGCATTGAGAATTGTCTTTGATAACAGTGTTTTCTGAATGTTATTTAGTGACACTTCTGGCTTCATGGATTTATGATTACAGTGAGAAACTAGGATGAGTCTTCAGTTCCTCCATGTAGATGAGGCAAACATAATTAAAGAATATGATTATAGTAGGACAAATGTCAAGAAAATGCCACATCAAATGTCCCCATTCTGCACAGATTATAAGTAAGTGGAAAACTCCATTAGCAAGATAAGGACAGCCAGGTTTTTGCTTGGAGAATGCAACTCTATTAAGAGGTTTTTTGCCTATTGTAGCTAGATAGTAGCACTAAACAGAATAAGATAAACCCATCACAGAGCACCCCAATTTTTGTTAACCTGTTTAAACTGCCCTTTTTGCAAGAGAGATGAATGGCAGGTTAATCTTTTTTACCTTAGTGACATAAATTAGTTACAGCAAAAGCTGGCTTAGCTGCTTTTTTTCTCTCTAATGGAAATTTTAGCTCACTAGCATTTTCTTTCTTGTAGGGAAAATTATATTCTAGTTTTTCCACTTGAGAGCTGGGTTGTTACTAAAATTTCTAGCTAGTTGATATTTAGCTGATCTTAAGATTTAGTACGTATGTAAGTTAAAGAACATTTGAACTCAATTTTACTTATGAACAATGGGAATTTATTGGCTCACATAAATGTAAAGTCCAGTCTTGATTCAGTGGCTCTGAGATGATAGCGGGGAACATGTTTTGCTTTTGCTTTTGTCTACTTGTTCCTCTTTTTTCCAATCTGCCTTCTGAGATATTGGCTCTGTTTCAAGGCTAGATCAGTTTCTGTTTGCAAGATTGCTGTTAGAAGTTTTTAGCATCACCAGTTTTCTTATTCAACTCAGAGAGTATCACATTAACAAGAATGAAAAAGGAAGGAAGGAAGGAAGGAAGGAAGGAAGGAAGGAAGGAAGGAAGGAGGGAGGGAGGGAGGGAGGGAGGGAGAGAAGAAGACAGGAGGACAGGGGGGGAAAGTGAGAAAGGGAGGAGGGAATGGGGGGTGTCAGGGACCTTTCTCTGATTTGATCATAGTTCACTTGCCCACCTTGACCAGGGAATGTATTGAAGTGTTGGATGGGTTTAGGTCTAAGGTAAGAAGTCCATCACTGAGCATTTAGACCACTTTGGGATCAATCTATATAATGGCTTAACAATAAGATTGTGTTTTAAACAATTGGTCAGGAAAACTTTATCCTCAGGGCTGTCTTGGATGACTGTGCTACATGTGAAATGCAGTCATCCAAGAGGGATCCTTCGTAGGAAATATGATGTATTGGTGCCCCCTGAAATCATGCAACAAAGCGGCTCTGTTTCATATAGCTGAGGTGTATCATTTTATGGTAGTTGATAGTTTCAAATGTAGTTATTCAGCTTTGCAGTTTCTTGTGTGGACACCCCAGTCATTAAAGCTAGTTCATATTAATGAACCTTAAATACTCAGTGTATGTGATTGCAGTCTATAGGCATGCCGCATAGTAAACTTTGAGTCAAACAGTCCTGGGGGGTCTGGCTCTGACACTTGTCAGCCATGTAACCTTGAACAAGTTACTTAGCTTTCCTGAGTCTCAACCTCCTCTACTACAAAATGGAGAAAACAATACCCAATTCTGAAAGTTCTTGTAAAGATTATGAAACACATGTGAGTCCTGAGAGTGTGCCTCAGACTAAGGATAGAGATATTCCCTTTTGGTTGAATAGTAGATACTATAACAAATTAAAATAAATTAACAAGGCACAAATGTTTATTAACTAGACTTTAGGGTTGTCGATAGCACAGTGTTCAATGATTGTAATGAATTATTTTGCATGGCATTTTCTTATAAGTAAAAATAAAGACTTAGATTTTTAAATGAATAGATAAGGAGGCAAGTATGATAGTAATTAGCAAATGAACTAAACAACCTCCACCTCCAAAACGGGACTTCTTTATCAAGTATACAAAAGGAAGTAATAATTACTGTGGCAAAGGGGAATATTTCCAAGCCAACCTGCGTTTTTCTTGGTAAATGATGTTGCAGTTTTCCTTTGAAAGAATGGCTATATTTTATTTAAAGGTATTAAAAGGTTTCCATGACTACAACCTTGGAGGAAGGGGCTAACTTTTTTTAAACATGCATGCGTATTATTCAGTTTACATTATGTACCAAGCCAGCTGGTTAAATGCTTTCTCAAGAACTTTAAAAACAGAAATAAAGAAAGTAAAATTAAGGGCATTTTCTAATGTGTCCCATAAACTATAGATAGTATGTATGAGAAAGGTGAAGATAGTTTTTCATTTTAAAGGGAGAGAAGCTACAGTTTTAAAGGGTTATTTGTGCAGTCCTCCTATCAAGTTAACATTTCTGAAAATAAATTTCAGATCTCCAGTTTATCATTTTCTTTGTCAAATCTGCTCTTTCTCTGAACCACTTCCAGCATGGCCAGTGGTGAACCTGAGCAGGGGTTGTGAAGGATTAAAGAAAACAGACAAGAGAATATAGTTGGGGCCAAGGAAATCACTGCATCTGCATGAAGACACAGTGACCCTGCTTGTAAGCTGAATCTTTATTTTATAGTCAGATCACACAAAGCAAAACAAGGGATGGTCAAGATATTTACAATGTTCTTGCAAGTTTCAAATCTACTTCTTTCCTATTATTGCAATTCTCTGAATTCTATCTAGCTTTGTTTAGGCAACACTTGGCTGTACCTTCCGCAGCCCACATTCTTCAGCTACCTAGGACTGTAAACTTACAACCTTAGCCTTTGGCTATAATTGTGCTGGGGGGGCTTTGCCCTCCAAGCTGGGACTTGTATGTGGCTTTGCCACGAGAGAAATGTGCCCTCTTGTAAATCCAAGGCTTGATCCTGTCCAAAGACTGTAGCTGCTCTCCACATTTCACAATGCAACTGAATCTCTCCTCCAGCAAAGGTATCCCTATGCCATCATTCTTGGATTTGACTTACCTACTCAAAAGAAAAACCCCAAAAAACTCTTAAGGAAAGACTTTATGAATAAGACTAAAGGCCTAGTACATGGAAATTTGTGTACTGGGGGCGTGGGGGAGGGCTGTCCCTCAGCCCAGCCTGACCCCTCTCACAGTCTGTGAGTCCTCAGGGGATGTCCTAAGCTGCAGTCTGGTCTCCCTTTGTGGGAGGTGACCAGGATGATCTGGGGAAGGTGTCGCCCCCATTCACCTAATTACTGCTGCTGCCTCTGGCCTCCCTCTGCGGGAGGTGACCAGGCGAAGACGCCACCCCCATCCTCTCACATCTTGCTGCCACTGACAGGTGCTGCCATGCATTGGGGCTCACAATTACCTGAGCCCACTGCCTCCTGAGCCCCAGGCCTTCCAGCTTCCAGGTATCATGGCTGCCTGAAAACCTGGGCCTCACAGCTGTTGGAGCTCATGACTGCCTGAGCCCCATGCCTACCAGCCGCTGTGGCTTTGTCGGGATGGCCCTCTGTTCTAGTTAGCATACTACCCTTTTATTACTATGACTAGAGGCCTGGTGCATGAAATTCATGCATCGGGGTTGCGGGGGGAGTGTGTCCTTCAGCCCAGCCTGTACCCTCTCCAATCTGGGACCCCTTGAGGGATGTCTGACTGCCTTTTAGGCCTGATCCCACCAAGCCTAAATGGACAGTCGGACATCCCTGTCATAATCCAGGACTGCTGGCTCCCAATTGCTCACCTGCCTTCCTGTTTGCCCCTAACCGCTTCTGCCTGCCAGCCTGATCACTCCCTAACCATTCTCCTGCCAGCCTGATTGATGCCTAACTGCTCCCCTGCCAGCCTGTTTGTCCCTAACTGCCCTCCCCTATGTACCTGGTCACCCCTACCTGCCTTCCCCTACAGGCCTGGTCACCCCTAACTGTTCTCTCCTGCAGGCCTGGGTCCCTCCCAACTGCCCTTCCCTGCAGGCCCTGTCACCCCAAACTTCCCTCCTTTGCCAGCCTGGTCACCCCTAACTGCCCTCCCCTGCTGGCCATCTGTGGTGTCCATCTTGTGTCCACATGGGGGCAGGATATTTGACCACATGGGGACAGCCATCTTGTGTGTTGGAGTGATGGTCAATCTGTGTATTACTCTTTTATTAGATAGGACAGAGGCCTGGTACATGGGTGGGGACCAGCTGATTTGCCCTGAAGGGTGTCCTGGATCAGGGAGGGGGTTCCCTTGGGGCACAGGCGACCTGGGCGAGGGGCCTGTGGTGGTTTGCAGGCCAGCCACGCCACCCAGGGACCCAAGGGGAGGCCCTGGTACCTGGGATTTGTTTATCTTCTAGAATTAAAACTTTGTAGCCTGGAGCAGAGCCAAGTCTCCTGCTTGCTGGGTGATGGCAACCATTTCTGTTGGGATTTATTTATGTTCTATAATTGAAACTTTGTAGCCTTAAGCAGAGGCCAAGACAGATCATGGCTGTAGAAACTTGGCTTTTTCCATTGCCAGGAGCAACCCTAGCCTCCTGCTCTCTCCAGCTCTATGGCTGCCACCATTTTTTTGAGATTTTTCTACCTTCTATAATTGAAACTTTGTGGCCTTGAGTGGAGGCCTGGGCCTGCCAGGGTGTGTGGAAAGCTTGGCTTCCTCCATCACCAGGGAAACCCAAGCCTCCATCTTGCTCACTCCATGGCCGAAGCCATCTTGGTTGGGATTAATTGCATATTTGCTCCTGAGTGGCTGGTGGGCATGGCTGGGGGCATGGCTTGTGGGTGTAGCAGAGTGATGGTTGATTTGCATATTACTCTTTTATTAGATACCACATCTTCTTTATGCAGTCATCTATTCAAGAACACTGATTGTTTTCATGCCTTGGCTACCATGAATAATGCTGGAATGAACATAGGGGTGCATATATCTTTGCAAATTAATGTTTTCAAACTTTTGTGGGTAGATACCTAGAAGAGGTGTTGCTGGATAATATGGTAACTTTATTTTTAAGTTTTCAGGAACCTTCATACTGTTTTCAATAGTGGCTGTACCATTTTATATTCCCCAAAGCAGTGAATGAGGGTTCCTTTTTCTCTACAACCTCTGTAATACATGTTATTACTTGTGCAGTGGTATATCATTGTAGTTCTGAATATCTTTTCATATATCTGTTTGCCATTTATATGTCTTCTTGTGAGAAGTGTTTGTTCAGATTCTCTGCCCATTTTTAAATTGATATGTTTGTTGTTAAATTATGTGAGTTCTTAATATGTTTTCAATATTGACCCCTTATCAGAGGTGTTGTTTTCAAATATCTTCTCCAGTTGGTTGGTTGCTTTTTGTTCTGTTGATGAGTACTTTGTTGTTAGTTTGATATAGCCTCATTCATTTATTTTTGCTTTTAATTCATTTGCCTTTGATGTCAACTGACAACAGTATGGTAGTTACCAGAGAAAGGAAGGGAAAGAAGGAAAGGAGCAGAAGAAGGGTAAAGTTTAAAGGGGACAAATATATGGTGGTGAAAGAGAATTTGACTTTGGGTGGTGGGTACACAATATAATATACAGATGATGTATCATAGAATTACACATGAGAAACCTATATAATTTTATTAACCAACTAGTAGCCTGGTGTATGAATTCAGAGCACATTGAAAGAAAAATAATTAGAAGAAATATTTTAATTTGCTATTTGCCCTTTCTCTATAATAGAAGTGGCAACCAAATTGACAATCAACAAGGACAGATCAAATGAATGAGAAGAGAGATAAAGGAGCCATGAAAGAAACTTAGTTTAGCAGTGGTGTTCTCTGACTCTTTTGCCATTGGGTATTCTTAATATAAAAATACTTGAAATCTTGAGCTATGGGGTCTTCCTAAATGTTTTCTTTTTTTGATTTAGAAATTAGTGTGTCCAATAGTTACTATAAAATAGAATTTTATACATATAACAGTTAAAATGTTATGTAAATGTTTGGTAGGTTGGAAAAAAGTTCAGGAAGTATTTTTTAGGCTTTTTGTCAGATTTATAACAATGCTCCTAATAAATTAGGCATAGCCATTACCTTACAATTTCACCTTTACTCACATATATTCATTTATCATCATTTCTGAGACAATATTTATATATTTAGTGTTATACTGTCACTTGTTTGAGAAACAGAAATTGGGTGTAGTATGTAATCAATTACAGTTGCCCCTCCAGGTCATCAGTCTTAGCTAATAAAATGCAAACAATAGGCGGAGAGTTACAGATTCACAGTATGACCATTGATGCAGTGACTCATCTTTACTACAGTGGTAGGTGAGCTTTAAATTCAGAAAACAGTAATGTTATCTCCTGTTACCAATGTGCCCAATTTTTATTGGAAGAGTATTAATTTATCTCCTTTCCCTTCTTCTAACTAGGCAGCAGGTATTTATTGTGTCTGGTGGTTTTTAATGTGACATGTGATAGATTTTGTGGAGGATTCAAAGGAGATTCGTCACCATCATGAGCAAGACATGGTCCCAAACCTTGAAGATATCTTAGAAAAAAAGTACAGATGCATAAACAAGTCCATGTGCAGGATCTTTAAAGAAACACCCTTGATTTAGAATCTATAAAAGGAGAACATTTAAGGAACATGTCTGTTTATTTATGATTTCCAGTGTTTCCATTGTTTTTCTTGTCATTTGTTTCAGTTATTTGTGAAAAGGAATAAGCAGAGGTTCCTCCCACACAACATAAAAGTTCCCACCACATGACCTTGAAATAATCGTGCTTTGCCTGTTCTGCACAAGCTTATATTGGTACACACTTAGCTCAAAATTTTTTACCTTTAACATAGCCTAAAGGGAATTACTATGAATAGTAATTAAGGAAAATATGGAACAGTTATTCTCAAACTTACTATGTACAAAGATTTTCTGAGAGTAATTAAAAATATCTTCCTCTTGCTAGTAGTATCATTCTGATACTACTGGGTTTCAGGTTGGATCCCTAATCAGGGCACATATAAGAAACAACAAATTGATCTCTCTCTCTCTCTCTCTCTATCTCTCTCTCTCTCTCTCTCTCTCTCTCTCTCTCTCTCTCTCCTCTTTTTCTTTCTCTCACCCTCTCTTTCTCTCTCTTCCTCTCCTTTACTCTCTCTCTCTCAAAATAAATGTATTATTATTTTATAATTACCTTTTGGCATTTTGATTCAATAGATTCCACCCTCACACATTCTTATTCAATAGAAGAGGCTCAACTGTTCTGTCTAATTCAGTAGTTATGGAATAAACATTGGAAATGCAAATTTTAAGTTTCATTCTACATGACTTTGTTGCCAGAAGTCCAGGGCCACCTACTGAGATGTTCTGCTGGTGAACAACCTATTGAATGTCACAGAAATGTTGGCTTCATACTATTTTTCAAAGAATTAAGCATTGCAGCATTGTGTTGATGCTTGATGTTCTTATTCAAAGACTGAGTTAGTTAGCTATTGATGTGAATTTAAAATGATTGTGCAAACTTGAACAGTTCTAGAATGATTTTCATATTTTAATTCATTAATTAAACCCATCTGATACTTCTAGAATGATTTCCTTCAATCCTCTTCATTTTTAAGATTTCATTTTCTTTCTTTTTTTCAGCTTTATTGAGACATTATTGACATATACTAAATGTAGATTTTTGGATTACATGATGATATGATACATGTATCTATTGCAGAATGATTACCACAATAAAGGTAGTTAACATCTCTATCCCATCACATAATTATCACTTTTGTGATTGTTATCTGGAAGGGATGATATCTGTACTCCCATGTTTATTGCAACATTATTCACAATAGCAAAGAAATATATACATAGCTTTAAAACATCACCAAAAGGATAATAATACAAATAATAGTAAATTTTCTGCCTTTTAATAAATTTCCACTCATTAAAAATTTTTCATGTCATTAAAAAAGACATAATAATATTCTGCAGGTGGTGCGAGTTATTGAAGACTGGTGAGCTAATAATTAATACCTGCTGGCCTCATTTCCCCTGAATAGCAGCAAGTGAAGCATCGAAAGAATGGAGGCAAGAGATCAGTTGCAATGGTCTGGACAAGAAATTAGATGGCCCAACCAGATTGAATGGACAACAGAGTCATTGTAGTAGAGGGGGCTCACAGGACCTTGCACTCAAAAGTGGGACAGGAAGAAGGAAAGGCAGAATAAAGGATGGTAACATTACTTCTCAGTTTGACCAGCTACTAACACTCCCTCATGCTTCACAACCTAAAATCTTTGCTAACATTTGGAACTTCCAATCATGGATTAATGTCTCTCCTCTAAATTCATTTTGAGCATTGCTTATGAAGCAATAGAAACAATATTATTTTATGGATTGCCAACTTTACAGATGAGAGTGGTTTTTCAGTGTTAACAGATCTATCATAGGCATGGGGTTATTTATTATATTTTAATTCATTAATTTGGACCCATCTGACAGTTCTATTTGATGCCCTTTGCTATTTCTTTTTTCTTGTCAGAGTCGGATGGAAGGAACATGATCCCCGAGGAACATACATGTAGTCACATATGATAGGATATTAAGGGAGTGAAATTGATTTTCTTAAGCTATACCACACATCCTACTTTGGAATTGTGTTGCATATGTGTTTGCATATCAACAATAGTAGTCCTGAGCAAATGCATAAAAATTGCCTTTGGGGAACAGTTACGTGGTTATGAAACTGGGAGATAGAAAAGACTGAACTCTAAATCATAGCAAGCAAAAATGATAGTTCTGATCTAATGCTTCTCAAATGATAAAATGCATGTGAGTCTCTTGAAATCTTGTTAAATGTAGATTCTGATTTGGTTTATTGGTAACTCCAGCTTCTGTGTTTCTAACATGTGTGGGATAATGCCAAACTGCTGTTTTTAACAAGTTACCAAGCAATGTCAGTGCTGCTGGCCTGGGGGCCACATGTTGAGCAGCAAGGCTCAATTTGTCTTTGTACTTAGTTTTTCAACTATTTAATCCTCTCCCAGCTCTCATTCAGTTTCTCCCAAGGTTCTGTATTTTCTTTCTTTTCTCATTTCTCCTACCTTTGTCTAATGTATATGTCTCTCTTTAGTCCTTCTTTCACTCTCACCTCTACTTTATTTCACTAAGGGTAACCATAGTAAAATCCATTTACTTTGATACTTCATTTAAACAGCAAATTTAAGTTTTAAAATTAGACATTCAAGGGAAAATGGTGCATATCTCTTTTATTTATATTTTCTTTTGCATTTTATTTCTCAGATCTAATTGCAGACACTGGCCATATAATCCCTCCTTGGGGTTCCATATCTTCTTTAGACCTTGGAGACCATCAGTATTCATGATGCAGATTTCTGATTATAGTTCTACATATTATCTTGATTATCTTGAACATATTGATTACATTTAGCTATGATTTCATTAGTCTCCCAATTATATGTCATTCTAGCAACAGTCTAATTTTCTACCTATAAAATGAAATAATAAAATCTATAACACAGAGAGAGACCACAGGAACAGAGGAAGAATATCTTATCTCTCCTCCTCCTCCATTTTTTTAAGCATCGCAACAGCCTATTTCTTTATAGTCTTGAAAGTTAGTGTTAAAATACCTTTTTTTTTTCTTTTTTGGAGGGGAGCGGTAAACTGAATAATATAAGTGCATCAGGGATCTTTGTTTTAAAAGACTACCAACTGTGGCTCCTTTTGTAAATCCAATAATAGTTATAATAGTTGCTCTACATGATGTTTTACTGTTTAAATAGCACATGAATACTATATTTTTTATCTCATCAACTCTAGGGGATGTACAGTTTGGGCTTCTTTGGTGTTTGTATTTTGTAGAGAACTGAAGGTTAGATATAAGACAGAAACTAATTAGTGCATGGGGAAAGCAGCAGGAAACTGCAAATCTCCCCATTAATCTAGGCCTTGTTCATCCCACCTCATGGAATGATTGCTTCCTATATAGCTATTGGGAAAATTCAGATTCACTCTATTTTCTTTTAAAAGTATTTAGTACTATAACATGATAGTGTTATCTAAATTAGAAGTGTTAAATAACAGTATGAAATACCATAGGCGTGTGTGTGTATGTGTGTGTGTGTGTAAATTACGATATTAACATTTAAGATCTATATCTGAGTTTCAGTTTTCATATAACAGCATAATTTATCATGTGAATTTGTGAACCAATGGGACATTTGCTTTACCTGGATAGAGATTTTTCATGCAATTATTTTCTTTATGTCTGGGAAATTGGTGGAATTGACTTCTTTCCTAAGGGAGATAAATTTCAGGGGTTGTAAAGAAAAGATGAAGTTATTTGAGATGATAAAGTTATAATATTATTACAGACACTATACTTAATTTCTTCCTGTATTTCTTTCCTCTGGGTCTTTACCAATAAACCTATTTGCCAAGTACTTGAATAAAAAACAAAAATAAAAATTGCTTCTTGCCCCTCTGTTTTATATGGATAGAGGTAAGAAGTGGCTATATTTAGTTTACATGTTAATATGAGATTTAATTTGGTGTAAATATTTAGTTAGCAAAAAAGAGTTAACTTTCATAGCAAATAGCTTCATCAAATATCCATGCAAATGTTCTTAAATCAATTGTGTCTTTCCTGTTATTTGGAGAGCAAAAGGTCTTGATTCTGAAACAGTAATTTCAAAAATGCATATGCAAAACAATTTTTACCACAGAAAATAGGATGAAATTAATTGTCCACATATTTTTCTGCTCATTATTGCTCACTCATGTTTCATCTTTCTTTTAAAGATACTTAAATTTGAAGGTGGTATGTGATGTGCATGCAACACTGTCATGAGAGCACATACATGTACATATTTTATAATATTTAAGCCACTTTTTTATTTTATTGATATGAGGCAGTGGAATGAATGCTTTTACAGATAATTTTAAGAATTTCAATCCTTTATAATTTCACAAGAAGGCAGCTTATCCATGGCTGAGAGAACAAGACATAAAGCATAGTCAGAAAGATGTGGATCTGCTACTTATGAGGACCATTGAAGCCACATTATATTAGCATTTTAGAAGCTAGACTATTTGTACTGTAGACCAATTTCTAGGCAGTTGCCTTATAGTTCAAGGGCATGCTGGGAAAGTGTGGAAAACAACTTTGAAATATTGCTGCAATTTTTAGACATCCAAAGTGGAAGTGATCTTGGTGCAGTGAACTTGAGCTTGCTAATCTGGTTTGCTAGATCTACTCACAGCCTTCAACTGGAAAGGCCTTCATCAGCACTAAAAAATGCCTCAGGACAAGTGACATTTTGTCCAAATGAAAGAACTGAGAAATATTAGCTCAATGGTTGACAAAGACCACAGCAAAAGTCTTCTCTCTCATTTTTATTTTGGAAATAATCCTTATTTCACATTCAATTTGGAAAGCCCAGGGTGATTATCAATAGGCACCAAGGTGATTAACTCTATTCCTCTTACATTAACCACTCTTCTTTAAGGCTAAATCTATTTGAATCCTAAGCATTTTTTCCAGACTCGGGCCAAATATTATGTAACTGAGAAACCCAATAGACACCCTCAATACTTATTTGCTCTGGCCTTTGAACTTCTACAGCTGTTAGAATTTGTACCACTGTTTTGTTAGTTAAAATTTACTTGTCTTATGGATTATGCATCTGCAAACACACCTGTGAATGTGCACACATACACAGTTTCAATCAATTCTAAACTGTTCAGCCAAGTCCCTACAGGGACCATGGGAGCATAGCTCAGTGTATCTGTTTTATATATTAGACTCCCTATAACTGTTTATTGAAGAAAGTGCTCTATAGTTAATACAATTTTGGAAACCATTAGTGTCTCACTTTTAGTTTCATGCAAGCTTAAATTTAACTTACATTTTTCTTCTACTGCTAACCCCTCCCTAGTGCCTCATACATTGTTGATGCTCCATAAATATTTACAGGCTGACTCATGTTACTAAGTGGAGCAACTCATGGTCAGGCTGGGTCAAGGTCAGGCCCCATCAGGTCTTTCTGTGGTACTGTCAGGGATAGGAAAACTTTCCCCTTTGCCATTAAGTTCTGGATGGTAGAATTATTAAAATGACAGAGGAAGAGAAAAATCAAGTTTTTTGGTTGTTTGATTTTTATTCATTTCAGATTGAGGAAGGGAGGGAGAGAGATAAACATCAGTGTTGAGAGAAAAGCATTGATTGGCTGCCTCATGCATGCCTCCTACTGCCCCCGCTACTGGGGATGGAGCCTGCAACCTGGATCTGTGCACTGTTTGACTTGGAGTCAAACCATGACCTCCTGGTTCATGGGTTGTGGCTCAACCATTGAGCCACACGGGTGTAGGAGAGAATCAAAATCTGATACCCAGATCATAAAATGAGGCTCAAAAAATGTTCAAATTATGTACCTTTTAATAGTTTTTAGACAAGGAAACAATATACTTGTGAGAAATTGACAGGACAAAGAAAGCTAGTGCTCATTAGAAAGGAATCTAAGCAAGGTTTGGGTGCTCATTAGTGAGAAATCTAAGTTTGGGCTTGGGTAGAAAATTAGTAAAGGTGTCACAAGGTTTGTTTATACACACATTTTGATTCTGGATTTTATGTCTTGTGATAAGGTTGTCTCTCAGTTCTTCAGGGGCCGGGAGCACTGTCATACGGATTTATTTTCTGTTTGTAGGGGAACAGAAGAGAGTCAGAGAGCTCCTCCTGCTCCTGTTCCCCCTACTTCTCAGGTGATTTTAGTTAAAAATAGCCCATACCTTTGTGGAATATCTTGGGACAGCCTGTCCAGGGCCCCGACAGTACAAGTAGATTGGGTCTGACATCATCTGCTTCCCAAATAATTAAATGGCACATTCAGATCTATAGGAATGCTCTCAGTGCTCAACATTGAGCAGTAAAACTTAATCTAGCCTTGCTTTTATCTGCTTCTTCAAGAAATTAGAAGAGGCCTGTTTTCTAACAAGCCGACAGTACTGTAAGGGAAACAGTGTCGAAACACAGAAATTACTAGAGCACTCTCTAGCTATTTACTCAAACTCAATTAGTCTTTACTGGTTGTGACATAGATAGAGGTAATGAATGTCTTGATCTAAAATTCATAGTAGTAGGTAGGTAAGACCTAGCAACCTAGTAATTTGCTGAGCAACATCTCATGGCACCTATCGCAGTGAAAAGAGCTTTTAGATTAGGGGAATCCAGGAGTAAATATGACATCACCTAGTTGAAGTTCAAGGGTACACTTGTCTGTTACTTTGCTGTCCAGTCCATTCTTCTCTGCTGGACCAGGATGGTGCCCAGATTTCCTATTGGGTTAAACAGAGACTCAGAATGCTCAGCGCATCATCCTGATTGAGTAGAGAGTGTTGACAACTGTGTGTAATTAGTGGAATCAAAAATAAATAGAAAAAAGGAGAATATAAAAACTCTGTACAATGAATCTGAAGAAAAGATGGTTTTTAATCTAGGGGAACATGATTGGTAAAGGTAGGAAAAAGGAGTTTTGAGATGATGACAAACTTCTCAAAATGACATGGATCACTGTCCATTACTGTGATTCATCTGCATGTTTTCATTAAGATCCTTCTATCTACTCCACTGAGAAACTTATCTTTTTGTGCACTGTACAAATCTCAGGGACTGGAAATCTGGAAGAGGCAGTGTGAACCCTGTTTCCTCCAAGCAGCTTGAGTGCTATTTGACATGTCAGAAAATAAAAGAAAGGAGGTAGTTGACATATTAACTCTGTCTCTGGAAACAACTATACAATTTATTTTTGCCAATTATGTCATTTCATCATTTAAATTACCACTCTTATGCCATAGACATACCAACCTAGAACAAAATTTATTTTTTGCTTTGTACTTAGTTCTTTCAGATAATGGAGGCAGAAGAGAAAGGAGAATAAGAAATGGGGTAAGATGATATTTATGAAAATAGGAGGAATAATGTTTTAAAGAAGAATCTAGAGAAGGTTTGCCTTTAAAATTTAACTTCATGGTATATAAGGAGAAACATCTGATGAACATAGAATATAGCAAACAATTTAACATTGAATTTGTAGTAAAAAGCCTGTCTCAATATTACTACTTACAAGTTATCTTCTCATTCTTAATCTTCTTGTTTATGAAGTTGAATGGTAATATATGGTTTGCATGCTTAATTTAAGAATAAAATAAAAATATGCATAAAATATCACCCAATATTCAACAAAGTAGGCACCTTATAAATGTTGACAGGATTTAATTTTTAAAAAGTGTATCAAATTTATGATGCACAAATTATCAAAGTTGACTAGTTTTATTAATATATCTAGAAAACTAAGGTGTAAGTAGTAGAGTTGATATTTTGGTCATTGTTAAATATTTAAAAGGTGATTCAAAAAAATTAATATGAAATTTTACCATCCTAGATATATTTAGAAATTTAAAGAAGATTGAAGCCCCACCAGTGTATCTCAGTGGTTGAGTGTTGAACTTTGAACCAGGAGATCATGGTCAGGGCACATGGCCAGGGATGTGGGCTCAATCCCCAGTTGGGGGTGTGCAGGAGGCAGCTGGCCAATCAATGACTCTCTCTTAATTGATGTCTCTCTCTCCCTCTCCCTTTCCCTCTCTAAAATCAATAAAAATATATTTAAAAAGAAGGATCGAAAAGGATTAGAATTGGCTGTGTTATAAAAGCTGTTATTAACAACACTGATAAGTGAATAATGATGACAATGCACCATACTGCTCTGAGGACAAGGTCACATACTTATCAATTGAATTCCAAATTGGAAATCTTATTCAAATCCTTTTATTATTTGAGGATGATATCAAATCATATATTGGTGAAATCTGCAGGCTGGAAATTGCCTAGTTTGAGAACGCAACAAGTTTGAGCATTTATAAAAAGATGATTAAATTTTGACATTCATCTCTTTTAAAGAAACTGGATATTCACCTTCTTATAAAATATAAGTTGACTCTCATTCTCCTACTTCATTCCTTAATGTTTCTAAGCTTCTGGTCTCCATTTAGTTCATACAAATGATGCTTTTCTTATTAATATGAAATTATATAATTGGAAATTATGAGTACTGGGAAAACAGAATAAAATTCTTCCTTTTCCTATGTCTCCTGAGCCTTAGGCCAGCCCTGGGTGGCTGGGCAGCCACTATCTGAGGCTTTCCTGCACCTTGGGCTGGCCCTGGGTGGCTGGGGGCTGAGGGGTCTGGGGTACTCTGAAGGTAGGCACTTGGCAAGGTTGTGCCCGCCTGGCAGGGCTGATGGGACTGAGCACCGCCATCTTGTGACTGTGGCCGCCACCATCTTTGAGCACAGGTCCATCAATTAATATATTTTCTCTTTATTGGCTCTGGGTGCTGCCATCTTTGCAACAGTGTGAGGATCAATTAGCATATTTCCTCTTTATTAGAGATTTCCTTTGTATAATGTATTTTGTCCAAAATCCATGTTGTTGCTCTAGCTATTCTCTTTAATTAGGATCCTCATTCTTCACTCTGACTTTAACTGCATTAGATGTGTTTTACATATTGAAAACCTACTTAACTTTCAAAGCAGAGCTCAACGCTTTTCTCCGAAAGGATGACTTTCTTTTTCTGCAATCATGCCAGTTTTCAGGATGGCCATTTTATCCCTTCATTTTCTTTCTAACTATCCAGACTACAGAGATATCTGTAGATTCCTCTTCTTTGTTTGGGTTTTGAAAGGGTCCAGATGAGGCCCAGTTGTGAAGCAATGCAAGCTGCTACTGAGCCTTGGGCCTTCTTTTGGATGTTCTGGGTCTCACTGACTCAGCTAGAGGTAAGTTTAAAATTTAAAGGACTGGGCCATTCATATGCAAAAGCTTCTGCACGCAGCTTGGATAGGGCACAGTCTCATTGCAGACCAAACAGCAATGGCTTTGTGGGGCAGGATCACAGGGTGGGGAAAACAGTGATGGCTTCCTGTCAGCCCTGCCCTAAGGAGCCCCTGTGTCTCAGTGTCCTGCAGTTATCGCTTCAAGCACTTCTGAGAGAAAGCTACCCTCGAGTTTTGCCCTCTGCTAAACAGTCCAGTTTTTCTCCATATGAGTCTGGGTCCCCAGAGTCTCTCCCAGAATTGGAGTTCAGAGCAGTCAGGAGCTTTTGTCTCCCTCCTAATTGAGAAAGCCCACCACATACTCAGTTGCTAGCCCTCTATGCGCAAGAGGGCTGGCAACTGAGTATGCCTGTTCCTCTGCCTTCCCCAGCTCCTGTAAGTCTCAGTGTGCGTTTCTCTTTTCTCTAGTTGTAGAATTTCCACTCAGCCAGCCTTCCTGTGGTTCTGGATGATGTCCGTTTTGTCTTTTAGTTGTAGTTTTGAAATTGTTGTGTAAGGCAGCAGTTTAGATGTTTACCTATGCCACCATTTTGGTTTCTCCTTGAAAATTTCTTAAAAGCAAGACTTACATCTGTTTAATTCTATGATCTATCATATTTTTTAAAGTTGAATTGGATATTGGAGGGCAAAACCTGTTGAGGAAAAAGACATTGGTTAACCAGCATTTTCTTCTGAGCTAAAAGATAAGGTTGTGACTGCATAAAAAAGATATTGCTGTCTGGGCCAGTGTAGCTCAGTTGGATGGGCATTGTCTGGTGCACTGAAGAGCTGCCATTCAATTCCTGGTTAGGGTACATACCTGGTCTGTGACCTCCATCCCCATGCCACCAGATGGCAGCTGATTGATGATTCTCTCTCTTCCCCCCTCTTTCTCTCTCTCTTCCTCTCTCTCCTCCTCCCCCTGACCCTCTCCCTCTCCACCCTTTCCCTCTTGCTTTCTCTCTCCCTCTCCCTCTCTCTCTTCCTCTCCCTCTTTTTTTATTCCTCTCTAAAATCAATAAAAAACATATTTTTAAAGAAGATATTGTTCAGAGGCTGGGTCCAATGATACAAAGTTGTTAGACATTAATGGATTATTAGTTACTCAAAGTTTAATTGAGTGTTTCTCAAGCGCCTCACTCTTATATTTAGTGTTTACTGATAGAATATTAAAGACAGTAAAAGTCATGCTTTGGACCATTAAAGACTTCACTAACTAATGGAGAATATCAAAATGGGACAAATCAACACAAATTAATACAGTAACCCTATTCCTAGGATTCCTAAGTTAAGTTCCTCTGAGAATGGCTAATATTGCTAAGTTATAATTTTATTCAGACATAGAAAATACCTTAAGTGTATCAGTTATGATGTATTCCATTCAAGTAACAGAGTACCCAACTACTAGTAACTTAATCTATAATAAATATGTATATTTTCTAATTGGAATATATGAAGGAAGGTTCAGAGGCTTCATTACCAACTTAGAAACTCAGCTTTTCCTGTTCTTATTGCGCACCTCATAGCTACAAGATGATTCCCAGAGCTCCAGTCATAACTTACCCATAATTATGTCTCAAATATGAAGGAAGGAGCAAGGCAAAATAGATTAGAATTTTACCAAGAAGGAAAAAGACAAAAATCTTTTCTAGATAAAATCAGTCCTTTTATCACACCCACTTTCTCCCTCTAGAAGACTTTTCTTTACATCTCATTGGCCAGGAATTGGGTCCCATGGCTGCTAATTTTCAAAGGAAAGCTGGGAGATATGTTTCTATAAAGGGGAAGTTGACTTAGCCTTAGTTGTGTTTCATTACTTGGCATTGAGCAAATTGCCATAGTGAACAAAATTGGAATCCTATTGACAAAAATGGATAAAGAGTTGTTTGGTGAAAACAGTGTCTTCCACACCAACCAACTCTAAACATTTTACTAACTCTTCTTTAGGTTCTTTTTGATAAATTAATATCCTAGGGGGAAATGTAGGCACTTGTGGAGATTCAGGAACTCTTTTAAATCCCATGGTTCAATAACTAAAGAACATTCATTTCTCAGCATCAATGTGCCTTCACTGAATCTCTTTTCTGTTTACATTTCAGCACTTAGCAAATTAGTAGTATCTGTAAATGGCATTAATTTACTGAATAGTCCCCCTGTGGTCCCAAAGAGCAGTTCTTCAGGTTTCTGCAGGCCTGCAGTTCAGCAACTGTGACAGGCCCTGAGGAACAGTATGAACAAAACTTTGTAGATAGACAGGACTACCAACTGGTACTCATCAGACTCTCATAATGGCAGTGATTGTGTTAGAGAATTGGACATAATTCTGTATTATCACTAAGCAAGTTTTCTAGAGTAGAAAAATATTGGGCTACCTTCTCACTTTAAGGCTGGAATTCTGTCTCCTCAACACAGGGTCCAAGGACCACATCACAGAAGAGACAACTGAGGTACAGAAATAGTAATCTAAATGTAAAGTAACCACTGATGAGTTAGAAACAGTGCAAGTATCTTGTAGTCTATCATATCACTCCTGTAACTGCCTCCCACTCTCACATACACATAAAGAAAAAAAAAAGCAGATCAATCTCTTTTCTTTTATATGTCTTCAAATTCTTGTAAATGAGACCATCATAGTCACTTGAATTAGTGCATGGAACATTGCATTAAAAATAACATAGTTGTAAAATTGAGAGAAAACTGTGTTTTCATTTCAAAACTTCAAGGCAAATTAGAGCTGATATGTTTTCTATTCTAGGAAGTTTTGGTGATTGTATCAATTACTAAAACTTTTGCAAACATGAAAAATTTGTGTCAAACTTATTTTATTTCTCCCCCCTTTTAACGAGAGATAACACTTCTAACATTTGGTTCCTTGTTATTAATGAGTTTTGTGCATTGGGAACTCATTTAATATTTCTAATGAACTCATTTAATATCTGCATTTGTAATTAAGCTGACTACATTAGAAAATATCTAGATGATCTAGAAGTCTGCCCTTTTGAGAGTGAAAATGTTATGCAGCTATATCAATCCCATCAGTTACTTCTTTCCTTTCTTCTCTCCTTCTCCCCACCCTTCTCTGTCACATTTTTCTCTTTCTCTGTCATTTTTGCAGAATTGTTTAACAACATTAATTTTCAATATGCATTTGACATGCTATATATTGCATAATGAAACCTGCAACACTTTAAAATTTATTTTGATGATTAATAAACTACTGGTAATAAAAAATAGACTCAAATATAAATATGTAATTACCCCTACAAAGATATTAGCACATAATTTTGCTTAATCTTGACTTGCTATCCATCATTGCTAAATTTAAGCATATTTAAAGGACCTCTTAAATACAACCCTTAGAGTTGAGAAAAAACAAAATAGTATTGGAAGTGTGTATAAGTGGCCGACTTGGACACTGTTGCCTCTGAACAGAGTTTCCCTTTTTTTAAAAGTAAAGCTTTAACATTTTTATTTTAATTAATACCCCTTAATTGACCTGCAATAAGTCCTATTTTACAGAGCTTTTTTCCCCTCACCATTAAATTGCCTTTTAAGTATTACTATTATTTTTGGAGACACTCATTTTAAAGAAAGATTATTTCTAGGACTACTTTATTAGAGAATCTCACCATTAAGTGATTAAAAACTCTGGGCACCAAAGAGTTCTTCCTCTAGATTTAATATATAATTGCCACTTTAGGTTTAATGTAAAAAGAGATTTGTAAAAATTAACTCTCTAGATCAGTTAGTAGTGTTTTAACAACCTTAAATGACACTCTCATGCTATTTATGAGAAGTAATATGTAGAACAGATTTTTATCATATCTGTTATTTAATATGAGCACAGCTATCTTATATGTTATTTCTGTTTTTAATATTGTACAATAGTTTTCTTTCCAGGGAAATGAATGAAACTCCAAATAGAACCAACACTATTATGTGACATTGATTACCTATATGGACAAAATATAATATCAACACAAAATTAAATGTAAGATAATTAGCAGAAATATGCAGTCCAACCATCTTTAAAAGATGAATTCTTTTTTTTTAAAGATGAATTCTAAGTGACTGTCCTGAATTTTGAGGATCTTAGGGATGATGAAATCCATTATTCATGTACTTTCTCTTTGGCTTCTTCAGCAGGCTCAGGCAATCATTCAAACACATAGTAACAAAAAAGTAAAATAAAAAACCAAACATTTATTAATTAAATAAAGCTTGTATGACTAATTTGTGCTAGGAAAGGTTTTTGAGGACCTAGTTTATGCTAAGAAAGGTTTTTGAGGACGAAGGAAAGCCTGCTTAGAAGAAGTGATGCACTTGAAATTGAGTAAAGAGGCCTTTGGTGATGTTCTGGTGCTGTTCCAAGGAGCTATGGCTCCATATTTTCCAGTGATTGGAAACTATGGAAAGGCTTAAAGTAGACTGATGGAATAGAATTTGAATTTTTTTTTCATTTTATTTTTCAGAAAGTATGTGGTCTCTGTTATAACTGCTCTACTCTGTAATGTAATAAGAAAACAGCCTTAGATGATATGTAAATAATTGGGCATGGCTTCGTTTTAATAAAATTTTATCTATAAAAACAGACATTAGTCCAGATTTGGCTTGAGGGCCATAGTTTGCCAATCCCTGATTTAGGCTATCAAATATGCATAAAATATTAAAAATGGACTGATAAAGCTTGCTATTTACAACCATGTTTAAAATGGAATTATTCATCAGAGCCAAAAAGTGGAGGAAACTCAGGTGTCCATTGACTGATGCATAAACAATATAATGTATATATATATATATACAATGGAATAATAGTTTTGAAAAGGAAGTTTTGACACATTCTTCAACATGAAGAACCTTGAAGACATTCTACTAATGAAAACAAGTCAGTCAACAAAGGATAAATACTGCATGATTCCACTTATAAAAGATACCTAAATGTCAAATTCTTAGAGATAGAAAGTAGAATTCTGGGGGAGAGGGAATGGAGAGTTTAACAGACCCATAGTTTCTGTTTTGTGAAATGAAAAATTTCTAGAGGTGGATGCTGATAATGTTTAGACAACAGTGCAAATATACTTAACTAGAGGCCTGGTGCACTGATTCATACACATTGAAAGGAAATTAATTAGAAGAGATATTTTAGAGGCCAGGGAGGGACTGCAGGATATAAGCTCCAGGGCATGGCTGGTCCGTCTCACCCAGTCCGATCGGCCAGACCTCAGCAGCAAGCTAACCTACCAGTCAGAGCACCTGCCCCCTGGTAGTCAATGCACATCATAGTGACTGGTCAAACAGTCAGATATTCAGACACTTAGCATATTAGGCTCTTATTATATAGGATACCATTGAAATGTTCACTTAAAAATGGTTCAAGTGGTAAATTGTATGTTATGCATATTTTACCATAATTTAAAAACAACTAATGATTGAGTAAAAGAGCAAAAAGTCATTCACTATTTGCTTTATTCCATTTCCATTAATTAATGACTATTAGACTAGGTGGCCACACAGGAAAGCGGGGGTGAAGCTTATACCATGGCAGTGATGCAGGTGGACTCTGGCACAGAGGCTGGGGCCCAGGCTCCATTTGCATTAGTTTGGATGATTTTTTTAAAAAATATTTTTTTGATTTTTTTTTTTTTTTTTTTACAGAGAGGAAGGGAGAGGGATAGAGAGCTAGAAACATCAATGAGAGAAAGACATTGATCAGCCAACTCCTGCACGCCCCCTAACTGGGATGTGCCTGCAACCAAGGTACATGCCCTTGACTGGAATCGAACCTGGACCTTTCAGTTTGCAGGCCATCACTCTATCCACTGAGCCAAACCGGTTTTGGCAGTTTGGATGATTTTTGACTGCAGGTTACAGAAACTCTGAATCAAACTTAAACAAAAAGAACATGCATTTTTTTAAACCATTGCTGTAAGTCCAAAGTAAATTCAGGTTACGTGGCTGACTCAGTAGTTCAACTATGTTCTCAAATTCCATCCTTCTGATCTGCCCATTTCCCTGTTCTGTTATATGCAGAATTGGTAGCAAAATTTCTACAGCAGTTCTTGGCTCCATAAACAGAAGCAACATCCAAAGGGGAAATGAGATAATCTCTTCCCTATTGAGAAATGTAAACTAGGTTCTCAAGGTCCTCTGAGTTTATTGGCCAGAACTAGGTCACATGACTGATGCTAATTCTGTCCCTTGTGAAGTGCATTGGATTGACATTGGCTCAATTCAGTGGAAGCTCATTTCTGATTTGGGGATCCAGTCATGTCCTGAAGTACTTGGCTACCTGAGGTAAGGATAAGATACCTAAACAAAATTGGATTTGGTTTGGGAAGAAAGGAATGTGGTTTGTAGAGAGGGTTGTTTGCATATTAGACCGACAAAAATAACATACATACTTTGAAAAGTAGAAATTAAACTTTTAAAGATATATTATCTGTCAAATATTATGAGAGAATCTTTGTATTACCCCATTTAATCCTGAGGAAATTTGTATGGAGTAGAAATTTCCAAACCCCTCTTTAAAAAAAAAAACAACAACAGATGAAGACAACTGAGGCTTGCAGGGTCGGTTTAGGAACTCTCACTTCTTTGACTCCAAAAACCTTCAAATATTTTACTATATGGCACTGTCTTTGAAAATAGATAAATAACTTCTCAATTGAAAAGCATTCAGTCCTTCCCCAAACCACATTTTTCAGGTAATTTTTTTGTGTGTGTGGTTGCTTTATAATTTTTTTTAGGAGAAGACTGAGAAGTTCAGGGAGCTTAAGCAAATGGCTCATTTATACACTGGTAAGTGGCAGAGCTAAGATTAAAACCCAGCTTCTCTTAGTCTAGATTAGTATTTCTCAACCTGATACCATTGACATTTGGGCAGGGTAATTCTTTGATGTGATGGGTTTTCCTGAGCATCCATGGCTTTTATCCACTAGATCCCAGTAGTATGTCTCCCACCATGGTGACAACAAAGGTCTGCATGGGTTGCCAAATGTCCCATGTGGATGGAAGATCACTGGTCTTTCTATCTGGCTGCTCTTATTTCTTATTCCTAAGCAATTTACAGTGTAGTAGATGGCAGTGAACAAATGCAGAGTATTTACTGAGAGTCAGTAAATCTAGTGGTTTTAATGGCATAGAATTTCCAGTTAGACTACCTTGATTCAAGAGTCAGATCTAACACTTACTAGCTGTTATTCATGGACGAGATATTAATCTTCTGTGTCTCAATTTTCTCATCTATAAAATGGGAATAAAAATAATACCTAGTGCAAAGTAAACTCTTAGTACAAAGTAGACTCTATGTGCAAGATACTTTCCTTGCTGTCAGGGTAGAAAGCAAAGAGGAAGTGGCTTTCTATTTTGAGACCACTGCCTGCTTTTTATTAGCTATCCTGGTTTGTTTCTATTATTCTTATCCTGAGGGCTGGAGCTTATTTTTCTGGCCTCATTACAGAGAAAATAGCTGTTTTATAAGGGCATTTTTCTGGATGGAGATTTAACAAATAACACCCATATCTTTTTATCAAGTGCGACTTTTTGCTGTAGTTTTTCCTAGACATAAGTGTAGGAGTCCCAGGCAATTTGGTAGGTTAGGTGGTTTCTTTATAGGCAGGAGATGATCAGACTCAGGGAGGAATGATGATCAGCCTAGGGTCGCAGAACTAGTTCCTGGGACCCCAGGACTGGGACTGGGGCCACTGTCAGTTTAGTATGTTTCCTATTTACTTTCAATTGCAGGTCAGTATATTTCTTAACACCAATTATCATTTTATGGGATTTTCTAAGAGAGAGAGCTTTGATAGATGCATAAAATATACCGGAGAATGATGATAAATTGATGTTTTGCAGCTAATAGCTATGTTCCATATATTTAAAAAGTAGCATCAAACATGAACCATATTTGTAAAGTAAATTTTTATTTTTTAATAATTCTTGGGTGTCTAAGAATAACACCAATTTTTAACTAAAATTTATTTTACTATTTTCCCAGAATAGTTACCAATGTCACTGACTCCTGCTCTTTTTAAGGGAATAAAGAGCAGACATTCCCTGAGATATTAAGCAGGCTTTTCCCTAGTCACTGTGTGGTGATAGCTAGAGTAACAGTGTCCACTGCTGGCAAATCAGATAATTGCACATTCTTTACAAGTTACTGTATGTAAGTAACAACATTTTACCTTCATCGGGATGCATTTTCAGGTAAGGATTTCAAAGTATATATCCTCAAAGGATACCACAGTACTTTAAAAATATACACCTTTGTTTTTATTAGCTTAAAAATCAATTAATGATTTGCCTTTATAAATCAAAGAATACAAACATAGCAACAATTTCTAAGTTAAGTGAGATTTCATATTATAGAAGGTAGGAAATATAATTTTACACAAAGAAGATTACATTTGGTGTTACCAAATAAATAACATCAATTATCATTTTATGGTGATGGAACTGATTTTTTAAAATCATTTTAAATAAAAATTTACCAAAAGTTTACTTGGATTTTTTCTTTTCAGGTCATTTATCATAGGTTTGGAAGAGGTTGAGTAGAAGATAATTAAGAAGAAATATTGTTCCTTAATTTACACAAAATATTTAAGGACAGTTCAGTTTGCTAAACATTTTAAGAAATTTTTTCATCTAAGAATTAAATCAATTTAACTGGACAGTTGGATAAAAGCCTAACTAGAACTGCCCTCTTTTTAAAGATGTCTTTGTGCTTTAGAAAAGTGTCTTGTGTTTCACTGCCAAAATCAGGCAGCAGAGGGCCTATCGTTTTTAACTGTAAGAAGACTTGTTGAAACTGAGGACAGATTTATGTTCCTTTTTAAAATTTCTCCTTAGAATTTGTGGTAAAAAGTACAGGGTGGTTGTTTTTTTTGTTTGTTTGTTTGTCTGTTGTTGTTTGCTATGGGAGAAAACTTAGGATACACGGGTAAGATGGTCTTAGCATGTTGGTATAATTTACAGAAATCAGCAAATAGTAATTTATTCTAGTCATAGAAATCAAGCTTGGATAGTTAAAAGCTAGTGCAGAATTTGAATGTTTATTAACTTTGAGATTCAGTAGTTACAGCTATTACAAGAAGCATGCTTCCTATGTGTAGACTGTGCATATTGAAAACAATTGCTCAATTATATGCTTCATTTGTTCTTGTGATGAATTCAAATTATTGATATTTGAAACTGTTTACCTCTAGGCACCAGAGTAGGCCAATAATAGCAATCTATCCATAATTTTACTGCTCTCAATTCACATGGTTATTCTTTTGTGACTCTCAGGTCTCACTTGCTCTGTAGGATCTGACTCTGTCTCCTTTCTAGTCTTATAGACACCTCCTACTGGCAGTCTTATCTTTCTAAGGATTTTATGGGTTCTTACTATATTTTGTTTCTTTTTTTCTGTCTTCTAGATCTTTCCATATGCAAACGTTATTTGTAGCTTTGCTTATGCTTTTATTCATCCAACAAATATTTACTGAATTTTACTCTGTACCAAGGGCTGGGAAGAGCGATAAGCCTAGGAGGCCTAGGAGCCCTCTGTCCTAATGGAGGGAGAAAAAATTGCAAGTGCCTAAAGATAAAAATGAAGATGAGTTAAAAATTAAGAAAAGATCTCAGCAGGCAAAAAAAAAAAATAATGGGATCTAAAGTGTGGAAGGTAGTTGCTATGGATTGGGTGGGCAGAGAAGCAGTAATATCAACTCTGAGGAGTTGATATTAAAGTGGAAACCTGAATGTACAGTGAAGTGGCTGCCTTGCTATGTATTTCAGGTAGAAAAAAATGGTTTGTATTGAAGCATCAAGGTGGGCACAAGCTTTGCTTTTTGGAGGAATAGAATGTAGGCAACTCTATTATCTCACTTTATTATTTTCCATTTCACTTTGGAAAGGTGAACACAAGGAAGACTTACTCATCTCCCACTGGAGAAATATGGCTCCATTGAAGGCCTGTGCTTCCATTCCTCTCTTCACTGCATTGCCCAGTAATTCCAGAGGAAGAGGTGACCTTGTTTCACTCTCCCACACACTCTTTTAAATTGCTCCACTTTAGCCTTTATGTGAAAGCCTGCATATTTAGACACTGACTACTGAATTTCTTGCTAGCCAACACAAGGCACAGATAGAACCAGATATTCACTGCCTAGATGTACTTTAATAAAGGTCATTCAAGCAAAGTCTATTTTGCAGGTCTTCAGAGGGTAAGTGACTTGGCCAAGGCCCTTTTGTCAATTTAAAAAGGAAAAGAACCTAGGAATTCTGCATTCCACTCCAGAGCTCTTTGAATTATCTTGTTCTGTCTATTGTATTATATTTCTATACAATATCAATTCTCTCCTCTCCACCTTTCCCCTCTTCTCTTAGATCTCATGGTTTTTTCACTTTCTGATACTACACATGCTACTGTTTCCTCCCAAAGCAAGCCAGTTCTTCACTTCATGTCCATTCAATAGGAGTGTTTGGTGACCTTTTGACCCAAACAGCCTATTTTTTCTTCTAGGCACTAGACTGACTATAAATAGTAAGGCCACACACATTGAAACCTCTTTATAGTAAGACTGCTTCAGATGGACAGTGCAGCTGTACAAAATCGATTGGCATTTGCAGTTTATGGATCAGGAGCAAGGGAGAAGATGGAAATGTGTGGTGAAGAGAATTTTGCAAAGCATTAATACTAAAGATGCAGACCTGACAATGCTAATGGTGTATTTTAGGTTCTGTGTTAACTACCCAGGCCTTCCTGGCCTAATTCTAACCTCTTCACTTATCCTTACTCAAGGTGAGAGTTGGGATTACAATCAGGGATAATGTACAGAAAGGGATGTGCTTTCACTTTTGGAATCATGGGAATTCAGACAAAAATAAAGGAGGTGATGGACTAAGGTTTTTTAGTAAGCCAGCCACAGCTTCAGGTCATCTCTAATTATCATTCAACGAGTATGTATATTGATGATGTTAATAACTTTAAAGCTATTTCCAGGAGGATTGGATAAGCTCTGCCACCAATAATCACAGAAAAAGAGGTCAAAGCCAAAATGTCTAAGAAAAGCACAGAATTATACTAAGTGACTATTTCTCCAGAACTGGAAAGTATACCCTGGGAAAAAGTTAGAGGTCACTATAGAAGTTGAAACTCATCAGACTTCATTCATTCCTCAACTGTCCACTTCATTTATTCCTCAACCATGGCTTACCAAGTATTTCTAATTCAGAAAATATGCCAGCTCTATGGCTGAGTTGTTCAACCTTGGCACTACTGACATTTTAGATGGGTAATTTATTGCTGTGGGGAGTAATGTAGGATGTTTAGCAGAATCCCTGCCTCTATCCACTAAATGCCAATAGCATCCATCAGCCCCAATTATAACAACTGAAAATGTCTACAGACTTTGCCAAATATGTCCTGGGGACAAAATCATCCCAGTGGAAAACCATTGCTTCTTTTTCTTTTTCTTCTTCTTCTTCTTTTTTTTCAGAAGGATAATTCGTACTCATTATTGATGTGCTATCTCATTCCAGAAAAAGAAGTTGAAGAAGCTCATGGGGAAAATAATAGTTTGGCATATTTATTAGTTCAATGACTAAGTATTGAATAATATGAAGTCATTTAGGGAGAGAGACATATCAGAAATCTAGGCTGAAGATACCAATTATGTTAGAATAATACATTTAGTTTTGAGATTCCAAGGGAACAAATTTAAAAGGAAAATAAGTTACATAATTCTTATTGACAAAAAATAAGTATAGTTTTATTTGAGTGAAGTTTTCTTTCTGACCTTATTTAATTAATAGAAACATGCCATGGCATTATTTTAATAATAATTTTATCAGGAACTAAATAAATGTTCTTCCTATGCTCGTATCTGTTATCAACTCAAGAGATAAGAGCAGAGGGAATAATTATAAATATCAATATCTTGAATACACTCCTTACCGGATGTTCATCCTAGTAAATTTTAACAGTTGTTGATTAAGAAAATCATTCCTGGTAAATATACATGATGGACCTTTCTCTATGCTGATGAGTTTTACTCCTGTGTATTCAACAAATGGGTGAAAGTGGTGTCTGGCTCTATGGGGATGGTGCTTTATATTCACAAATGGATGTACTTCCCAAGATCAGACTTCAAAGTCACAAATGAAAACCTGGTGAGTTGCTACTTCTTACACCCATTGATGACAACATGGTAGTACCTGCTGGCAGAACTAGTGAAGGATCTGGCCTCTGTGGCACCTTGTCAGAAAGCTTGTATAAAGCAATCACTAGTCCAGGCCATGTCACCTGTGTGAAGGCTAGCCTGCTTGACTTCAGAAGACAGTCTGTTTTCAAATACTATATTAGTTTCCTAGGACTGCCATAACAGAGTAGCATAGACTGGATGGCTTCAACCACAGAAATTTATCTTTTCACAGTTCTGGAGGTCAGAAACCCAATATCAAGATATTGGCAGGTTTAGTCTCTTTTGAGGCCTCACTCCTTGGCTTATAGATGGCAACTTTCTCACATATTCTTCATGTGGTCTGTCCTCCGGGCAAGTACCCCTGGTGTCTCTCTTTAGGTCCAAATGTTTCTTTAAAAGAATACAAGTCATACTGGATTAGGGCCCAACCTAAGAGCTTGATTTTAACTTAATCGCCTCTTTAAAGACCCTGTCTGCAAATACAGTCACATTCTGAGGTACCATGGGTTATAGCTTCAACATACGTTTCTTGGGCAAGTCCAACCCAGTCCATAATAAAGGCTGTGCATATTAATGTAATGCAAGTGAGGAATTATTCTCATACATTCATTATCCTCAATTGTTTGTATTAATCCATTCAAGGACGTAGATGCAAAGAGAGAATTTTATACCTAGTGACAGAGGGTTTAAAATCTTTCTAAATGTCTTTTATGGCTGAGGCAGGCTTAGAGGTGCTGTGACAAATTTGTACCATCTCTTTTAGCAAGGAGGACTTATATTTCAAGCTGCATAAGACAGTCTTCATTCTGTTGGCATTCCAGGAACCCTCATCTCCACCCTTTAATCTGAACCCTCTGTACTTCTGCATACTCACTACTTTTCCCAGTCTAGAAAAAGAACATGTATTTGCAAACATCCCATAGAAGGTAAGTTAAGGTTTTGTAGCAACCAATTTAACCATGGGTTCTGAGCATATTCTCTCATTCAATCATCCATTTACTCTTCCAAAAAGTATTCTGGACAATCTACTGCATATGCTGAGTATTGGGGACAGTGGGGGAAAAAGACTCACTTTGCTCTGAAAAATAGGAGAGCTATAAGAATAGAGCAGTTAGGATACCTGATAATAGATTTCTGGTGTTAACTTGGCAAGGCGGCCCTCAATTCTTTTGGATCAGACCCTAATTAAAATATTTTATTCCATGATTTCCAGAAGTAGATGAAATGTTCCCAAAATTCTCACATTTTTCTATTTGCAATGGTCTGCGTCTCATATTTCAAAAGATGATACTTAGGTTCTGGAAATCATATGACTGTATTACTCAGCACTGTGTCGGGAAATGGGACGTGGCCTGAAACATGGCCTTTGGGGGATTTTGGAGGCAAGTGGAAAGATGATCGCATCCCTCAAAACTCAACTTGTCAATAAATAACTCTTGTAAGGATCCTTCCAAACAATATACTGTGAAGTGCTTTTCATTTCTGGACTGCATAGACATGCACAGCCTTCATGGTTTGGACATTTAGTAGCAGCTTTGATCTGGTCCCAGAAGACAATGAATTCTCTGACCCCACAGAATACTTGCTTTTCTCATTTGGCTAATGGAAAGGAATCTCTCCTTCATAAAGTCACCTCAAGGGTTAAAGGAGATAATGTCTGTTACTGTGGCACTCAATAAATCTTAGTTTATATAAGATGTTTGAGATCCTGAAAGACCCTTTTCTCCATTACCATCCAACTTTCAAAATCTCCCCATTCATTAACCTGCCACAGGTCTACCAATCCCTTATTCTTTCAAGGTAAACACTATGTTTAAAAAATCTTTTATTAAGAATTACAACATTTTACCAATCAAGAAAGAAAATGCTTTTAATGAATTCTCAGATTAACTAGTCACAATAATTAGATGACAGCTTAGAAGCCTGGTGGGGGAAAAGAGACAAATTTCTTGAACAGATGACTGTATACATTCTGGATTTTGTTTATATTGTGTGCTTATTAGGTTTGTAGTTGGGAGTAGCTAGGATATCAGGACAAAGAAGCATAGGACAGGTCTATTGGAAGATGTGAGGGGTCAGTCTTGCCTGTTTAGTCTCAACAACAAATATTAGGAGTCAAAAAGGCTGCTGAATGCAGCCTTGAAGTGATTGAAAGGAGGAAATTGGTCTGACTTCAACACAGTTACAATTTGCCTATGACTAATTATAGAAAGTGATGAGCTTCTGTTATCAGTTCAACTTCAGTAGAATTTTTTAAAAATATATTTTTATTTATTTCAGAGAGGAAGGGAGAAGGAGGGAGAGATAGAAACACTAATGATGAGAATCATTGATTGGCTGCCTCCTGCACACCCCCATATCGGGGACTGAGCCTGAAACCTGTGCATGTGCCCTTGACTGGAATCAAACCTGGGACCCTTCAGTCCATAGGCTGATGCTCTATCCACTGAACCAAACCAGCCAGATCTAGTAGAAAATGTTTTGTTAAAATGTATTTGTGGGCCCTGGTTGGGTGGCTTAGTTAGTTGAACGTTGTTCTGTACACCAAAAAGTTGTGAGTTCGATTCCTGGCCGAGGGGACATACCTTGGTTGCAGGTTTAATCCTGCCTCAATGTGCATGTGGGAGACAACTGATTGATGTTTCTCTCACATCAATGTCTCTCTTCCCCCACCTTCTTCCTCTATCTAAATACATATCCTTAGATGAAGATTTTTTTTAAAAAGTATTTTTGTGAATCATTGAATTTACTTTTCTTCTCTTCAACTCCAGTGTACTGTATCTGTGGTTCTGTTTATGTGTCTGAGACAAGTATAGAATTGATTTTCTTTGTTACAGTTTGGACTGTGAAACCAAATCAACCACCTGACAGTCTGTAGCAGGAGAACATTATATCCCCCGAATCTCCACCTATAGTCAGAGGATCTTTAATGGAGACAATAGAGAAGTGATGTGAAGATGACTTGGGGTACAATGAAAAAGTTCAGATTAGGGACAATATGAACTTTCAGAGAATATCCATGTGTTGTAATTGTGAGAAGGGCTATAGGCTCATTTGAGTAGATGCTTGTGCTATTGTTATTTCTTCTAATAGCACTTTACTTAAGTATAACATATATATGATATATGCCATTGAGTCAGGTCTGACTCCTGGTGACCCTATGAATGAGTGATGTCCATAAAGTCTCGCCCTTAGGATCCCTGCTCAGCCATAGACTTATATTTCTTACTTCTTTTATGGAATCAGTTGTGCTACATTTGGTCTTCCTCTTTTCTTTCTACCTTCTATTTTTCCAGAATTACTGTTTTCCAAAAAACCCTGCCTGCTCATGATGAGCCCAAAGTAGGGCAGCTTCAGTTTTGTTATTTTTGCCTCCAGCTATGTTTCAGGCTTCGTTTGCTCTAGGACTCATTTTTTTTTCATCTTTCTGGAAGTCCAGGGTATCTATAGAGCTCTTCTCTCACATCATCTTACAAATGAATCAGCTTTTTACCTATCAGCTTTCTTCACTGTCCAACTTTCACCTTCATGCATAGTAATTGGGAATACAAGGGTGTGGGTGATCTTAACCTTGGTCACTAATGACTCGTCTTTGCTCTTTGAGATCTCTCTTAATTCTTCCATTCTGTCCTTTTGAGTCTCAGCCTTTTCTTGATTTGTTGGCTGCAGTATCCATTTGAATTGATGACTGAATCAAGGTAAGCAATATCCTTAACAATTTCAATGTCTTCATTATCTACATAAAAGTGTATATTTCTTCTGTAGTCATGATTTTTATCTTCTTGATATTCAAATGCTTTGCTGCTTTGGCACTTTCTTCTGTCACTTTTATGGGAAGTCATTTCAAATCATTGCTACATTCTGCCGGTAAGATGGTGTCATTTGCCTATCTTGTTATTGATATCTATTCCAGCAGTTTTCACTCCTCCTTCCTCCGAGTCTAGGCCAATTTTTTATATATGTTCTGTGTACAGATTAAACATTAGGGAGATACAGTGCACCATTGTCTTACACCTTTGCCTATTGGGAACTATTCTATCCATATTCTGTCCCAACAGTGGCTTCCTATACACAATGTAAATTAAAAACCAGGTCAATAGAGTGCTAGGCATGCCCATTTCTTTCAGAACAACTCATAGGTCTCCGTGATTCACACTGTAGTCTACAAAGCACAGACTATCCTTCTGAAATTTTATGGAGCACTCCAGCACCCAGCAAATGCTCTTAAATAGATCACGAGTGGTTCTTCGTTTTCCGAATCCAGCTTGAACACCCTGCACTTCCAACTCTATATAAGGTAGAATCTTTGTTGCATCACCTTGAGCATCACTTTACTTGTGTGGGCAATTAGATCAGTGGTCCTAAAGTTACTACTAGAATACTCCTTGTCATCTCCTTTTTTGAAGATTGGAATATATATTAAACTTTTCTAATATGTGTAACACTGACTTATTCAAGGTCTACTTCCTTGCCTTAGTGATGAAACAAATTAAAAGTTTGGAATTAGCAAGTACATAAAATGCTTATCTTCCCTTGGCTATTAGAAAAGTCACGTTGGATATGGAAATTTATAGTTTCACGCTCTGCTAACAATTATAATTCAAAGTAAATTAGTTGTGAAATTAAAATGTGTTTTCTACTCTGAGAAAACATACTTGGAAAAAACAAATAAAATGTATATTATGTATGTGTGTTTGTAACCTGCATATTTGTATATATAGAAGCAATAACAATAATACTAATAATGAGTTACTTAAATTGCAAAGATTAGTATAATTATCTGCAAACAGAATAATCAATTAGCTAAGTAAATATACTGATAGGTAATTAATAACATTAATTCATTCTAATTCAACAAACATATTCACAAAAGAGAATCTTGTAGTGAATAATTATTGCTATTATAGAATTTGTTTTATGAACAATGAGAGTTTAGAGATAAGAAAATAGAGGGATCTGACTACAAATTGTGTTTTAAAGAAAAAGAATATCAGTAATTTTAATCTACTTTTTGAACATATATTTTGGGGAATAATAATAAGTGAACTCCACTTTTAAAAAATAATAAAGAGAAAATACATAATATCACCAATGTTTTTAATTCTAATTTAGCTATTTCTATATTGTGATCATTATGAGAAATAGGGATGGGCAGAGTTAAAAATTAAGGCTAAAAAATTATTTTATAAAAAAGGAAAAAGAAACAGTGTTAGGAAAAAACAAGATTTCAGGTATTGCTGTAACTGGTTAGCTGTTCCATCTTCCCTCGGCTTCTTCTACCTTACAGTCATTTGATTGTGGTTTTCCCTTCCCTCTCAATGTGTCCCCTGTGTTAAACACTGAGGCAAAAAAAAAAAAAATTCTTGACCTGGAATTTCAGAACCTGCTTCTTGCCCTTAGAAATCTTCCTAAGTGCTTTATTAAAAAAAATTAATACACTGTAATTAAATGTTAGCAAAAGTAAGAGCAACTGATTGACAAATAACTCCATTTATTTAAAAATTATTTTAGAAAACTTACCCACAGCCTACTTCAACTCAACCAGTAATTACATGAGAGCCAAGAAACTTTGGTTTCTTAATTATTCTCATGAAATTTTGTGATAATATTTTCTACTTTAGGTATTTATGATTTTCTTTTAAACAATGATGAAAAGAACAACATTCCCTTTTTTCCTCCAATGGGTTCAAAATAAGGGCCAGACTGTCTTTCATTAAAATGCTTTATTTTCCATATAAGAAAAATTATAGAGCAAGGCTATAGTTGGCACTTGAAAGAAATTATATGCTTCACCAATATCTTTGAATAGCTACATTCTTAATCTTAATGGAATTTTCTGATCATCGACCTAATGTATTAATATTTGAAATTGATCTTAGAGAAGTGTTTGAGAAGATTTTCATACTTAGAACATTCCCATCCCTAGAAATTCTTTGTTAAAAGTTGTGATTCTCATGAGCAGCAGGTGTGGAGCTTGATGAGAATAAAATAATAATCTAATTTATAATATTGCAAAGGGAAAGTTCAGAATGGATCAAACATATTCTTTAGCCATTTGGTCCAGTGAAGGGTACATACCCATTGAGTTATTTACCCTCCTTGTCTCTGCAGTATGAAATTCTGATCTGAAGGTTCAATCAGTATCCTGTCCAGTATGCCCAGAGCATACCAACCTTCCAAAGTTATACAACAACCAGTCACTGAATCATTTCTGGGGCCAAGGTAATGCTAGGTTATGGGAGCAGTGAATAAAATAGACAAGTTCCCTGATTGAGTGAAGCTGAAAATCTCTTTCATTTTTCTAACATGGTAGAGGAGGAGTGTAGTGAGCAACCAGTCTATAGATTTTAAGAGAATTAATATAAAAGCAACTTTATTTTGACGTCTCAATATTTGTGAGTAAACATAACATTCAGATATAAGGAAGGGAAAGAGAAATTGAGACTGGAAAGGTTCATTTGAATTCTAGAAACAAGCAGAAAATGTCCAAAGACAAGTATTAAAAAGCCTAAAGGTTTTGTGTGACCTTGTTGATAGCTCTCATGGATGAGTCAGTGCCATTTAAATGTATTGAAACTAGAGGGACAGAAATAGAGGGATATGTGTTGTAATAAAATATTTAAAGACTGTCATGTGGAAGAGGGAAATATTGTGTTTCAGTGGGTTATACAAAATTAGGCTTTGGGTCCAATCCTGATAAGGGCCTCCTAAAATTAGAGCCATCTGGAAAAGGAGAGGGTGACTCTGGGCCTGGTGAGTCCTAAATCATTGGAGAATTCAAGAGGAAATCAGACATCCTCTTAACAGCATTGTTAGAACCAAATAGGACTTGGTGATGAGAAGGCCCCTTCCAATGGAAATTCTGAGCAGAAGAGCACATGTGAATTTAACATGCTAGTCTCTGGAACTCTGTATGGAAGTTTATCTTTATTTTCCTTGACAGACCCAGAGGGTTTAAGAATGTTTATTTAGCTGTGTGTGAGTTTTAATCTGGACTGAATGTGCAAGGACTACACAGTATAAAATAATTCACTGCTGTGAAGAAAATGATATTTAACTATTATCCCAATTAGCTAGGAAAATTGATGGAGGGAACTTTGGAAGTGACTTAGTCACTCTAAGGTAAAAATAATCTGTGTGATAGCATAACCACACAGAGAGCATCATGAGAATGGAGTATCCCAGTGACAGAGATGATTTCTGTGGTTATCAGTGCACAATTAATGCTGAAATATGGGAACATGATTGAATTATAAATAAAATCAGGTTGTTAACCCAGGGAGTAATGTATGGCCATAAAGAGAGCAATACTTTATTGCAGGAAGTTAATTTTGCTCATTATGGCACCAACCTTTTAAATATTTGCAACCCATAACTTATATTACCCATATCCCAAAAAGCTATGTTGAAGGTTGTCTAAAGACTGCAACCGTGCGTTTTTGCAAGGAAAAAGATATTATTGTTTTCATTGATTTTTATTGTAATGATTTTATTGAAACAGTCATATTTGACATCTAAATGCAGAAGGGGAAAGGGATAAATTTTTATATTTACGTATTCTAAATGTAAGGCTTTTGATGCTACATAAATAAAATATGCTCTCATGTTAAAAGGTGCAACAGGATTATATGACAATCAGAGAAAGAATAATCTATTCAGGTAATGGATATCCACAGCTAGCTCCTCAGCTAAACATAAAGACTTCCCCATTTATATATGTGTTTTCCCAGTTTCCTCTAAATCAACTTCTCTGGTTTTTTAAAAAAGATAACCCTTTATGATTATGAAGGTAGAACATACTCCTGGTAAAGAATTGGTTGGAGGAAAAGTACCAAATATATATATATGTGTGTGTGTGTATGTGTACATATATATAATATATCCTATTTTGTGTACATTTTAACTCTAATGACCTGTCCCTCAGATTATTAAAATGTATGGAGAAAGGGGAGTATAAGAATAGCGTGATGACATGAAAATACCCAGGTAAGTGGGTCACATTGCAAACCTATATGAAAAAACATATCTCCATGAATTAGTACGTAATATTTATTTGCTCTGCCAGTTCAAAAGCTGATGCAAACTTCTCCAGTGACATATGATTCTTAACATGGTTACTAGGTGAGGCTCTAGGTACATGGATTGGGTGTGTTTGGTGTTAAAACTGTTTTTACTAACCTTTACACATTAAGCTGTGTCTTAACTTGGGCTTTCTCTCATTTGACATTTTCCCTCTGGGATTTCCTTGCCCCCCTTTGTCTACCTGGCAAATACTTCCCACTTTTTAAATCTCAGTGTGAAGTACGCTTGTTTCCAGGACATCTACCTGACTCTCCTCACATAGAACTGACTCCTCTCTCCACTCTGGCACCATCTTTACACGCAGCATCTGTAACAATTAGTTCCATATAAGCAGGCAATGATCTTCCCCTATACTCTGAGCTGCTTGAGGGTAAAATCATGTTTTAATGTCTGAATACTGGGTCAAGTATAATGATAGAGAATTAGTGCTCAATGGACTTGCTAATTGACTGACTGACTGACTGAATGAATGAATAAATGAATAAAGGTTGTCATGTAAACTAACATATATGCTTTTATGAAAAGTATCTTTTTATCAATATATTAACCAAAGAGAACCTATTTTCCAAATATCAGAAGCAATAATTCATAGGCAACTATTTATGAATAGTATATATAACTGCATAGAAGAAAAGGGAATAAGAAGGGAATGAGGATAGTTTTGTTCCAGAATTGCTCTGAGGACAGCAGAATGGACACTCTTCTCCAGTGTAACCAAACTCTTCTTGGTAGTTGAGAGGTGTAATCAAGAGGTCCTCAGCAGATGTGGAATCCAGGCCTGGAGCTGCTTCCTCTTATCTTATGAATTAGTGAATTAATTAACCTCCTTAGGGTTGAGTTTATTAATCAGTAAAATGTGATTATATCATCTTTAAGGTGACTTCTTGTTCTGATTTTTTAAAGATAAGGGATAATGATATAATGTAACAAATTAAGATTTCAGTTCAAATCCATAAATAATTAGAATTGAGGAATAAAATATGAGTCTGGTGCACATATTAGTATTTTTTCTTATTTATTGAGATTAACCAAAATTAGGGGATCTGAATACCTCCTTCCCTCTTTCACAAGCCTCTTCCATTTGGACCCTTTTTATTGCTTGAAGAGTAAGAGTAGCTTCTTTCCGAGATGGTATTGGGTATTGTTTCAACATCCTTTGAAAAGTTATAGTGTTGCTGGGGAAATGGGACCCACTGTAGGTATATTTTACTGTTGGGTAAAGAATTAAATAGATCAAAAGTCTAGAGCCCGAGGCTACTCCTTTTTTATTCTCTTCCTCCCTTCCATAAACAGTAATTGAGTACCTATAGTGTGTCAGCATATTCCAGACCCAGTGGTAGCTGGGAGGTTTTAGGAGCCAAACAGATTATCCCAGGAGAGCTTGAGAAGCTGGGAGTAGGTGGGCATGAATTTATGGAGAGATGGTGGAATGTTTCTCTAAAGGGCAAGTACAGAAGCACTTCACAGTAAGGGTTTGGAAGTCAGGACACCTGGTTTATCTGCCTAAGGGGGCCTGAAAAGTGAAAAGGACCATTTGAATATCTGCTCTGACTTACAGAAAGACATCAAGGACTAAATTTTAAATTTCATAGTATAAAGATAAGTTAAAGTCCTTTCTACTGTTTGCAGTCAATAGTCTCCGATATAAATTATATATGAGACTTGTCCTATTAGAACTAAATCACTTGAGTGGATTACAAAGCCCATTTTATAGAGAGATGAACATAGATCGATGAGTGTGGCCAGAGCTACCCTTTCATTCGCCCAGCTGATTGCACCAATTAGGAATCTGGGGAAGAATAATTCTGTTTGGATAGTTTATTCCTGCCCATTGAAAGAGATCTATGCATTGAAATATCTTGGTGTTTCAAGTTTATATATCGACTAGAGGCCGGTGCACGAAATTTGTGGGAGGGCGTTGTGTGTGTGTGTCCTTCAGCCCAGTCTGCTCCCTCTCCAATCTGGGACCCCTTGAGGCATGTCCAACTGCCTGTTTAGGCCCAATCCTACCTGAATTGGGCCTAAACGGGCAGTTGGATATCCCTCTTACAATTCAGGACTGCTGGCACCCAACTACTCACATGTCTGCCTTCCTGATTGCCTCTAACTGCTTCTGCCTGCCAGCCTGATCTCCCCCTAACAATTCCCCTGCTAGCCTGATTGATGCCTAACTGCTCCCCTGCCAGCCTGTTTGACTCTAACTGCCCTCCCCTGTGGGCCCGGACTCTCCTAACTTCCCTCCCTGCAGGTCTGGGTCCCCCCAACTGCCCTTCCCTGCAGGCCCTGTCACCCCTAACTGCCCTCCTCTGATGGCCTGATCATCCACAACTGCCCTCCCTTGCAGGCCTGGTCCCTTCCAATTTTCCACCCCTGCTGGCCATCTTGTGGTGGCCATCTTATGTCCACATGGGGGCAGGATCTTTTGACCACAGGGGGGCAGTCATCTTGTGTGTTGCAGTGATAGCAATCTGCATATTACTCTTTTCTTAGATAGAGGCCTATACGGGTGGGGCCAGCTGGTTTGCCCTGAAGTGTGTTCCGGATCAGGGTGGGTGTTCCTTTGGGCCATGAGATGGCCTGGGTGAAGGGCCTGTGGTGGTTTGCAGGCTGATCATGCCCCTCAGCAACCCAAGCAGAGGCCCTGGTATCTGGGATTTATTTATCTTCTACAATTGAAACTTTGTAGCCTGGAGTGGAGCCAAGCCTTCTGCTCGCACAACCATTGAAACTTTATTGCCTTAAGCGCCCACTAGGGTTTGGGGAAAGCTTGGCTTTGTCCACTGCCAGGGGCAACCCAAGCTTTGCTCCATGGTGGCAGCCATTGAAACTTTGTTGCCTTAAGCAGAAGCCTCCGCTGGCCAGGGTTTGGGAAAAGTTTGGCTTCCTCCATCGCCAGGGGCAACCCAAGCCTCTCTCCTGTTCTCTCTCTGTGGCCTTAGCCATCTTGGTTGGGTTAATTTGCATACTCGCTCTGATTGGCTGGTGGATGTGGCTGTTGGTCATAGCTTGCATGTATAGTGGAGATATGGTCAATTTGAATATTATTCTTTTATTGGATAGGCTATCTATATAGTATACTATATAAATATATCTATATCTACCTGCAAAATAGAATACCTGCTATTCTTGAATCACAGCTAGAGATTTTTTCAGTCATTGGTACTCTCATCTCTGGAAATCAGTTTCAAATCCCTGAAGGGACCCAGAGAAAGGAAAAGTAACTTACAATATAAAAGGACAAGAGGGGCAAAGGAGAAAGCAAAGAGACTAAGAGACCAGGGCTGGAAAGTTATGTAAAACTCTCCATGGTGTTTCACCTGAAATTATTCTTTTTTTTTTTTTCTGGAATTTCTCCTCTGTTCACATCAAATTGCAAAAAATATTGGCTTCTTTAAAAATCATTGACATGAATGGCATCTTTCATTTATAGTTAGTTACTTAGCATTCAATCTATAGTTAAGGCAAATTCTTACTTATGGTGCTAGTCTACATTTCAAAAAGAAAACAGCAATTATCTACTGCCCCTACTGTTATATAAGAATGAAAATGGAATGGGGGAAAAAAGGATTTTCAGAATCTATTTCCCTCATTTGGTGATAGCCTTAGGCCCCAAATCTCATCTTGTGGAACATCACCTGTCTAGCTTTAGTTTTAGTCAGCTCAATTCTATGACTCTAAATTTCATGAAAAGCATGTTATAAACTCAAGAAATTAAATTCTCCATGGGTTTATGTGGATTTCAGAAAATGCATACTCATGACCCCCAGGGGAGCAAATGTTTCCATATCTACTGAGAATTGCTGTACATTTCTTTCTGAGAGATGCAATAAGTAAAGTCAAGAAATTTAGTTAAAAGGGTGATATCAGAGACACCCAGCCAATAATAAGACATTATTCTGAGCAGGGAGTAAAGCAATGGGAGTACAGAGGCAGGCAGTCATCAGAGATTCAAACAAGTAAGCAGTTGGTGTTAAAAAAATATCTATATATATTAAAGCTTAAGTGACCATCACGACTGTTTGACCAGTTGCTATGACGCACACTGACCACCAGGGGAAGATGCTCAACGCAGAAGCTGCCCCCTGGTGGTCAGTGTGCTCCCATAGTAAACCTCCCACTGCCTGCCAATTTCCCGTGGTCCCCCTCCCCAGTCGGCTGGACCTGATCAACCCCTATTGGGACTGGGCAAGATGGCCCTAATTGCCCCAATTGCCAGCCAGGCCAAGGGACCCCACCCCTGCACGAATTTGTACACTGGGCCTCTAGTGTGTGTGTATTTGCAAGAAGAAAGACTCTTAATTTAAAAACTAACATTCTGAAGCGATTATCCTGTCATGGTAGTGGGTTTGGGTGAATGATTGTCAAATGCTAGGGTAAGGCTCTATTTCCATGTGCTTTACATATAGGATAAGTATAGAAGACTGTATAATAGCCCCAAAGATGTCCAAGCTCTAATCCATGCAATCTATTAACATGTTAGTTGACGTGATGAATGAGATTTTGCATATGTAATTAAATTAGAGACTTTGAAATAGGGAGATTATTCCAAATTATCTAGGTGGACCCAATGTAATTACTAGTTCATATTAGAGGGAGGCAGGAGGATCAGAATAAGTAGTAAGAGATGTGACAACAGAAGCAATAATTTGGGAGGATGCAAGGAAAAGATCATTAGCCATGGGATGAAGTTGGCCTTTAGAAGAAAAAAACAAACAAAAAAAACTAGTTTATTCTTTCCTCAGAGCATCCAGAAGGAACTGACTCCACAGATATCTTGACAAAACGTAGTGAAACTTACTAGGGACTTTCTACCTTCAGAACTTTGAGAGAATAAATATATTGTTTTAAGCAATTACTTATATAGTAATTTGTTATAGAAATAATGGGAAACATTTTGTAGGTTACTGGGACTTGGGGGAATAATTAAGGGTCAAATTTTCAGTTCTTACCAACAAAATAGGGCCTAGACTCAAGAATAAATCTATAATAATAAAAGCATAATATGCCAATTAGATTGGACAATCAAACGACCTTCTGGACGTCATTCCGAATGTCCTTCCTGGCAAAGCCATGGCAGCAGGGGCTGAGGCAGAGGTGGTTAGAGGTGATCAGGCAGGCAGGCAGAGGGGTTTGGGGTGATCCGGCAGGTAGGCAGAGTGGTTAGGGGCAATCGGGCAAGCAGGTGAACAGTTAGGGGCAATCAGGCAGGGAGATAGGTAGAGGGGTTAGGGGCAATCAGGCAGGCAGGCAGGTGAGCACTTAGGAGCCAGTGGTCTTGGATTGTGAGAGAGTGCATGCTGGACTGAAGGACCACCAACTCCAACCCCATGCACTAATTTTGTGCCCTGAGCCTCTAGTTTATAACAACATTTCTTAAGTACAATGCACTTTAGAAATTGCTTTCATATACATCTTTTAGAAATAGATTACATAATCAGAAACAAATAAATAACAACTTTTCCAAAACCCTAAGGTTTAAGGTACTTAACTTTATTTCTTAAACTCTGAACCCTAAGACAAGGATTGGTCCCAGAGTGTAGAAGGAAGTAATATCTGAGTTGTAAAGAGTTTTTAGAGGTGTGTAGAATATAGTGTTTCCTGATGGACTTCCAGGTCATACACTTTAAGTAAGAAATGTTATTATAAATTGATGTCACATTCATGAGTCGAGTTTCTACTTAGTACATAATAACTGAAAAATCTTAAATTACTTCCCTGAGTCCTAGGAACCTACACTCTTAGATGGTAATGAAGATAGTTTTCTAAAAGTCTTGAGTTGGGAATCTTTCATCTCCCACTACTGATATAGAATAAGGAAATATAAGTCAATATTAGCAGTTCTGAAATGAATGTTATACACATTTTTGGTTCATTTTAATATAGAGGGCTGGAAGCCACTGAGAATATTTTTTTAAGATATTAGTCAGATTTAAAAAATACACTACATAAGTATGTAAAGCTAAGCCATTTGCTATTATCAATCTGTTATTGCTTCTATTGGGAAGAATGTTGAGAAGTTTTTGGTACCAATAGTTTTCACCTTTTCTTTATTGAATAAAAATATTAAGCAACGATAAATTCCTTCCGGTTTTTAAAAAAATATTTTTATTAATTTCAGAGATGAAGGGAGAAGGCAAGAGAGGTAGATACATCAGTGATACGAGAGAGAATCATTGACTGGTTGACTCCTGCATGCCTTCTACCGGGGATCAAACCTGCAACCCTAAGCATGTGTTCTGACCAGGAATCGAACTACGACCTCCTGGTTCATAGGTCAATATTAAACCTCCGAGTCACATTAGCCATGTCAAGATTTTTTTTTAATAGGCTGAAATCTTCTGCCTACTAGAAATAAATATATTCATCAAAATTATTTAACTAAACTCTTATAACATAATGCAATCACTTCCTAAAAAATCTAATTTAAAATATTTTAACATTTATTTAGATTATCCTTTGTATCTAAAGATCAAAAATACTGTCACAGAAAATTATAAAATATGAATTTGAATTGTAATGAGTAGAGACACAATCTTATTTAACTAGCTGAAATTTTGTCCAAGTACAACTTAACATTTCCTTTTTATGTTCTCCCAAATGAGTGAAAAATGTAAGGGACATGAGTATTTCCTTCATTCTCAGATTATCTAATCTACTTTCAAATAGAACTCATTTATCCCAAATAAAGTTAAAAACACAAATGCCAATATATCCTAAAAAGCCTACTCTAGCTCACACCAAATTAGTCTATAATAACTTTGTTGTGTAAAAAAATGTTGGACCCTGAGATTTTATCCTTAATTTAGGAGATGTTTGAAATGTTCAAAAGTAATGTACAAAGAAGACCATGTGACAAAAGTGGTAGACAGGGAACATTTGGGGAATATTTTTTTTGCCCTGTGTATCTCTCCAATTTAGAGCCACTTTGAAATAAAGGAATTAAAATGATAACAATGAGAAAATTAAAGATGTTTTAGAACTCGGATACTCTGAGGCACTTAAAGTTTGTGTTTTTTTTTAACCAAAAGATTTGTAATGCCTAAGCAAAATATAGTAAATCAGACTTAATAAGAATACAGCTCACATTTATAGATTTATAAAATCCCATTAGATGCAATTTCATTACTTCTAAAATGCAAAAACATCTCTGAAATTGGTATAAATCTTATAATTTATGATATGATGTAATTTAATAACATCCTTTTTTTTCTTTTCTTGTCTTACCTAAAATAATGATGCATCTTAAATGATTTCTTAGATTTGAGGAATTTGGTTAAGATCAAATAAATGGCTATGTCAATGGCAGAAATAAAAGAAAAAATAGGTCATTACTTTGTTAAAAATAGGAAGTGATAGCATTTACTATAAACATCAATGTCACAAAATACGTTCTTTGGACTTTTTGTTTATTTGAAGTTGAAATAAATACGAAATTATTATAGAAACTTATTTGGCACTTAAGCAATCCGTGTAACAAAATCCACTGGAACATAGCAAAAACTCAGAAGACAATGGGGAAAAGGCTTTTTAAATAATTTAACCAATATCAATAAGACTGTATTTGTTTACATACTCTCTTCCCTAAGACTTTATTTACTTTTATATTTTCAGATAATTCTAATGAATATGTTCACCTAGTTTCCAATTTATGATGAATTCATGATGGATTTGATGTAATAAATTTAAAAAGGAGCATATTGTCAACTGGCAACCTGAAAGCAAGGGAGAAAACAATGTGCAGGGAGATGAGCCACAAAGATCAGTAGTATAGTCCTGTCCAGATCAGGTGGAATCATCTCTCATCCTTAGTAAGCCCCTAGCACAGTGATTTTCAAACAGTGTGCTGAAGAATTTTTAAAACATGCAATACCTGTCTATTTAGTCAAGGGCACTAACCTCTTTTCCTTTAGATCGTTAAAAGAAAAGTAAAGGAGAGGAGAGGAGATGAGAGGAGAGGAGAGGAGAGGAGAGAAAAAAGAAAAGAAAGGGGGGTGGAGAAAAGGAAAGAAATAAATGACAACAGCCAACACAAGAATAGCCATTTGGTGTGAATAAATCAAAATTATACTTTATTTTTTAATCAAATCAGCAAAAAATATATATTTTGGTGAACCTCAGAATTTTATTAATTAGTTTATATGTTACATTAGATGAGAAAGGATGAGAATCATGGCCTTAGGTATCACTATTGGAATTCGGAATTCAAACTGCATGCCATGTTAGGTTGAGCCCAAGTTCAACAAGAAAAGGCTAAGGTACTCTCTGTACGTATATCCTATTCATGGGATTGAGATTGTGTGTAATCCACACAGAATTTTAGATGTCTTGGTGCTTAAAGAGTTTGAACATCAGAGGGTAATTCATATTTGAAAGGTATAACTAAGCAGGATTTTCTGTTCCTCTTATTTGGCATTAATATCTGTATATTTATGTATGTATCCAACCTACGCTTTCAATAAACAAATACTTTATTGAGCATTTACTCTGCCTACCACCATGTTAAGCACTGGGTATGTGGCAGTAGACAAATGAGACAAAATATATTCTCTCAGAGGCTAATGTTTTAAGAGCAAGATAATCCAAATAAGTAAACGAAATGTTCAGAATTTTAAATAGTTGGAAGTGCTAAGTAGAATCAGAAAGCAGGGAAGAAAGAAGAAATTGCCTGTGTTTGGAGGTTGCAATTTTAGATTTGTTAGAGAAGATCTCACCTGAGATGTTAATATGTAAGCAAGGGACTAAAGGAGGTGAGAATCTCATGGGAGATCACGTATAAATGTCCTGCCATAGAAGCATGCCCAGTGGTTTGAGGAATAGCAACTGGTGAATGAAAAGGAAAAAGTAGAGCCTAGCCATTATAGTTCAATGGTTGAGCATTGACCTGTGTTTAGTTCATCATTAGGGCACGTGCCCTGGTTGGCTCGATCCCCAGGAGGGGTCATGCAGGAGAGAGCCAATCAGTGATTCTCTTTCATAATTGATGTTTCCATCTCTCTCTACTTTCTCCTTTCTCTCTGAATTCAACAAAAATGTACTTAAAAAGAGAGAAAGAAGTGCACCAGTGGGGTCCCACAGTCTGGCCTATGTCTTCTTGCAATCCAGGACCCCTCGGGGGATATTAGACTGCTGGTTTCAGCCCAACCCCACAGGCCAGGCCAAGGGACCCCACCGGTGCACACATCCGTGCACTGGGCCTCTAGTATGCATATAAGATCTTTGGTTAATCTCTTCCCCTTCTCCCCTCTCCCTCCTTCCCTCTGAAATTCATCAGTCTGTTTCATGTGCCCATGCCTGTGCATCGAGTTTCTGTCCCCTGGTGGTCAGTGCATGTCATAGCTACCATTCGAACGGTCGCTTAGTTTTTATATAGAGAGATTGTAGGTACTGTGAGGTTTTAGGTTTCTATTGAGGTATAGGACTTTGAGCAGTAGTGTGATATCTGATTTATATCTTCAACATGTTAGCCATAGAACTGAGGGCATATCAAAGAAAAGCAAGTTTGGATCCAAAAAAGACCAATCAGGTAGCTCTTGTGATAGTCCACATGATGATGGTCAGCAGAAGTGGAGATGGTGAGAAATAATATTTTAAATATATTTCAAAGACAGAGAGGAATTACATATGGTATATTAAAGAAAGAAATGAGATTAGTACCTTGTTAAAGTTTTGGGCCTGAGGAACAAGAGATTGGAGTTGTCATTCCAGAGATGAGAGGAATGAAGAAGACCCGGTTTTAGAAAGAAGAATGAGAATTCAATCTTGGCTATGTGAGGCATGAGATGCTCACTAAACATCTTCCCAGAGATGTCAGTGAAGAACTTGGTCATTGATAAAAGGAAGACTGAGTGATGCAGAGTTAAGTGGTTACCAGTAGCTATTATCTACTGAATTAGCACTTTGTGGAGGGCACTGCTTTAAGTGTTTTATATATATGTTCTCATTTAATCCTCATAATAGCCTTAAATTATTATGGCAGTTTTACAGAAGAGGAAATTGAGACCTAGGTTTAAATGAATTGCTCAAAGACCCACAATTAAGGTTATGTTTGCCTTACTCCAGTTATGTTTTTATCAAGTTGTATATTACCAAGAGGGGTATGGACAAGGGGGCAATAAAAATGTCCAGGCATAGGGAACAATATATGCAAAATAGAGGGGTCAAAGGGAGCATGACACCTTCAGGAGACCTGAAAGTACAGAGAAGTCAAATAATCAGCTTCTAGCGAACTCATGTTTCTGTGGTACATTGCAGTTTATACCTGTTTTCTTATAGGTCACATATTAATCTCTGTAAGAAAGGAAAATGTTTTTATTATCAGTATTCAAAGAGTAGGGAAGTAGACTTACATAATAGAGTTCATAAATTTAGTGAATGATGAACTAAGGTTTGAACTTGGACTCTTTCACCAAAATGTAAAATAATTTTTATGTTTGATTATTTTAAGTCTTACATGTACTCATTTAGGAGAGACGATTTACATGGCAAGACATATATTGAAAATTGGAAAAAAATTACAAGATAGAAATGAGTGATGTGGAAGATAATAAAAATAATAGCTGTCATTTTGGAGTACTTAGGATGTGCCAAACACTGTACTAGGATCTCTACATTCACTTACTAAATTTGATCTCACAAAAGTTGAAAAGGAGATTCTATTAGGATCTTAATTTTAGAATGAAGGCATTGAAGCTGAGAGAGAGTAAAGCAACTTGCTATAGCTGTTTTATCATGTAGCCAGGAAGTAGCAGAATCAAGACATGAACTAAGACTGTCTCAAATCAGAGTTCAAACTCCTAACAGATTGGTCAGCGGCCACTCTACCTGGGTATTACTTCATTTTTGTTGTTGTTTTTATCAAGTCAGTAGTGAAATTACCAACTGCAAGGAGCTTCTCATGAGTGAGAAATTACTTTCTAAGTGTGGATTTGTGTTCATCCACCCTGAACGGTTTTTCACTCTAGTTTTGCACAGGCTTTTATCACAGCTTAAGACAGCAGATGGCTCTCTTGCGTTTTCTTTCTATTACCTCTATCTGTAAACAACTCAACAGTGTTTTGGGAAGGTAAAAAGGAAAAACGCAGGGATTAAGCTTTAAAAAAAAAAAAAAGACCTTGATTACCCCATGCTGCCCTCTCTCCTAGCTTCCTTAAAAACAGGAAACCACGTAAAATAGAAACGACTGCTCAAAGCTTGTGAAATTCACAGTCTGAATAGAAGCCCTGAGACTGAGGAGTCCCCTGTTTAGGCGCTGCACCAGGTGGTCGGAATGCATCGGGAAAGATAGAGTATTTCTCGGTTATCAAAAAACTGAAAGGCTTTGTGCTTCAAGGTGTGTGTTATTAATGTCAGTTAAACTGTGGGGATTAATTCCCTTTCCTTCTAGGGGGCAGGAGGGGGGGAGGGGAAGAGAAAAATGGTAGGTAGCGCTCTTTAGGGAGGACAATATTAAAGAGTGAGGACAAAGCTCCTACCCTGGGGGGAACTTGCTTCTGCTCAGAGAGCATGGCTGGAGCGGGATCCTTGTCCGTGGTGCTGAACCACAGCCTTTTCTGTAGGTTGCTGGGACAATAAAGGAGCCAAAAAACCGACACCCCCACCACCCCTCGCCCATTATCCAAACCAAGGAATTGGGAGAAAGACTAGAAAGACTGCAATGTAAGAAAATGCCTGGAAATAAAATAATTAAAACAGTTATAATAGTAGAAGCTTAATCTCTGTCCAAATTAACATAATAGCCACATATAAAGACCAAAAAGAAAAACCTTCTAAAGTAGACTGGGATGTGTTGATTAAGGGAGTTGTACTATATTTAACAGCTCGATATACTTAACATTTTGCTTCTTTGAAAAACTCACCAGTGGCTTTAGGTAAATATGCTTGCTTTAATTGTAAAGACATTTGGATGTTTCAAGCCATAGCATCCTAAATGTCCTAATGGCCTGTCTTCAATAATAGGAGGCAGAAGTAGCTACTCTTCATATTCAATTGGACTTATTTTTAAAAAGACATACTTTAGTAGCCTTTTATTAGATGTATCCATCTCTGCAGATTGCCTTCCTTTTTAAGCAGGGGCATGACCACACAACTTCAATACATACTTAGTAAAAAAATGTGAGAACAAAGATATTTAAAACAGAAAATAAAGTGATAGAGATAGAGCAAAATAGCTAATGCATCCCCTCTCCTCATTTTTACTATCTCATGGTGATTAGTGATTGTAAATTTCTGGCAAAATTACTCCTACATCTTCCTTCCTTCCTTCCTTCCTTTTTGTCTTTCTTTTTATTTTATTTTTTGTTGTTAGTCCACACTGAGGATACTTTTTCCATTGATTTTTAGAAAATGTGGAAGGGAGAGGGGGGAGAGAGAGAGAGAGAGAGAGAGAGAAAGAGAGAGAGAGAGAGAGAGAGAGAGAGAGAGAGAGAGAGAGAGAGAGATGAAAGAGGCTCATCCATGAGTTGCCTTCCACACTCATTCCAACCAGGACCAGAGGTGGAACCTGCAACCCAGGTATTGCCCTTGATGAGAAATTGATCCTGTGCCCCTTTTGGTGCATAGGCCTATCCTCTATCCACCAGCCACAGAGGCCAGGGCCCTGTTCCTTTTAATATTGCTGTTATTTTATAGATATAACACGATAGGGAAAATAAGCTAACAGAGTATGTTCCTTAATGTTAAATATGATATACACAGTCCTGACTGCTTTGGACCCAAATCTATATGTATTCCCTTTACATTAAATTATCTTCCCCAAAGGATACTTGTTAGCAACAGTGGAGTGAATAGAACAAATACCAGCTCAGCAGTAATTACTTGCATGGAGAGAATGCAGGAAAGTTCTGTGGAGCAGAAGGTGTCTAGCCTCTCTGTCATCAGCCCTTGGCTGAATTTCTTTCATTGGCCTGGTTGCAAGTTCTTGTAGTACTTTGCTGCTTAGTCCTGAAACAAAGAAAAAGTGTGTGTTGGTTCAAAACTGCTCCCTGGGTTGCTTTTAGGAGGTGCCTCTTCACTCCAGCTCTAAAGCAGTTACCAGAGAATTGATTGCTACAAGTCTCTGACTACCAAATGTAGTCTTCTTTCCTCCATTCTTCACTCTGGATTTTGAAAAGTCTAGTTTGGCATTTCTTTTCTCCATCTCCCTGTAATGATAAGCAAAGCAGCTAAGAGGGGAGAGGAAAAGGTAAGAAGCCACACTAGCAAAAGCTACACTCGGCCTGTCACTCAGAGTGTATCCTAGAAACCATGGATCTGTATCATCCAAGCGTGAAGTGTTTTCTTTTTTCCTTAAACCTCCTTTCCTAGGGTGCCTTCCACTGGATCCCTTCCTCGAGGGCCTTCAAATTTTCAGTTATCCAAGACAGAACACCGCCAGGACACAGACAGGGACTCAAGGAGGAGAAGCAGCACTGTTGTACATGAATTTCAGACACAGTCCACATGGCTTTGCCCTCTGACAGAGTTTCTTGATCCAGGGACACAATGTCGGGAGCTCAGTTTGGACTGTCCTTCAGTCTGGCAGCTTTTTGTTGTCATTGGAATACTGTGACATGCTCCCCCACCCTTAATATTTCCGCTGTGACTTCTTCAGTTTTCCTTAGGCTTTTATCCTATCCAGCTGCTGTTTGGTAGCAACCACAGGGGGCTGTGTCTCTCCCTCTAAGTGCCAGAGAGCAAACTTGGAAAAGGGTCTTCTCAAGTCACTTTGCCACATCTTCTCACCTTCCCCTCCTTCCTCCTTTCTGCTCCTCCTTTTCAAAAGGACAAGCTTGCCCTTCCTGGCAGCAGAAGGGAGAGTGCAGCAAGTTTGGGTGGACTAGGTAAAGACTGGAGGCGCCTCCCTCCTCAGGACACACTCTCTCCTCCCTCCCAGCCTCTCTGCTTCCTCCTCCTCCTTCCCTGGGTGGGGTGGCTTTAGTGCCAGAGGGATTATTGGGGGAGGGCGGAAACCACCTCACCCTTCAACCAAAGCTCAGAGTTTCTGTGAGCCAGGAGATCCACAAGCCTCAGCTAGGCCACAGACGCCTCGGAAACCTAGGAGTTTGATCTAAGAAAAAGCGCGGCGATATTCCTTCAGTTGCATCTGCTTTGGCTCTCAACCTCTTTAGCACCACACCTCTTGCAATCCATTTTAGCGGTCTTTATGGTTAATAATATTTTTTTAACATAGTATTATATATGCATACTTTTTTTTTTTCTTCCTGAAGAGAGGAGGGGGACGTGAGGTGGGGGGGGGGTGGTGGATGGCAATGAAGCGCTTTGATTAGCGATCTTCAAGGAGAAGATTGCTTTCTCCAGATGCTGATTTTCAAAGCACTTGACAATCACCGGCAGAACCCCAGAGCGGGCGGCGGCGGCGGTGGCGCCGGCGCCGGCGGCGGCGGCACCGGACGCGGGGCAGCTCCAGCCAGAAGCTGAGTCCTACCTACTCCAGGAGCACCGATCAGACGGACTCGCCGGGTCCCGGCCGGGAACCTGCCTCCATCCGGTGCCCTGAAAAGAAGGCGGCGGGTCCCACCGCCTGCCGAGGAGGTGGGCAGGGCAAACAGGCAGCGCGAGTGGCAGTGGCGGTCCCCGAGAGGGCTCCAGCGCGTTGGGTGGTGACCGCGGCGGCCGCCACCCCAAACCCACTCCCGGCTCCGGCGCGGCCAGAAACCTGCGGACCGGACGGACCTCGGGGCTCTTCGGGCTCGCCCCGCCGCGCCCAGGGCGCATCTGCGCACCTGGCCCCGCGACCGGTGGAGAGGACCATGGGTCCCAGTCGGGACTGAGCGCCCTTACCCCTCTCCCCTCTCTCTCTCCTCCTCCCCGAGGGTGAGCCGGGGTCCGCGCCGCCTCTCCCCGCTCCGGTGCCCCCAGCTCCCTTCCCTCTGTCCGCCACCTCAGCCCGGACCCATTCCCGAGCCACCATGGCTGCGGCCATCGCCAGCGGCTTGATCCGCCAGAAGCGGCAGGCTCGGGAGCAGCACTGGGACCGGCCTTCTGCCAGCAGGAGGCGGAGCAGCCCCAGCAAGAACCGCGGGCTCTGCAACGGCAACCTGGTGGATATTTTTTCCAAAGTACGCATCTTCGGTCTCAAGAAGCGCAGGTTGCGGCGCCAAGGTCTGTGTGGGTCACTGTTGGGTGGTGCACCCTCGGATCTCTCCCCCCCACCCCCCACTCTCCCCGCCTGCATGGACCTCTCTGGGCTCCCCCTTTCCTCCATTACTAGCCTCCCCGTCTCCCCTGCCGCCCCGAGTCCCCCTTCACGCGCGCGCTCCGAGGAGCGCCTTCCGACCGCGGGAGCTGGGAACCCGCTCCCAGGCAACCTGTAGCCCCGGAAACTCAACCCCGGCCGCAGCCGGCAAGTTGGCCCGCTCCGCCCGCCGCCTCTCCAGTCCCCCCTTCCAGCTGGGTTCCAGAGGCAGGCGTTGTCCTCGGAGGGGCTTGGTGTCCCCCGGGGGGGGGGAGTCTGACTCCAGGACACCCGGCCAAGAGCTCTGCAACCCCTGGGGTCGCGCTGGCGGCTGCCCTTCTGATGGGAGGTGTCAGGAATGTGTGTGTGTGTGTGTGTGTGTGTGTGTGTGTGTGTGTGTGACCTCAGTCGGTTCCCCAGGTTATCTGGAAACCTCCTCGGCTTCTAGACCTGCATGGCATGTGGTGATCCCCACCCTGCCCTCCGCAGGGGCTGGTGTAAGAGAAGTGTGTGAAGGGTGTGTGTGTGTGTGTGTGTGTGTGTGTGTGTGTGTGTGCGCACTAAATGTAGGGAAAGCTGCTGCCTCACCTGCGGCACTGAGCACTCCCCAGCCCCCGAGCCCCGTCTTCAGAGAGGGGCGCAGGCGAAGGAAGGAATGAGTCTTAATTAGAGGACTGGCGATCGGTTTTAATTCAAGGACTTGCCAATCACGCGAGGCAAACCAAAGCAGTTACTACACTTCAGATGACTACCATAGCTGCCCTACTATGCCTTAAAAAATATGGAAAGAACGACTCCCCGGCATGACCTTCTTTGCTACCTTTGAAATGTCAGGGTCTGAGAAAGCAACTCACGGAGGAGCCAGAGCCAGCAGCGGCTTTTGTTCATCTCCACAGCCAGTTGCTAAGGGCGGTTGCTCTGAGAGCCTGTGGGATGTTCTGTGGGAGAAATTGGGGATGGCTTGCTTTTCGTAACTATGTGGGCTTGTCAGGAAACATCAAAGGATATATTTACGTTAATAGGAGTATATGTTTGCCCAGCACATTGTAGTCTCAGTTCCCAGCTGTATTTGTTTTAAATGTCCTGTTGTTCCAAAGACAGCAGAAGGGAAGCATATATTATACATGTGGATCAATGTGAGTGTTCCACACATTTACAGATTGATGACCAAAAGTTTTAACGGTCTTTTTCTTAAAGGCTAGGTTAAATATTTTTCAAGGACAATACCTTACTGTCACAATAAGAAATTGGAGGTTACTTGCTTGCTCTTAGAATCAAGCTAAAAAAAAAATTTGAGAAATAGAACAGTGGCCGTGTTAAGGGAGATAAAATTATATGACTGTAATAATTATATAAATATAAGACTTTTTAAGATAAAATAGAAATTAATAAATATAATACTTTTAGATGAAGATTTTGGGGACAATATTTTTGGAACAGTGTAGAAACTATTAAGAAAAACATGAGTTTTAATTTTCCACTTTAGCTTAGAGCTTTAGCCAACAAAACTTTGTATTAGAAGACCCATTTGACTATTTTAAATATTTTTGATCCATGGAGGGTCACATTATTGTAGCTTAAAGTGCTTGCTTCTCCCCTTATTTCCTCAGATTATCTTTCAGAACACAGTTCTCAGCAGGAGAAGCTGCAAATTTGCCATCTACTTGAAGTAAACAAACATATTCCCTTCTAGATAAGATTGTTTTAATATAAACCATCATTAAAACTTATTGTGTGTTACTTTAAATACACAGCCAATAGATTATTTTATGAATACATACAGTAAATGTTTTGTGCCATATTGGATGACAGACGGTTTGTTTGACACTTTAGAGTTTTAAGATGGGATTGTACTTTTTCTCAGATATAATGACAGCTGAGCTAGCTCCCTAGTAGTCTGTTTCACCATTTCAACATGACTGCACCCTTGATATTCATGAGTTAAACGTGATATACATGCCTCAATGATCTGTAAGAAAAATACACTTGAGGTCACTTTTACGATCTTATTTTTTTATGAGAGAATGGAAAATAAGATAGGTGGAAGGAAATTTCATCAGAATCTCTTTTTTTTAAATCCTCTTTATATTCTTTATATATAAACAAATATATCAATTAGTGAAGAAAAATATAGCTATATCTCTTGAGTACTGGAAATGAATTATTTTCTTATTTTTAATTTAAGCAAAAGAAATATTAGAAGATTATAGTATGTAAATTATATATTAACACATTTATATGAATTGATATTATATATAATTATTACAATGTTTTATTAAATATTCTTGGAAATATTTTTATTCAAATTTACCTTTTCCTCCAATAGTCATTCTTTGCATAGGTATCACCCAAGGAATTTTTAAAAGTCTATTTTGTAAATTTAAAGATACAATTGTTAGGTGTGACAACACTCTATGTCTTCATATTTAAAAATCATTAATTTGACAAATAGTTATTGAATCTTTATGATATGTCAGGTCTGTTTAAGGTATTATATGTAAAGTAGTGAATAGACAGATGAAGTTCTTTCCATCATGGAGCTTACAAATATGGGGTAGGAAGTTATTGCAACTGGAAATGAAGGAATTACAAAACTCAAAGTCCTATAAAGCTTAAAGAGGGCTGAGGTAAGGATCCATGAAGAGAGGGACTTAATCAGAAACAATAGTTCTGATTCAGTGAGGATGGACCACATTGAGAGTAACAGGTTGAAGGCTGACCTCTGAGATAGATACAAAGATTTCAAGAGTAATGCGTATGTATGTGTGAAAACCATGATGTGGCAAAATCTTAGCCTGTTAGGAGAAGCAAAGGAGGTGTGGAAACTAAGTACACTTTCATCGTATATCATAGAACATTTTGGCTGAATTTTATATCTTGACTGAAGTTTACATTTTGACATGCAAATACAAATATATTTGACATTTTCACAAACAGAATAAAAGAGTAAGTTCATATTTTCTCGGTTTGGGAAGGGTAACATACATTTCTTAAGTGTAGAGTTTTATTTTTTTCTTATTTTTAATTTTTCTTTAAGTAGTAATTAAATCAATGTGAACAATATGACATATTCATTTATGCCCTTTTGGGTAGAGCCCTATCCCCCACTCTGATCATCTCCAACCCCTATAAAAGAGTGATTTTTGTACCAGTTGTACCATTTTGTATGTATAAAGGACAGGAATTTGCAAGGTGACCTTTTATGATTGTGTGGGCACCAGGACTCTATCCCACTTTCCCAGATTCATCTTTCTCTATCCTTCTCCTGCCTACTTGGTCCAGGCACCATTCAGATTCCCCTCATTAGCCACATGATTGCAAATCCCTTGCTTTTGTTTGTGCTTTATTTTATGCATAGAATCTTCTGTTTTACAGCTTCACCTGTTGAAATTATCCACATTTCTTAAAGCTTGGACAAATTTTCATCTCCTCTGAGAAGTATTTGCTCATTGAAGATAAGTAAAACTAATACTCCTGTGGCATTTTATACCTCATTAATGCTGTTTAACCCAGCACATATTTTCAATAGGTTGTAGTTAGGAGCAAGTCTATGTTACCTCTCAAATTTTGATAGAGTGTCTGCCATGCTCTAGACAATCATCATTGACCTTCAGTTGAAGTGAGTTAAGAAAGGTCAACAGGTGCAAAGCTAAAAAACAAGTCCTTGACCCACAGTGCTCTATGTGGGCCATTTTAGAAATATACTTTTAAAACTTTTATATCTTTTTATTTTCCCTAAATATATGCATATGTAATTTATCCCATTTTTAAAGAATTAGGAAGTGTTTATATAGTTGGAAGTTATTCTAAAAAAATGCAAGAATATGACCAACCTCATTTTAAGACTTAATTCATAGTAATATATATTTAGCTATATGCTAAATTAACTAAAGAAAGAAGGCACAAGGCAACAAACAATAGTTTTATTATTTGAATCCTAACAAAAAATGAAACTAAAATAGAAACTGCATTCAATGATGGATAATGAATACATTATCCTAAAGTGTGTGTGTGTGTGTGTGTGTGTGTGTGTGTGTGTGTAATATGTTTCACCCTATGCTCTTATAGTCCTAGATATCAAGTTTTATAGGGATCCATATGGTATGAAGATGGAGGACAGCCACTTAAAAGTCATTGTCTCACCAGTACTTGGCATATAATTAACATTCCACAAGCATTTTTTGAGTGAAGGAAAAGTCCTGTATTTCCTAGGATTTATATGTAGAAATTGCAGAAGTGATAAAGAATGACAGCTGAGATCAGTGGGCACATTACCATGGCTATAATTGACTCAGTACTTATTAATATGCTAAACCTCTAATCTATATGACACTGTGTATCAGCCTTTGTTCCATTGAATGTTCTTTTATCCTCACAACAAACTTATGTAGTAGATACACTACACTACCATCCATGGATACATTAAATTAATCTATGATACACTAATATTCTCCATACATTCATTTTATAAATGAGGAATCTGAATAGTGGCCCCCACAATTGAATAAATTGTCTAATTTCATAAAACCTCAGAGAGTGGGGCTGGAATTAAAACTTAGGTTGCCAGGCTGACTCCAGAGTACCAGCTCTTAACAGATGCCACTTCTCAATTGCCATATTTTTTATCATCTCGATTAGTTGAGATTCATCACTATTTCATAGCAAAGGAAACTGAGGCTCAAAAAGTTTATGTTTTTTCAGAAGACTTAAACCTAGCTAGTTGACACAATCAGAGTTAAAAAAACAATCTGTCCTTAAATCTTATTTTTCCTACTACTTTACACTCTCAATTCCTCATGACATTGTGAACTCATAATTGATGGAATACCTGTTACCACAAGGCAAGTAGATGTTCAACATATGCTGTAGTGCAGTGGTCAGCAAACTGTGGCTCAGCTGCAGTTTGCCACTCTATTGACTAATGAGTTTGCCCACCACTGCTGTAGTGTATCGTGTTTTTTTAAATTGAGAGTGTGAGAAGATCTCTCTCAAAAGTAGAGACGTTTTTGTGGACTTTGGGAGAAGAAAGAAGAAAGTGCTGAATTTTACTAAGCCTTTTCTGTCATAGGACTGTAGCTTTTTCCCCAAATGTGTTTGGATGTGAGACATGTTGATATTACTTCCATAATGAATTGCAACATTGACCCAAAAATCTGAAAAGGATTAATTTTGAGTGCTTTTATTAGCTTATGAATTTCATGTTAAGTCTTTCTTTAATTTTTCATGACTATGTATTTTAGACATTTCTCATTTCTAATAATATACCTTATTGGTTATAGTCATTATTGGTCATATTGTATAAGTAAACCATCAAGGTTATACATTAATCACAAAAATTACAGACAGTTATAAATCTAGATACTCTATGTTATATGCTGCTTTTGATTTAACATATGGTTCAGAGTCCTTTTCTAGGAAGTTCTAGATACTACTGATATCAGAAAACATAATGTAGTCAAATCTAAGTTGTTTGTAAACTGTGTTATACACTTTGTAGAAATTGCACACAGGTTAATATTTTACTCTTGGACAGCCTTGCAAATCTAGTCATACATTATTTGATTTACCTGGCTTTTATTTTTTTGTTACCTTACATAGTAAAATGACTTGGTTAACTCAACTGCCAAACTACTTTGTGCCTTTACCTGCACAGTTAATTTTGGCTAAAGAGAAAACATACATATATATGAATTGAATCTACTTTAAATCTATACTCAAAAACATCAAGCAGACCCTGGGTATATTTTTATTTATTTTGTTTTATTATATTTTTATTTGAGTCACCAGAAATATTCACTTGTGGTCCAAATCAAATGTTCAGCATCACAACAGGCCTGAAGGATTTGATCCCAAGCACAAGCCCACAAGGCAGGGGACCACACAAACCAAGGAGAGACAGCCACCCTGTATAAAAAGGGGAATGATGGCTTCACACACACTGATGACATGTTTGGACAGAGGCAAATCTCACATGGTCATTTCTGTTTCTTTTTAAATATGGATTGTGAGGTGATATTTTTTTTTCCCAGCTTAAAAAAAAAAAAGAGGCCCAAAAGTGCACATGTGAAGGGAAAAAAATGCAGAAATTAAGCAATAAAGTAGTTTTCCCTGGAGGCATATGAAGAAGAAAACAGAAAGTAGTGTTAAGACAATTCACTTTCTCACCATTGGGCTTCTTGTATTTTATTATTGGTCCACTAATGTCATTTTCTCATTCTAGCTTTGTCGTGTGTTCTTTCCTGGGATATTGGCTAAAATACTTCTATGAACTGTAAGAGAAGACCAGGGCCTCAGCCCAGCCCTCAGGTTCTGTGTTCTTTTAGGGATGGACGGTTCTGGAAAGGAACAAGGACTCCTAGCAGCCCATGGGTCCCTCAGCACCAGGGTGGTAGTCTCTCCTCTCTGTGGGTTGCATAAAAAAAAGGTCCTCTGTTTTTAGGATGGGAGGAGCAGAGGGCCAGGCAGCAAGATTCCAGTGGCTGGCTTGGCTTGTTTAGGAAGGAAAATTAAGCTTAATGAAAAGGCCATTTCTTGCTCCTCCAGGACCTCCAACTTCTCACCACCCTCCCAACTGCAGGTCCTCCAACAGAATGTGTCTCTGACCTTTGTTCCCAGAATCCATGTTGTGCTTTGAGATCAAGAGGAAGCCCTCCATCACCCTCACCTGACTGGGGCCAAGCCTCAGCCTCCCCCAGAAAGGTTCACACCTGTTTCTCCACAGTTATTTCCTAAGTTCTTTGATTTGGGATAAATATTCCCTACTTAATGCACAAGCAGAGAGGACTCAATTATGCCACCACTTTAGTAGATACTATTTTTTTTACCTTTTTTCTCTTCAAAATTCTTATACCACATCCCCCATCTCCATTATTAAATATGGCTTTACTTCCATTTCTCTGAGAAAATAGAAATAATCAAAACTAAATTTTCACATATGCTACAGTTGCTTTCACAAACCTGCCTGCAGATCTATTTTTTTTACTCTTCATTTTTTTTTTAATTCTTTTTGTGCTTGGGGATGAGCTCTTAGAGTACCTATTTAAGATGAAGACCTCCTCATATTAAGAAATAAATCTTTTCTCCTACTCAAGGACATCAGTTCAATAATTTTCTATTCTGCATCATATAACTTTTATATCCCACTGTCTTATTATAATAAACATACAAATATGCTGTAATATATTTCATTTTGAAAAAATAATCTCCTCTTGGTCATCCACTGCTCTCTAGCTATTAAATCACTTGTCTTTCATTGGCAAGACTTCTTGAAAGAGGAATCTCCAATTTCCCATCTCTTGCCCTTCCTTGAGCCCTTTCAAATCAGAGTTTTTGTCGCAAACAATAAGCCACTCTTGTTGAGATCACCAATGGCCAGCAAGTGGTCAAATCCAAGGGTTTATTCTCAGCCCTTATCCTACTTGTACAGGATTTAGAATTCAACTTTTCACAATTAATTTGTAATTTGTACAATAATGAGCATGAAGTTTCCTTCAAATTACTTTTAACATATTGTTTATCCCACTAAACAGGTGAGATATCTCATATTTATGACATTTCTGGGTTTCAGAGTATATTAATGTTAATTATTGTCATCATGTGACATGCACATCATCCCATGCACGGAGAGGTCGCTGGTTTGCCCAATTAGGGGATGTGCAGGAAATAGGAATTAGGAAGCAGCCAATGGATGTTTTTTTCTCTCTCCCTCTCTCTTCCTCCAAAATCAATTAAAAAGAAGGCAAAATTAGTGTTTTCTTACTTGTGAAAAATATTATTTTTATTATACATATTTGTATTGGGGCTGGGTGACATTTCCAAAAAGTAAAATATTTGGTTTATTTGCTAAATGAAAAATATCACTCAAATTCAAGCATTATATAGAAAGAAACAGTCATAAATGTAAGACGGGCCATTTGACATAGCTTATTTTCTGCATGTGGAAAATTTTCACTGATATGTTTGGTTTTAAGTAAGATGTTCTCTTATGTATGTGCCTTTTCTATATAGGTACCTAATAATGAACTCTGGTGAAAAAGTTAACTTTTTCACATTTGTGGTTTTGATGTTTTTAAATCTCTTGTCAGAATGACAAAGCTTTAGAGGAATGAGAAATGGCAAGGTGCTAGCAATTGGAGTTTAAGAATACATTTTTAGATAGAGTTCTGTTATCTTTTCAGGTTAGGTTCTCCCGGGTGATATGTAACCACAAGATTCAGTGTCTAAAATATAAATATGGTCTTTTTTCTCAGGAAACTCTTGAATTTTTGATGGGCAATTATTTGTTTTCTTTAGAATCCAATAATTTTCTTCCTTATGAAAAGGCCTTCAAAACAGTCAGAATCTTATTGCATAATGTCTTTTTTTCCCTTCTACATGCCTCATATTATCTCTTTCATTTCTGTAAATAATTTTTGCCTAGCCTCAGCTACAGTATGCCCTTTAAATATTTGTTCATGGCTTCTTATCCTCCTTACCTTTTGGCCAACTTACAATTGTTTAACTCTATTAATCTTTCTGTATAAGTAAATGCCATCAGTGCCTTAATCATTTCTGTGGCTTAGATTGTTCAATAATTACCTCATCCTTATTCCATCAAATGAGATGACTGCTGTTTTCATGAAAAGAATTTTATGCCAAGGCGCAGAAGATTGAATGCATCTGCTCTATCCCTCCTCTCTGAGGGTGGAGTCAAACTTGAATAGAGGAATGAGGCAATTGGACAAGTTTATGCAACATAGAAATCTTAACTTCATGCCTGACAAATAAAAGAAAAATGTAAGGAAAGTAAGCAAACATCTTCCCTGAATTTTCTGGGATTGAAAGCAGTGTATGCCACATCTCTTACTTCTCCCAGTCACAGGAAATAGTTGGTATTGTTTGAGTTTTCAAAGGAGAGAAGAAATGAAGTAATTTCTTCAGTGATTTATACTTGGCAGAAGTGATCTTTGATTGCAGGCCTAACAGATACAGGGTGTACATCTTTAAAATTAATTTGGTGGACCCTATATAATAACAATATTAAACATCATTTTCCAGAGTCTTTCTGGGTTCATTCCTGGGGTAGGTAGCCTAGAATGTCAGTCACAAGGTTTGCTTCTGTTCATTCTTACAGCCTCTATATGAGAGAAAAAGGCTGCTTTAGCAACCGCAATGACCGGCAATGCTGTGCATTTGAACCATCTCACATGGAAGTGATGTAATCAGCTATGTACCCACTTTTCCATTTGTCCAATGCTTTGAACACCAGGTTAACAAGCTGCATGGGATAGCAGAACCCAATCACGATCATTCCATCATCTCTTCGACTTTCTTCTTGGAGCAAGCCATCACAGAGCGTGTGGCAACGTTGAAGTTTTCCTGTAAGACTTGGAGCATTTTATTTTTGTAGAATTTTCCTATTTTTCACTCCAAGACCTTTGCATTTTTGAAAATTGTAAAAGTAATAAAAGTTGCTGAAGTATTAAAAATATAGCAACAATAAGCAAACATTTCCTCTTATCATGCCACTGCTGCTGACCTGATGCGATTTTTACCATTAGAAATGCCCTGGTATCCAAATGCTTCCAGGACTGTTATCATTTTTACTTTCTTGATGGTTTATTGTTGTACAGTCAAGTAAAACTGAGAATCACAGTACAGTATTAATCACTTTTTGCAACTTCTACACCAACAAATCAGCCTAAAGGTAAAATTTTCATATCTGCGTGGGTTTTTCTTTTGTCCCATGATAATAGTAGCAAGAGATTTATTCAGCACAATCTCTCTAGCTGCATTCATTTATAACTTAAATATTCTTATTGGTTCACTTTTTTAAAAAAGGATACAACAGCACTTTGCAAAATCTCTTTTGCATTGTTGTTACAATCACAGCTTTTTAACAGGAACTGAAATGCTGTCAGAGTTGGCTGGCTTATACTTCTGTTCCTTTTCTTCTACTTTCCCTTACAAATGTCCCTTGTCTTCTAAGGTTGTCCTGTTGATTTTTTCGTAAAATATGAATGAAAGGAAATACCCAAATCTCACCTGAACTGCCTCTCTCACACACTTCCATCACTATTATATACCACTATCCTTAAACAGCCCAACTTTCCACAAGCAGCACCCACCCTCCCAGGTGCGCTGGGGTAATGGTGAGAGTGTGGATTCAGACACGAGAAATGCTGGGTTGCACTGTACCTCTTGCCAGCTGAGTTCTCAATGCCTGCGCAAACTCCAGTGCATCTGTCTATTACTAAGTGGACACCTCTATTCAATGAGCAGGTTGGATAAGATGCTTTGGAAGACACCTTTTAGTTTTAAATTCTTCTTTTGCTCAATTGTTTGCCTTATAGGTAACATTTGAATTAAAAGACCATCCTTCTACGGAGCAGAATTATCCTCTCAGTGGTCTGTTCTCAGTGTCAGTCCCCCTGCTCCAGAATCCCATCTCTTCATGCTTCTGGAACGCTTGTGCTTTTGGATTTACTCTGGTTCCATGCTTTATGTTCGCTGATCACTGAATACAACTTGGACATAGTTGGTGAATTATCCTTTTATGTTACATCTATTTATTCTACTATTTATTAATTATAGCCAATAATTATAATCTTGTCTATTGTTCAAGTTTGAGACAACAGAATCTAAAGGTGTTTCTGTGTGTGTATGTATGAAAAAGAGAGAGTGTATGGTGTATGTGTGTGTGTGTATGTATGTGTATATAAATAAAATGATTAATGCAAAGCATGCTATATGTTGAAGATAAAACAGGAGGTATAAAAACTGCTAAGAATGTTCAACTTAAAATTTATATATATACTAGAGGCCCAGTACACAAAATTTCATGCACTGAGTGGGGGTTCCCTCAGCCCAGTCTGCACCCTCTCGCAGTCTGGGACCCCTCACTCCTTGGCTTCTGCCACCGCTACTGCACTTGCCAGCCATGAGCCTGGCTTTTGGCTTCTGGCCGCATGGCGCTCCACCTATGGAAGCATACTGACCACCAGGGGACAGTTCGTGCATTGAGCATCTGCCCCCTGGTGGTCAGTGTACATCATAGCAACTGGTCATTCTGCTGATTTGCATATTAGCCTTTTATTATATAGGATTTCAAATTGGTGTGCTCAGCCCCCCTAACTTCTCACTCCTGTAATTATCTACTCCATATTTATGCAGATAAAAGCTACAATTCCCCTGTATTCACAGATGTGAATATTCAGACAAAATGAAAAAGAAGCTTACTCAGATCTCTACCAAAAGAAACTTACTTGATTCTTTACTAAAAGTCAATACTTCTAGAACTCAATTCCTTTAGACTTATTTATTTATTGATTTATGCCTTAACAAACTTCATCATATTTTTCTGGGGTTGACATCTGCACAGATTTTTCTTTGAAAAAATTAAAGCTTTGTAACACATGACACAGTTACATTAGGTACTAAATTGAAGCTTATATGAAAGGAATAAAGCTTCAACGAGGGAATGTGAAAACAATGAGAAGTCTGGAAAAAAAGGTGTAACTGAAATGAATGGACACACACACGCACACACACATGCATGCACATGTGCATCTGCAATTTAAATTAATGTCAGGTTCCCTTAGGGATTTCAATCTTCAATTTTAAATTTTGTTAAGTGGTATTGAACACATTCCTCAAGAACAGCATACCATGCCCATAAATAGCAACTAGAATGCATTTAAAGAACGCAATAAAAAAACTCAAACAGAAAACGGGGAAAAGTAATCTAATGGCAACATTTGAAGGACTAGAAAAATAAGATCATTAGATATTAACCAGTTAAATAGAGACAGCAACCTCTATTTTTGGAAGAGATAGTGAAGCACTAAATAAATGATGTTCTCTATTTTTAAAGGTTGAGTTAATCAAACATAGAATTAAAGCTATTGGATTTGTATCAAAAATGCTGGTTTTGAAAGTAGGTTAGGTTAGACTAAAGTGTTTCTGATTAGCCAGTGAAAATGTAGATTCTAAAAACCATGACAGGGTTTGAAACAGGAGAAATAACCTTTAGTAAAAATCTCAGTAAATAGTACTTTTCCTAATGAAGAAAATAATTATAAGTCAAGAGGATTCCTTTATGCTTCAGGGAGATGGTTATGTGGTAATTAGCACTGGCATCCAAGGTGATTCCATTTAAAGTGCATTAGACGAAAGTGGTTTGATTAAAAATTCTGGCTTAATGGCTGCTGTATTGGCTGCAAGCATCTTATTTCATGAGGGAAAATGTGAATGATCCATCTACTGCATATACTGATATGTGATTTCAAGTTGTAGTTAAGATAGTACATCACAGAAAGGGGAGTTTTGATACTTGCCTTATTCTTAAAAAATATATGAGCCTCTTTCATTCAGATATTTCTGACCACCCCCAAAATAATAAAAAAACAACAACTTAAATTGAAACACCATCAGGAAGCTAAAAATAGTACAGAAGAGAGAGAGAGAGAGAGAGAGAGAGAGAGAGAGAGAGAGAGAGAGAGAGTTAAATGTAGAAGCTATAGTCAGCAAACAGAATTCTAAAAGTTGGGGACCTTGTACACTCTTGCATGTATTGCTCTGGCCAAGTAGTTGTATCTTTAAGCATCTGTTGACCATATTCTAAGGGATTGGTAAACTGGTACCCTGAGATATTCTCATTGTTGCAAATAAATATAAGACAATAAATATCTTAGCTGATCAAACTTTACTGCATTGAACCTCATAAAAACTCTTTAAAATAGACCATATTATGGCTATTTTTCACAAAAGAATGGAAGCTTATGGATATTAGTAATATTTTCTGGGTCATTTAATCTATATCAGAGGAGCAGTAGAATTAACAACCTTGTGTTTTTGGATTTCTAGTGTGAAAGCTTTCACACTGATCCAACTACCTTCTTCCCTGAAGGTTTCTTGATAATGAAAAGTTCTTGTCCCTCATTCTGGGAACAAGTTGCAAATTGAGTGAACATTCTTCCCAATCAGGGTTGGATGTTTGCCCTTGGAAAGTGGGGGGAAGATGATAAGAAATATAGCTCCAGTTCACCTCCCACCTCTTCTTTCTCTTATGTGCCTCTCTATAATTATGAGCAATTCCACTACATTTATTTTCAGAAAAACTAGCTTATTTTTATTGCTCCTGGCTTCCAACTGCTTGCTTGCCTGCCTTCTTGATTGCCCCTAACCACTTCTGCCTGCCAGCCTGATCACCCCCTAACCACTCTCCTGCCAGCCTGATTGCCCTTAACTGCCCTTCCCTGCAGGCCTGGTCATCCCTAACTGCCCTCCCCTGTAGGCCTGGTCACCCCCAAATGCTCTTCCCTGCAGACCCAGTTGCCCCCAACTTCCCTACTCTTCCGGCCTGGTCACCCCTAAATTCCTTCCCCTGTAGGCTTGATCTTCCCCAACTGCCCTCTATTGCAGGCCTCCCAACTGCCCTTCCCTGTGGGACATCTTGTGGTAGCCATTTTGTGTCCACGTGGGGGCAGGATCTTTGATCCCATAGGAGTAGCTATCTTGTGTGTTGGCGTGATGGTCAATTTGCAAATTACCCTTTTATTATATAGGATAGAGGCCTGGTACATAGGTGGGGGCCAGCTGATTTTCCCTGAAGGGTGTCCCGGATCAGGGTGGGGGTTCCCTTGGGGTGATGGGGTGGCCTGGGCAAGTGGACTGTGGTGGTTTGCAGGTTGGCCACACCCCCCGGTGACCCAAGCAGAGGCCCTGGGATCTGGGATTTATTTATCTTCTGAAGGCCAGGACAGACCAATAAGTTTTTCTTCCTCCATCGCCGGGGAAACCCAAGCCTCCTGCTCGCTCTGTGGCCACAGCCATTTATGTTGGGATTTATTTATCTTCTGTAATTGAAACGTTGTAGCCTTGAGAAAAGGCCAGGGCCAGCCAGAGTGGGTGGAAAGCTTGGATTCCTCCATCATTGGGAAAACCCAAGCCTCCTGCTTGCTTCATGGCCAGCTGCCATTTTGGTTAGGTTAATTTGCATACTTGCTCCTGATTCCCTGGTTGGCGTGGCTTGTGGGTGTAGCAGAGTGATGGTTAATTTGCATGTTTCTTTTTTATTAGTGTAGCTATTGTTTCGCTTTTTTTCTTGATGCTTTCTATTGTACATTTTTGTGTGTTAGTTATTTCTGTTCTTAACTTTATTTCCTTCTATTTTCTTTAGACTTAATTTGCAGGTTTTTAAACTTGTAGGAAATATAAATTTTAAGCTTACTAAGTTTAAGCCTTAAGGAGCTTAAGCATACATTTAAGAATATAAATTTATCTGTAAGCATGGCCCCTCTAAGCATTTACATTTAGCTGCAATGAATAAGTTGTGCTGTGCTATATCTTAATTTTCATTTAGTAAAATGTTTTCTAATCCCCAGTGTAATTTTTTTCTTTGACTCATGAGGATTTAAGTCTTTAATTTTCAAATATTTAGAGATTGTCTAGTTATCTTTTTATAAAAATAAATAATTAAATGCCAAGGTTAAATTCACCACATTCAGAGAACAAAGAAATATGTGAACATTGACAAATCTTTTTTTAGATGACAGGTGCAACATTTTATTGTATATTAATTATACAACTTAGTTAATTGTGTAATTTAAATGTTCTCTTTTAAGTTGATTTGCATGCCTTCCCTTTTGTTAGTTACTGAGTTAGCTGTTATAAAAACCTCCCATATGATTGCAGATTTTCCACATCTCCTTTATGTCTGTCAGTTTTTGCCATAGATTAATATAAAATTATTATTATATCTACTGGTACATATGCCCTTTTATGATACTGCCCTGATTTTTGCTTTAATGTTTACTTTTAGTATAACTATAACAACTTTTGTTTGGTTTAATATTTGTATGGTGATTTTTTTTCATAATTTAAAATTTTCTATATCCTTATACTTAAGGTGGACACTATATCCTTATACTTAAGGTGGACACTATAAGTAAGGATTTATTTGGCTTTGCTTTACTTTTTTTGTTTTAAACACCATTTAACATTCTCTGACTTTTATTTGGAGTATATAGTTTATTTACACTTAATGAAATTATTGATTTAATTGAGTTGAATTATATCTCTTTTTTAATATATAATTTTATTGATTTCAGAGCTGAAGGGAGAGGGAGAGATAGATAGAAGCATCAGTGATAAGAGAGAATCATTGATTGGCTGCCCCCTGCACACTCCACACTGGGGGTCAAGCTGGTAACCCAGATATGTGCCCTGACTGGGAATTGAACCGTGACTTCCTGGTTCACAGGTAGATGCTCAACCATTGAGCTACACCAGCTGGGCTTAATTATATCTCTTAATATTTGTTTTCTATTTGTCCAACCTATTTTATGTTCCTTTTTGTTTTCTTGTATTCTCTTAATGTGTTAAGAATATTTTTATTACTCCACTTTTCCCTAGTATTAGACTGAAGCTTATAAATCGATTGCAATATATTTTAGTGAGAAACCTGAGTATTACTACATTTAATGTTGATGTAACAGAATGTAATATAAGTTTGAATACTTAACACTTTTAATACAATATGAGAACCTTAGTATACTTTGTCATTTAGTGCGTCATTTTTTGTTCCTTATTATTATGCTTTTATTTCTAAGTATATTTAAAACTCATATAAGTTATTGCTTAATACACTCAATATTTATTTAGATATTTTCCTTTTAATTACTCTTTATTTCTTTCTATATTTTTATATTATATATGTAATTTTTCCCTCTGCCTACTTGTCTTATTTTTTATTACTATTATTTTAGTGCAGTGCATTTGTTATAAATTCTGTCAGTTTTGTTTGCATAAAAATAATTTGTTTTTGTCTTTGAATAGTATTTTTACTGGGTGTAGAATTCTAGATTGGAAGTTATTTTCTTTCCTTATTTTAATGATGTCATTTCATTCTCTTCTGACTTCCATTATTTCCTATTGAAAATTCAACTATCATCTTATCATTTCTCATTTGAAGGGAATATGTTATCATTTTCTCTGGATGCTTTTATGATTTTCTTTTGTCCTTTAGTTCAGCAATTTTATCATGATGTGACTAACTGTCATTTTATTTGTATTTATCTTGGATAAGGTTTGTAGCACATTCTGAATCTGGGATATAAGATTTTGTGTCAGTTTTAGATTTTTTTTTATTATACTCAAACTAGAGGCCTGGTGTACGAAATTTGTGCACTGTGCAGGGGGTGGGGGAATATCTTCTCACAGTCTGGGACCACCTGCTCTTTACTGTGCACCTGCTTGCTGCTCCTTAGTGCTGCCATGGAGGCAGGAGAGGTTCCCGCCACTGCAGCTGTGCTTGCCAGCCATAAGCCCAGCTTCTGGCTGAGCAGTGCTCCTCCTGTAGGGGTGCATTGACTACCAGGGGGTAGCTCCTGCATTGAACATCTGACCCCTGGTGGTCTGTGTGCATCATAGTGACTGGTTATTCCAGTCGTTCTGCTATAAGAGTCACTTAGGCTTTTATTATATAGATATATTTCACCCTTCTCTCACTTCTGTCTTTGTAGAACTTCAATTACATTTATGTTCATTCATTTCATTATGCCCCACATGTTCTACTCTCTTTTCTAAATTTTATACATTATCATGCCCTGTGCCTTAGTCTGGATACTGACAATTGAGTTACTTTTCAATTATTTAACCCTTATATCTTTTGGTATTAACACTCATCTATTGACATTTTTCTTTCAATTATTTCTTTCAAATTTAGAAGTTCCATTTCATTATTTCATTCTTGTCTTTATATTTTCATGAACTGTGATTAGTGTTATATCATTTCTTCTATTTCTTTAACTATATTGATCAAAGTTAGTTTAAAGTCTGTTTCTGTTAACCATAATATCTGAACCACTTAAGCATCTGTTTTAATTTCTCTTTTTCTCTTCAATATTTTTGTATTTTCTTTGGTAATTTTGGCCATTTTTATTTAATATTGCACATTTTGGATAGAAAACCATAAAGGCTATCTATGATTCTATGATTCTATTTTCCTTATAGAGTATTGGGGAGGGTTATAATTAGAGTAGGGGTAGGAAATCCCAAATTATTCTAATATGGATTATATTTGAAGATTATTTTCAGGTGTATGTATGTGTGTGGTCTATTTCTAGTTTGTTTGTTTGGTGTCTGTTTTTTTTTTTTTGTTTTGGGCTAATGTATATCTTTGAAGTGGTTTCAATTGAAAGTCTGGATTTGCCAAGCTATTACTACTCATTAGCAAGCATGAGCTCCAATTTTTGGCTCCTTAGCATTGTGGATTGCCAAATCCTTTGCTTTAATCTTTAGCCTTTTTCCTTCCTACATTCCTGTAACAGCACATTATTGAGAGACAGAATGTGAAATATTGGCCTCTCGTCTTGGTTGCCTGGGAAGCTCTCTAAGGCATTCAATAAAATTTATTTCTTAAAATAATCTAGCTTTTATATTTGGTAGGAGAATCGATCTTATACTGATTAGTTGTTCATAACTTGAAGGTAAATTGTTTTCCCAATTTTAAATCTAACTTTCAGAGAAACTGGCAATTAGAAATTATTTTCCTTTTTGTTTTCTATTTCCTGAATATAGAAAGAAAATCAGTATTAAAAGAGAAATTGAGAGAGTTTTTGTGATTAATAAGTATGATAAACTCTTCAGTACAATTTTTTTTGTAAGTCATTTGGATTTATTGAAAGAAAATTTTTTTATCAGTTTTTTAATTTTATTTGACCTACTGATTAAACTCATTTCCAGTTCTAATTTCTCATAAAATCTGGGACAAAGAAGAACATTTTTGTCAATAATTGTTTCTGGATATACATCTTTTGTATAGTATATCTGCCAAGCTACTATACTAATATTGTCAGCTAGAGTTATCTTAAACCTTGTGTGTTTTATTGTAAAAAATGTGTTATTCTTTCATTCTTCAAATTTGTTCTCTAACAGTTGCAACAACAAAGTTGTAGATTATTAAGCCACCTTCTATAATGTTAAGAAATTGCGGGTTTACCTTGTAAAGAGTAATATAAAAATTTGTGAGTATTCAAATTTGTGGGTATCTAATTACAAGAAAGATGAAGTAGTATATTCCAAGATCCAGGCTGCTATGAATACTCCAGACAATATTCTTATTCTTACTCATATATACTCTGAAGAAATTGGAGTATCCTGACAAGAAATTGAGTATTTCTACTTGAATTCAGTGGCACTTTTTGATGCTGGTGCTAGTTCAGGACCCTCCCCTAATTGTCTTGGTGTTGCAGAGCTCTTTAGATTAGTTGATGCATTCTTGCCTCTACGTTTAATTTGCTTCAGTTACTTTTCTTGTACATCTGTGTTTGCATTTTTGTGCCCTTATCATGAGAGTAATTATTTTTCACTGCCTTTAAAAGTTTTTGCAAATTTGAATGATTCTTTGTCTAAAGAGAAAGACTATGTTATATTTATTTATGTCCAGGGTGAAAACAAGGCATTTGTACTGTGCAAAACCAACTTTGAAAGAATTAATCTGGGAGAAAATAAAGGGGGAAATGAAGAAGAAATTCATAAAATGCTTTACCTGATAGAATTATGGACTGAAATTGATGGCCTTACTTTATGAATGACTTAAGGAATTTGAAAGTAAATTAAGTGAGCAAACTACAAAATATTGAAAATCCAATGGATTTTTAAAAAAAGACAATATGTTTTGGTAAAAGTAAAATGATTCTTCCCAAATAGTCATTATGAAATGAATAACATAAAAGCTCTTTAGCATATTCTCACATAAAATTATGGCAAAATGAAATACATTTAGACCTTGATATAAGGAAATCTAGTGGTAGATATTAACTGAGTCTTGAAAAGTTAAATTATCAACTATATGTTTAGGAAATAATTTATCTTAAAAGTCCTAGATTAATGATTTGGGAAAAAATGATCCATAATAGATAAATATTTTCTTTTTGTCCCTTAAATGGGAAACATATTTTTTAAATCTATTATGCTTTGTTGCCTTAGGTTATGGTAGAGATAATATTTTTCCTTTTTCCATACTGGGCTCTCAATTTTATAAATACAAATTGTGCTGGAAATGCAAAATGAAAAGGTAATTAGTACTAGAGTAAAGAAGCACAAATATATTTCACAGTCTTGATTAGTAATACCATGGTTATTGAGTTGATTCTTCCTCAGCTTTCTATATTCTTTAAACAGCAGGTAGCCAATGAAGACAATAGGCCTTGAATAAATTCATCTTATCACTTCCACCTCCCCCATAGCTCTCATATCTGTGCACTCAACATCCCATTGCTCCTGCCTCTGAGAAATGCACTGCCATCTATAGTATGGTCACAGGGATAGTATTTTAACTACATGCATCATATCTGACAATTCAGTGACAATACATTAAACATCTCCCTATGATCTTGTCCCTTGCCTACTTTAACTTATTGACCAACCATAGTCTCAGGATAAAATTCATTTTGATGTAATTTACCCGACCTCTTAAGTTTTGGGTAGTAAGTTATCCACCATTTCAGCCTCATTCCATGGTTTTGCTCCTTTTTTATTTTTTTAAAAAAATATTTTAATTGATTTCAGAGAGGAAGGAGAGGGGGAGAGAGAGAGAAACATCAATGATGAGAGAGAATCATTGATTGGCTGCCTCCTGCATGCCCTCCACTGGGGATCGAGTCCACAATTTGGGCATGTGCCCTAGACTAGAATCCAACCTAGGACCCTTCAGTCCACAGGCCGATGCTCTACCCACTGCGCCAAACCAGCTAGGGCTCCTCACGTCTTTAGAATAATGTATGCAATTTATGTAGCATCCTGTGAAATTGGTTGCCCAAGTATTTTTATATCTACTTTACAGAGAGATTTGGGAGGCTATGACTGACCTCAAACCATACTGCCAATAAATGGATGAAGCTCATGTTCTTCCCAAGGGTGTGGTAAGGCCAGTCCATTGTCAAACTACAGATTTAGTTCCTGGGGAGTTCAGGAATATGAGGACAAACTATCCCACTGTTTTCTGAAAATTCATTTTCCCTGAAACCATATAACACTGGGATTGTTTTGTTTTGTTTTGTTTTGTTTTTGAAGGGGGGAGCATTGTATGAGTTATAACAAGTTTAATTCCTTTTACTTCACATGTTCAATGGCCCACATAATTGCAAAGCAAAGGCATTTCCTCTCTACTGTTAAGAGAATTATCCAGTTAGGAGTATTTTGATCTTAATTAGCTTTTACTAAGCCTTTTCTGATGTATATGCGGCTAACTGGTAAACAATTAGGGTGAAGATTATTTTCCTTTGTTTCTCAAGTACACTTTAAAGACTTTTCAAAGACAATGTATATGGAAATCTTCATGTCAAAAGTTTTTATGTAATATATGGCAGGTTTCTTTCAGAGACAATTATGAGTTTTAATAAGGGACACAATTTTTTAAAAAAATACACCAAGAAATGTAAAAAGGAACCCGCTTGTTTTGCGTCATTGAATTGAATATGAGCTGTCCATTTTCTTATTATTTTTCCCCTGCTATGCAAACCCTAGATGTCTTAAAGTTTAACCTTTAATACTACTAACAATTGTGCTGCAAGTCAGATGAAATAACTGGGTAACTCAGTCTCTTTACCTCTGACATGGACATTCTCAGACTCTGCACTTGTACATATAGCTCTCAGTTCACATCCTCTCCTCCTGTTTCTAATATGATCCATCAGAAGCATTAATTAGAAAATTTCTTTGTGACTATTGGAATAAATGGAAACTCTGTAATTATTCACTACTATATTCAGCAGCTTTGAAAATAGGGATTGAAGCCTAGATGTACATCTTACTGTGTGAATACTGTCAAATTATTTATTTGGTTAAATCTCAAATATGTATTTAAATAAATAAAATTAAATAATATTAATTGATTTGTGTTCTTAGTATTGTGCTTAACACATACTGAATAATGACTAAATGATGGCTGTCATTATTATTATTACTGTTTGCATCACCACAACATTTTTGGAAGATCTGAACAAAGCATGAGGACTGTTCTTTCTGTGTGGATCATAGAGGAATGAGGAGAGAGAAGGGTTCATGCTGCTATTTCTAGACGTGAGGATGCATTTTGGAAGTAGGCTGCAATGACCTGTTCCTCTGTGATGCTTCTGTCTGAATGCTGGGAGACAAAGGGACCCATCTCCATGAGGAGCATCCACACAGCTTGAGAGAGGGAAAGGAGAGGGCTTTTTGAGGATCAAGGTGTCCGGAGTGTGGTGACCAGAGGTGCTCTTGTAGAAGAAGAGGCACAGACAGAGGCTAGAGAGTCCCCCCATACAAACTATTCTACTTCACTTTATTATTGTTTCCAGTTTCTCCAAAGATTTGGAGATTAGGGATTCTAATTTAAATTTCTGTAAAAGGAATAGTGAAAATAAATTGTAGAAGCAGGGTACCTCTGCTTAGCTTCTCCTAAGTGCCAAGTGTAGTCCTCAAATTAGTACATACCTAATCTCACTAGTGGGTCTATCTTAATGGGTGGACATTACTCCACTTGTCTTTTTACAGATGCAAAAACAGGCTCTGAAAAGTTAGGCATTTATCTGACAAACGAATCTCAGAGTACCTGAGCCCATACATTTTTGTCCCAAATCCAGGCATTTTTCTATCTCAAATCGCATTCTCTCTAGACTCTAGAGTAAGACCTGCAGATGTCTGAGCAGAAGGCTAGAGGAAGTGCTTGGATCTCTGTTGTATTGTGCAAGGCGTGACCAGAGGATCACTTGGTTATAGGATCCCCCATTGCTTTGGTTTGCTTTCATGAATTTACAGATATGTGAACTCTGAGCTCTGACTGAGTAGCATTTTGTTCCAGCTTGTCATCTGTGTGGAAGTAGAGCATTGTTGTGACAACCCATATTGTTATAACCTATTTTATGCGGTCCTCTCTGTGTTGGAGGGTTCTTTTTTATTAATTCCAATTTTATTTAAAGCTTTGCCTTTCTGAGATGACCTTGTGAACTACAGATCTCATTTGAATAGAGGGACTTATGTGAACAGCAGTCACCAAATGGCTCTCCCTGGCACACTGCAGAGCAGAGCCGATGTAAAGATTTCATGAAGGAGTCCTAGCAAGTCAGCATTAGTCCATTCATGGGATTGGTGTTTTCTCAGGTAAGGCAGGGAACACTATTTGCTAATGGAACTTACTGGTATTTCACAGATGTGAGCTGATGAGGATAGAAACCAAGCTATTGTACAAGAATGCCTCAAGCCACTCCCAAGAAAGCTACTGAAACCTGCCCATAAGCACTTCTTACCTTGTATTCAGGCTTTGGCCTAAATCAAGACTTATATCAGAACTCAGCTGTAACATTTTTTTCACTATGGAGAAGTTATGTTTTTGCCCTGTTTTACGTTGTATTGTCTAAATAAATTGAGCTTTAAAATTAAACAAAGCTGGCTTAGTAAAACATCTAATCAATGAAACAAGAACTAGTTCCCCATGGAGAGGGTAAAAGTACATTTCATAAACAGTGGGATATCTAGGTGAGGACTTGCTGCAGGGCAGTGTTTCAGTAGGTGTAAAGGAAAAGGGAATAGTTTGAATAAAGATGCATGTATTAAATACGAGTTATATGTAGGCAAAGAAGGACCACAAAACAAAGGTACTCTCAGAGCTCAAAACATACCATATTTAGAATCAATTATCTCTCGAACTAACTGGGCAATGGTAGGCAATGATATGTGTTCTCAGGGGCAAGTTTTCTTCGTGTATTACATGGGTTGTGTTAAAATGGAAACAAGTAGAGCTCATTAAAAGTTTCTAGGTCAAGTAAGCATATACCAAAGCTCTATTTCCCTTTCTTTAATTTAATGAAAGATCAACTTGACATTTTGCTTTTGAACTCTGGTTTGTAACTTACTTCCCAACATAGAAATGGACAGATTTCTGCAAGTGTGGCTTTATAAACATGTTCAGTTGTGTCTATTCTATTTATTTATGCATCCTTGATTAAATTTAGGGGATAAGAAAATTTTTATAATTAAAAATTTTTGTTATTACTGATATTGAGACACCACATTTATCTCCAATTCATTTCTTCTCATATGTTTCTACATGATAAAAGACAACAGCTCTCCAGGCAGGTGAAAATTGTAGCTCAGATTTTTCTCATCTGTTTCTACACTAAGTCAGTCATCATGATACTTAAATTTTATTTTTTTAATTGGTACTCCTTTTGAAGCTTTCACACAATAGTACACAAGTAAGATAAATAAATCTCTTAAGAAGTGTTAACCTAAAAATAAAAGGCTTTTCAAAATGAGAGGCAATAAGCATGTATTTGAGATCAAAGAGAATAGATATGCGAACACATTGACTAATCCAGCCAGAACCCAAACAGTGATCCAATTAGGAGACAAAAGCCAGGTGTGTTGATGCACAAGGGAAGGAAAAATTCCATCAATAGAAAGAAAGCATTTCTGTTGGGGAAGAACATAGTGGTGTTTATTTATTTGTTTAAAAACCTGTTTTTATAGGGAGAGTGGGGAAGAGGGAGAGGGAGAGAGAGAGAGAGAGAGAGAGAGAGAGAGAGAGAGAGAGAGAGAGAGAGAGAGAGAGAGAGAGAGAAAGAAAGAGAGAGGGAGAGAAACATTGATGTGAGAGAGATCTGTTGCTTCCTGTATGCACCCTGACCAAAGATCAAACCTTTAGTCTGGGCCTGTGTCCTGACTGGGAATTGAACCCACCACCTGTGTGAGCACAGGATGATGCTCAGCCAACTGAGCCACATGGACCAGAGCATAGTGGTATTTATTTTAAAGTGTATTTTTAATCATCAGTTTGGTAGCCATTAGTCCAGTAGTCATATTTGCATTGTTATTACCCTTGCAAACCATTCTTTGGGACACAGTGTTGCTTTATTTAGGTCCAGTCCAGAGCTGGTTTGCCCATTTTAACATTCCAAAGGTGCAAGACAGTTTCTTTGGGATGGTAGCTCCAGCTCCAGTTTGAAGTGGTTCTGTTTATGTATATTGTTGCGTTTGTGGTGTGTGTGTGTGTGTGTGTGTGTGTTTGAATTTCCTTTTTTTCCCATTTTCTTTAAAGCATTATATGTGTACATATCTTCCCATTGCCCCTCCCCCACATCCCATTCCCATACATGCCCTCACCCCCCAGTGTCTTGCGCCCATGGGTTATACTTACATGCATGCATACAAGTCTTTCGGTTGATCTCTTATCTACTTTACCTCTCCCTAATCTTCCTGCTGTAATTTGACAGTCTATTTGGTGCTTTACTGCCTCTGTATCTATCTTTTTGTTCATCAGTTTATCATGTTCTTTATTATCCATAAATGAGTGAGATCATGTGATATTTTTCTTTCATTGACTGGCTTATTTCACTTAGCATAATGCTCCAGTTCCATCCAGATTGTTGCAAATGGTAAGAATGCCTTCCTTTTTATGGCAACATAGTATTCCATTGTTAGATGTACCATAATTTTCTGATCCAGTCATCTGCTGAGGGGCACCTAAGCTGTTTCCAAATCTTAGTTATTGTAAATTGTGCTGCTATGAACATAGGGGTGCATTTGTCCTTTCTGATTGGTGTTTCTAAGTTTCTTAGGATAATATTACTAGGAGTGGGATTGCTGGGTCAAATGGGAGTTCCATTTTTAGTTTTTGGAGGAAACTCCATACTGTTGTACTCAGTGGCTGACCAGTCTGCATTCCTACAGGAGGGTTCCTTTTTCGCCAACATTTGTTCTTTGTTGATTTGTTGATAGCCATTCTGACAGGTGTGAGATAGTACCACATTGTCGTTTTGTTTGCATCTCTCGGATAATTAGTGACTTTGAGCATGTTTTCATGTGTCTATTGGCATTCCTTCTGTCTTCTTTTGAAAAAATTCTATTTAGGTTCGTTGCCCATTTTTTTTTTATTGGATCATTTATCTTCCCTTTATTAAGTTGTATAAGTTGCCTGTAGATGTTGGAGATTAAACCTTTATCAGTGATAATATTTGCAAATATGTTCTCCCATTCAGTGGGCTTTCTGGTTGTTTTGTTGATGGTTTCTTTTGCTGTGCAAAAGCTTTTTATTTTGATGTAGTCTCATTTGTTTATTTTCTCTTTAGTTTCCATTGCCCTAGGAGCAGTATCAGTGAAGAAGTTCCTTCGGCATATTTTGATGCCTGTATATTTCTCTAGTATTTTTATGGTTTCCCATCTTATGTTTAAGTCCTGTATTCATTTTGAGTTTATTTTTGTGTATGTTGTAAGTTGGTGGTCTAGTTTCATTATTTTTTTGCATGTATTTGACCAATTTTCCCAACACCATTTATTGAAGAGATTGTCTTGACTTTATTGTATGTTCATGCCTCCTTTGTCAAATATTATTTGAGCATAGTGGTTTGGGTGGATATCTGGATTCTCTATTCCATTGATCTATGAGTCTGTTCTTATGCCAGTACCAGGCTATTTGAGAACATTGGCTTTGTAATACAGCTTGAAATCTGGTATTGAGATCCCATCTACTTTCTTCTTCTTTTTTAGAATTTTTGTATTAGGGTATTTTTTTATTCCAGATGAATCTTTGCGGAGTTCTTTCTAAATCTGTGAAATATGCCATTGGTATTTTAGTGGGGAGTGCATTTAATCTATAGATTGCTTTGGGTAGTATGGACATTTTAATTATGTTGATTCTGTCAATCCATGAACATGGTTTGTTCTTCCATTTGTTTACATCTTTCTCTATCTCTTTTTTCAGTGTTCTGTAGTTTTCCACATATAGGTCTTTTACCTTCTTAGTTAAGTTTATTCCTAGATATCTTAATTTTTTTGGTGCCATGGTAAATGGATTGCTTTTTCAGTCTTTCTATAATTTTATCTACTATTGGTGTATAGAAATGCCATAGATTTCTTGGCATTAATTTTGTATCCTGCTACATTGCTGAATTCATTTATTAAGTCTGTTAGTTTTTTGATGGAGTCTTTTGGGTTTTTTATATACAATATCATGTCATCTTCAAATAAGGACAGCTTTACTTCTTCTTTTCCAATTTGGATGCCTTTTATTTCTTCTTGTTGTCTAGTTGCAATGGCTAATACTTCCAGTGCTATGTCGAACAGGAATGGTGAGAGTGGGCATCCCTGTCTTGTTCCTGTTCTTAGGGGAAATGGTTTTAATTTTTGCCCATTGAGTATGATGTTAGCTGTGGGTTTATCACATATAGCTTTTATTATGTTGAGATATGATCCTTCTATAGCTACCTTGTTGAGAGTTTTTATCAAAAAATGGTGTTGGATTTTTTATTTTTTATTTTTCCCCTTATTGCCCTCCCCACTCCCCCCCACCCCCCGTACATTCCCTCATCCATGTCCCTCTCCCCCCACCCCCTCCTTCCCCCATTGCCCTGTACCCACTGGCTATCCCTACACACAAATGCATACAAGTCCTTTGGTTGATCTCCTATAGGCCCCTCCTCCCCAACTTCCCCTGCCTTCTCACTGTAGCAGGACAGTCTGTTCATTGTTTCTTTGCCTCTGGGTCTGTCCCCCCCACCCCCACCCCCGCCTGATTCTTGTCTTTAAAAACATCTTTCCCCTGTAGGCTAGAAATAAACCCACCAGAGCAAAAGAAAAAAAATGATTGAGTCCCAATTTCAATGTCTGATGGCTTTGAGACCCAGTTTCAATGTCAGACAGTTCCTTATATGTACATGTCATCAATGGTATCTGGATGGTGGACAAATGGTGGTGATGTCAGTCCGACCCTCTCTGGTTTGGTCCTGGGCATCCTGTAGCGATGCTCAGCTGCTAACGGCTCACATGGCAAGGCATCGTCATTGTCTTCCATCTCTGGACTGTTTCTCCTCTTGCCTTCGTGGTTGACACAGACCTGTCAGTTCCTCTCTGTTGCAGGAGTCCACTTGGTCTTGGAGTTGTTTTCTGAAAGTATATAAACATATTCTCGACTAAGAGTTAATAAAAGAATCTTTTCTATAAAATTCACTTGGGGTCCTTTTTATTTTTCCCTACCTGCTTTTCCTTTGGCTTATTTTGACACCATGTGTGTTTTTCATGGGTGTCTTGGTATTAGCATTATAAATGGAAATTAATTTTCTAAAGTGAAAATTTTCTTAATGTAATTTACTTACTGGATATTTTTCCTTACATACTATTATCCTACTCCCCCCCACCCCCATATTTTTGATTAATGGGGAATTTGGTAAAATTTTTAATGTAACCTTGATAACTTTAAATTTTAATTTTGTACACAGATATGCCTGTTTTCTGTTCATTACATATTAAGTAATTTTACCATGAGATGAGCTATCAATAGAAATTTTAATTCCTACTTTAGAAACAGTTTTTTATCCAGTACACTTAAAACTTGGGTGTTCGCTTATTTCAGTTCGCCAATTTAAATTAATCTGAGAGCTTGTTAACTCTTTTATGTCAAATTTAATACTCTACCAACAATCTTAGATTACCCTGTCTATATTAGTGGAAAGGTTTATTTGCATTGAGTTGGCACTGAGCATTCCTAGTGCTAGGATGAATTTAGCTATAGGGCAGCTGCTGTTGGCATGTTTCTGTCTGTTACCTGGGTCCTGATCTGAGCTGGGCCATGTCTTTGTCTCTTTCCTGGGTCCCGATCTGTGTTGAGCATGGGAAGCGAGGTAGCCATGGGGGCAGGAGACCGCCCTCAGAAAGGGTGAAGGTTCAGACCCCTGCAAGGTTGGTGCGGGGGTGAGGGTCATGTATCCCTGAGCCTTCAGCCTTATTTACCATTACCCCTAAACCCTTAACCCATCTGTCAGTCAGAATGTCTCCTGAAACTACTTCCCTCCTGAAGACATTTCCCTTAGCTGTAACATAATTCCTCATTCCATCATCCACATCCTGTCACTGGCTTGGCTCATACTCATTTTCTCTCTGAAGCCTTCCATTAACCACAAGGTTTAAAATGACCATCTCTTACCATGAGTTTATGTCTATACCATGCATTTTTCAGTTAGTTATGAAGGATAGCCACTTTTTTTGGCCAGTGGCATTCTATACATGAATGGTTAAGCCTTTTTAAATTATTGCTCTGTTTTCTGTCTAATCCAACTTGAAGCCCACATGAAGGTGTAAATTCTGTAATGAAGAAAACACCTTATACTGTCTGGTAGATCTGTGTGGGAACCTCTTTCCACGTCCCGCGTGGTTCAGGGTTCCTGGGTCAGGGTTCCGGTTCTGAAGGAGGCCGCACGCAAACGAAATGAGAGACTAAAAGCATAAATTTGGCGATATTGGGGGGCCAGGCGGGAGCCTTCCTCTAGTGGAAAGGACTGCCACTTGCTCTGGCCTTTTTCTCCCTTTTATTAAGGCTTTGGGACACACCCCTAGCCTTTAGGCAGGAAATAACAAAAACAGAAATTAACAAGAAACAAACATAGAGGTTGCTTCAACCAATAATGTTTCAACTAAACAGTGAGTAATTAGCTCTGACCTTTCAGAGCAATTAAGGTTGACCAGCCTTCTGGCTTCCTGTTTACATCCATCTAGTGAGAACAATATTTGGTTTCCGACAGATCTGTCTTTTGTATAGAATTGGAATTAAAAGAATTTTAAAATTTATTTTATACCCATGTGCTGAAGGGCCAAACTAAGATTTTTAAATTGGTAAAAATATTGGAACTTGTACATCCTACCAGGTTGCATTATAAAATAAAAGGAAAGGGCAGGCCTGGACATGCCCGTAGTTAAATGATGTTTCTGAGTATGGTGTCATAAAGTATTGCTTTGCCTTGTTCTCTTACTATTTTCATCCTTGTAAACCAGGCTCTCTGAGGTGTGACTGCAAGTCTCCCAGATCCTGTCTTCCTCTGTAGTTCCAGGTTACCCTGGCCTCTGTGGTTTTCTACAGGGCACTGTGATTTTTTTTCCAGCACCAGATCAGTTACAGGTCAGAAAACTGTTTGAGTCAAGAAGAACTTAACGCACTGAGCAGAGCTGCAGAGTGGATGACAGTATGGAGCCTGAGGAATAAGGGATGAGCAGTTCTTGCCATTTCTAAAGGAATGTGCCAAAATGTGCTCTCTGCACAGTGTCTTTCCTAGGATTTTTTTAAAATTAAAGGTTTGGATTAGATGCCAGAGCCACAAACCACAATTCCAATTTTAGCAAAGAAAATCAAGATTCATGACATAAGTGTATATAGGGTAGGATGGAAGGAGAATCCCATTCTCAATTAATTCCCCCACTTCTCTTCCTCCCACCACCCTGTACCTGAAAGCATGTCCAAACAGCAAGATTGCTTATTAAATTAGCACACTGTGTCTATGTGACTATATTTGTGAAACAGTTAAATAAAATTTAAAAAATATTGAAATACTAAAAAAAAGGAAAAAGAAAATCAACTGCAAATTTTCTCCTAGATTTAAGTAGATTTAACTCTCTTTAAAATGTCTTTTGCTTGTCTACATCTCCACATCCCACAGTTTGCTTTATGAGATATGAAAACTTCTCAAACTTTTCAGTTACTATGGGTTTCCTCTTTCTAATCTTTTGCCCTACTAAGCAAGGTCTGTGTGTTTTTCTTTAAAAACTTAGTGAGAAATAGTTTTGCTTTCTCTTCCATGGTCCCTCATTTCTGCCCACTCTTCCTCACTTCTCCGGAGTTCATGGCCCTACTCAGAGTGCTTGCCACACTTCACTGTGTGTGAAGGGAGGGCAGTGGTCCTAATCTAATCCTTTACAGATGGTACTAGATTTTCATATTTTTTATAAAGTTGGCTTTTTACCATAATTGTTTTGTATATTCAGATAATTTGTTCAAAGCAATCCTGTAATTAAGGTCAAAAGTAGCAATTCTTTCCTTATTTCTTTTAATAAATAACCAATGTAAGAAATGACCACATCTCCCACAAACTGACTGAACATTGAGTGCCTGGGAATGTTCAGTGAATTTGTGGGAGATTCAGTCATTTCTTACTCTGAATAATAGAGTTGGAAATTTCCCTGTTCCTATTTACTTATGGATTCATATATTAATTGTTTAGGTATTGAGAGCCTAGTTTATGACAGGCACTGTGCTAGGCACCTGGGATACACTAGAGACTAAAGAGATGACAGTCACTGCTCTTATTTATATTCAATACTGGTATCGCTCCGGTTTTGTTTCATTTCTGTGTTCCAAAGCAAAATTAAATAATTCTACTCTCCTTTTTCACGACAGCCTCACAAATATTGGGAAATGAATACATTTTACCTTCTTCAGATTAAACTTTCTCTGACACAGTTTTACCCGGGCCCATTGTGTCAGTTGCTCTTCTCTAATCTGTCTGTGTCCCTCATTGTGCACTTTCAATGAGTCGTTGTGACTTAGTGTGGTTCGGATACACTGGGGTCTTCAGCTGGAGCCTGGCCGAATGGCACATGGACAGGCTGGAAAGTCAGTCCAGGGACATCACCTCAAGCTCCATCATTTCCTTCTTGTGTTACATTGGGCAAGTGTCATGCTACTCTTTCCCTCAGTTTCCTCTTGTGTAAAGAGAGAATAATGCCACTTACCTCACAAGTTGTTATAGGATTAAATGAATTATTATAGTTAAAGAATTTAAAGTAGATCCTGGTCCAAAGTATATGCTCAAGAAATGGCAGTTGTTATTCTTACTATTGTTATAATTGGTTTGGATAGTACCTTTCTGTTTATGCAGCCTTGTGGATTTAGGACCCTCATCATACTATTGGCTTACTGGTGCTGGGAAAATGGACAGCAAACTACTTTGGCTATAAATTTATCTTAACTCTTCTGAGCAAGGAGCCTGGGACAAAGTAAATGTCTAAGAAATAGTTGCTAAATAAGCAAGTTAAGTATTTGGCTTTTGAAAATATTCTTAAGCAGATCATGAGAAGAATTTTTCCTCCTGTTTTCCAATGTAAAATGCATTGTGGAGTTTTTGTGCGTAAAGTGCCATTAAGGATTTTTTTTTTTGAAATTGTTATGAACTGCCATTCATTTTAAACCTTAACTTAAAATGGAGAGGCACCATTTCTTGGTGATAAAATATTCAGAAAGTTTGGGTTTTCAGTATACATATACCTGGTCACAACAGAAATCTGAATTAGAGACTAAATTTTACATCATTAGTTATGGGACTTCCACATTGATTTCCACGTATTTTTCATTTTTGCTGGCTCAAAAGTTTCCCCCTGTCATTGAAAGTGCCCATGTTCACTGTGATGAATAGGTATCTCTGATCCTTCTCCTTCCTGCTTCTTCCCCTGCTGCTCTGTGGGTTTCAGAGGAGGGACGCTGGTTAAGGATAGAGTTTATGACTTGTCTCTTCCTACTAGCATCTGGAAGACAAGTGTCTGAGACAGAAACTTAATAGGGAGCATTCCTCAGATATTTGCACCTTCTTTAAATGGAAGTAGCCTTAAAGAATTTGTCAGTACCACTTTCAATTATTTTGCACAGCCAACTCTGTCCATTGTGTGGAGGTTACTTTGCAATTGTTTTCTTAATTTCATCCACTATCTTGATGATTCTCTTGGCATAATACCTCTAGGGAAAGACTTCCTGACCCTAAAGCCAATGTGTGCTTAAAAAAATGAAATTATTATTTTTTTACTATGCAAAGTTAGCAGTTTACTGCTCTATAATTTCTGTTACAAAAACTAATAAAATATACTACCATAATTCTTTTTTTCATGCCATATGATATATCCTGATTACCGTATAACTTTCACCAAAAGACCTTAGATACTGGATTTTACTTAAAGTACAATGCACATTTCACTTCAACAGAGGCCCTTGATTCTTTAACATCATACTTTGACATGCTAATCCTCGTTTTAGATAATATAATAACAATTGGAGAGCAAGTTAATGTGGCCTGGTATTGGAGTGACTGGCTGTGGAAATTCTACAAATGAGTCAATTAGTTGTTTTCAGATCCCTCACATTTAGGGAATGCCATTTCAGTTTCTAAAAGGAGATGTGAATCACTTTGCAGCAATTTAACTATTTTAAATTTAATATATAATACTACAAGCCTTAGACTTTTCCCCTATATTCTGATTTTCTATTTGTTATATAATTTTTAAGAGTGAGTTGAAATATCTAATTATGATCTTAGATTTTTCTATTTTTTCCTGAAGTTCTATCAGTTTTTGTTACATGTACTTGAAACTTTGTCAGTAGATGTATAGTATCTACAATTGTTATGTCTTCTCAATGAATTGAATCCTCTGTCATTATGAAAGGATAAGATCCTCTGCTCAGAAATCTATTTTGACCTTTATTAATGTTGATTGGTTATTATTAGCATTGTTTATTACTTCCTATTCTTTTACTTTTATTTTTAATAGCTCTACTGAAGTATAATTATCCTGAAATATTCTTTACTCATTTAAAGTGTACAATTTTATGAGTTTTGACATAGAAACCATTATCATACACAAGATTATTAATATTTCCATTACGGCCAAACTTTTCTTAAGCTCCTTGGTACTGCTAACCTTCTGGCTTCTTCTTGTCCATTCACCAATCCCCAAACACTCAAAGGTATTGTTTTTGTATATATTTGTTTACAAAATTATACACATGGAAACCTACAGTGGGTATTACTTTTATTCATCATAATTATTTTGAAATCCATCCATTTTGTTGCATTTGTCAATAGTTCAGTCTCTCTCTCTCTGCCGAGTAGTATTCCATTGCATAGATATATGCAGTTTAATCTATTCATCTGTTGAATGGACATTTGGGTTTGGGTTATCCTATCTAACAAAGAGGGAATATGTTAATTGACTGCCATACCCTCAAAGATGGCAGCACCCACAGCCACAAGATAGTGGAGCCCAGTCCCCACAGCCCCACTAGGGTGGCAGGCATGTGGCAAGGCTGGGCCTGCTCCGAGGTGGGTTTGGCCACTGCGCACACCTGCCTTCAGAGTCCCCCAGTCCCTTCAGCCCCCATCCACCCAAGGCCAGCCTGAGGCGTAAGCAAGCCTCAGATGACGGCTGCCCAGCTGCCCAGGGCCACTCAGGTAACCAGGGCCAGCTGAGGCTTGCACTGCTGGCAGTGGCAGCAGCAGAGGTGTGATGAAGCTTCCCCTTCCCCTGATGATTGGGTCGTATCTTGCCCCTGAAGGCTTCCGGACTGTGAGAGCGGGCAGGCTAGGCTGAGGGACCCCCCGTCTAGTTCATGAATTTTCATGCACCGGGCCTGTAATTACAAATAAAGCTGCTGTGAATGATTTTGTATTTGGTTTGTATGAACTTATGCTTCTATTTTCTTTTGAGTAAATATCTAGGAGTGGAATGGCTAGATAATGTTGACAGGTTCATGTTGAAAATTTTAAGAATTTGCAAACATTTTTCCAAAGTAGTTGGAGCATTTTTTTTCTTTCTCTCATTATTTTGTTAGTGTTTATTTTATCCACATTCTTGCCAACAATTGGAATGGTATTTTTAATTTTAATCTTCTAATATGTATAATTTTATCTCATTGTGGTTTTAATTTTTATTTCCCCAATTATGAGTGATTTTGAACATCTTTTCATGAACTTCTTTTTCATTCAAAAGTATTCTCTGATAAAGTGCTATTCACCCAGTTGTTTTATTATAATGTTTGTTTTCTTGTTATTGAGTTTTAAGTCTTTGTATATTAGTAGATACAAGCCTTTCATCAGATATAAAACATGTAAGTATTTTTACCTAGTCTGTGACTTGTCTTTATAGTCTCTTATTAGTTTCTTTTGAGGATAAGTTTTGAATTTTTATGAAATTCAATTTACCATTTTTTCCCCTAATGGATAATGGGTTTGGTGTCATGTTTAGAAGCAGGACCGGGTATGTAAAATTTAGGAGCCCAGGGCAAAATGAAAATGATGATTTTATTGTTGAAAAATTATTAAAAATTTAAGGATGGTGTCAGCAGAGCATTAAGCTAAGTATGGCCTTACTAATAGCACACATATTATATATCTGAGACCATATAGTATTCCATTTATTTATTCCTGGTATTATTTATATTACTAGGGGTCCAGTGCGTGAATTCATACATCTTGAAAGGAACTGTGGGCTGTGAGGCTGCGTTGGGCACAGGGCAGGTCATGGCCCATCCTCTCCACCCCTGCCTAGCCCCTTTTGACTTGGATCCTGGTCCCTTATCTGCCAGCAGCCCACTCCCACTGCTCCTATGTGCTGACAGCACCAGCTCCTCTTGCACCTGCTGATGGCATGGAGTTGTTGGGGCCGGCACTGGAAGCAGGCGTGAGCCCGGGTGGGACCTTGGCATTCATGAGCAAAAAATTTTCAGTAACTACCAGAGGCTCGCCCCAATGACAGCGACCAGCGCTCCACCTTGGTCCGGTGCCCTGATTTACCTGTTCCACCATCCCTCCACAGCCAACACCCACCATGCTCTGTGTGCAGCTCCTGGTGGCCAGTGCATTTCATAGCGACTGGTTGTTTGGTTGTTTGGTTGTTCTGCCTTTTAGTCTATTTGCATATTTAGCCTTTTATTATACAAGATTGTTGTCAGACATTTTACTTTTACGTATTTTATGAACCTCACATTACATGATTATTATTTTTGTTTAAACAATCAATATATTAACCTGTGTATTTAGCACAAGGTTCTTTGCTCCTTGGTTTAGATCCATATTTTTATCTAGTTTCATTTTCTTAGTTCCTGGAGGATTTCCTTTAACATGAAGATCCTCTGATGATAGACTTTCGGTTTCTTTATGTCTTAAAACATCTTTATTTTATCTTTATTTTTTAAAGGAATGTTCATATTTTTTAGAATTTTAGGATGTTATTTTTCTTTCAGTATATTGATGATGTTGCTTCATTGTATTTTTGCTTCATTTGTTACAAATAAGATATTTGCTGTCCTATCTTCGTTCTTCTGTTTATACTGTGTTTTTTCTGTTTAAGGGAAAGATGATATTGTCTCTTCATTAATGGTTTTGGCTGCTTTCAATATGATGTACCTTGGTATAGTTTTTCTTCATGTTCCTTGTACATGGAGTTAACTGATTTGGATCTTTAGTTTTATAGTTTTCTCTAAATTGGAAAAATTTCAGCCATTATTTTTTCAAATATTTTTCTTTTCTTGCCCTCTTGATATTCTCTCTGGAGACTCCAGTTAAATAATTATCTAGATACTTGAAGTTGTCCCACAACTCATTGAGGCTCTGTTAAATTTAAAAAATTCTCTCTTATCTGTGGATTTCATTTGGGATCATTTTTATTACTGTTTTCAAAATTACCACTTGCATTTTTCAGTTTCTCATCAGCAATCGGTCTTATCCAGTTTGTTTTTTTCCACTTAACAAATTGTGGTTTTCATCTATAGAAGTTTATTTGAGTCCTTCTATGTCTGTACTTAACTGTTTGAATGCATGGGATATAGTTATTATGATTGTGTGATTGTCCTTGTCTAATATTCTAATATCTGGGTCAGTTCTAAGTCATTTTTGACTCATTAATTCTTCCCCTTGTTACAGGACACACTTTCCTGCTTCTTTTCATGTATACCATCATATATTGGATTCGAAATATTTTGAACTTTACTTTGTTGGATGCTTGATATTTCTGTATTTCTATAAGTATTATTGAGCTTATTCTGGGATTCAGTTAACTTGCTTGGAAGCAGAATATATACCCTTTTTAGATTTTCTTTCAGAGTTTGTTAGGTGAGACTGAATCAGTGATTAGACTAAGGCTAATTGTCCCCACTACTGATGCAAGACCCTTAATTATACGCCGTATCCCATGAATTTATTGTCTTACTAGTGGGAAAAGGTGCTATTTCAGGTCACCGCTAAACTATGATCTTCTCAGGTGGTTTTCCCCAGCTTGGAGTGGTTTATTCACATAAAATTGCTGATCTGTATGCAGTTGAATACTTAAGGGAATCTTTTGTACATCTGGAAGTTCTGTATCTCTGCAGCTCTGCTTCTCCAGTGCTCTGTACAATGTCTACCCTGATCTCCTGGGACTCTCAATTTAAAGAACCCATTGGTGTTCCTTCCCTTTACCATATCTTGGAATCTCTGTCAAGGCTTTGGACTCAAGTAATAGTAGGATTTACCTTATTTGTTTCCCATTTCGTAGAGACGGATGTCCTTCCTTTCCTAATGTCAAATGTCATGAAAAATTCAATTTGTCAAACTTTTTTATTGTTTTAGTCAGAAGGTCCTCTGGTCTCTGTTAATATGTTTGTCAGAAGTAGAAGTCATTTAGGCTTTTAAAGAAAGTTTGCATAATTATTAAGCTCTCAGATTATGAGGCAAGATTCTTGTAACATTCACATTTTTTTTCAGTTATATTTCCAGCATTGAAATTTGTTCATGATGGTAGTATGGGACTATAAAATATTAGCAAATGGTAGTAATATTCCTCAAGCCATTCAGTTACATTTTATTAGCTTCACACACTATAAAGAACATAGTGAGAAGCCTGATTAATATTTATAATATGGAGTTATATTTTGTATTATGATTAGTATAAAATGTCTTTTGTGTTGGGCAGTAAGAAATGAAAGGATTGTGTATTTTTTTTATTTTTCCAAATTAAATTTATTGGAGTGACATTGATCAATATGATTATATAGTTTTCAAGTGTACATTTTTATGATACATTATCTGTATATTGCATTGTGTGCTCACCACCCAAAATCAAATCATCTTTTGTCACATCATATGTATTACCTCCCTTACTCTCTACTACTCTTCCCACACCTCCCTTCCCTCTGGTAACTGCTATATTGTTGTCTGTGTCTATGAGTTTTTGTTTGTTTCATCGTTTGTTCATTTGTCGCTTTAAGTTTTACATCCCATATATGAGGGAAGTCAGATCGCTCTTAACTTTTTCCGTCGGACTTATTTTGCTTCGCATTATATTCTCACGGTGCATCATGTGTTCCCAAATGTCAGTACTTCATATTTTCTTATGGCTGTAATATTTCATTATACAGTTGTAGGATTAGCTATTAAAATTAAAGAATGTAATTTTGTTCACTTACATGGTAAAGTAAAATCTTTTTCTTCATCTTTGCTATTTGTTGCTCATGCGTGTGTGTATTGTGTGTGTGTGTGTGTGTGTGTGTGTGTGTGTGTGTGTATTTATTTATTATGGCAAAGTATCACAAGTTAAACATAGAATTTGTGTTTTGAGATGGTATATTTTTTTTCAGAATCAGTTATTCCAAAAGAGGTCTGCAGTAGTTATTGGCATAGTGGTTTCCTTAGAAATAAAAAAATAATCCTGTAATAAGCAATAAAAATAGATTGTTACTAAACATTTAGAGACTGAATAAACAGGGACTATTGTGGTATTTAATATCTAGTTACATGTGCTTATTTGCAATAAAAACAACATTAGGAACATACCAGAATATATAGAGAGAGTAAAAAATAGTAACATGCAGATAGCAATTACACTAAAATATCTCATATTACACTCTTTCTATGGTAATAGCATTTGAAAATTTAAGTAAAATGTTTAGCTATTTGCTTAGCAACCTAGGAAATATTATACTCTTTGTCAGCTGGCAGCATAGTCCTTGCTAATATTTATGCTAATATAGCAAAGAGATATAAAATATCTTCAAGGTAATATTGTTTCTTTTTAATATTTTGTGTCATTGACATTAATGAGGAATCTGCACATGAATAATGTGCTTGTACTTCCACATGCAGCAGATGCTATGCAGAGTGACACATCAGCACACTGAATGAGACAGAGCATACCACCTCTCTGCACATGCACTTATGTGTTCTGGCAAGCAGCAAATGAAGTCATTCATAAATTAGGAATCCCTGGCACAGTGTATTATCAGGAAAGCACTTTCTAGATGTAATAATTATAATGAATTTACTTAGGTCTCAAATATTGTCACTAAAGGACACATATTTTCCTTATTTAAGTATTCACAAGAATTTTGTATATTGCCTTTGCAATTATACAATTAACATTTAAAATTTAAATTTTAAAAATATTTAGTTAAACTTTAGATGGAATAAATTAGTGGAATAAAGCACACAATGGTTTATGATGTAATTATTCACCTTTGTAAGAGCTGAGTCAATAAGGTAGGAAAATAGGTCCAACATTTTGGCCATTTTATTGTCCAATTCTGGATTATGTTGGGACTCTAGTAGTTCTAAAGTGTCTTTAGTGTGAAATGTTGTAATTAGAGAACCTTACTGGAAATTATTATTCAAAAGAGGTGCCTTTCTGCTGAACTCTAAAGATTTGCTTACTTCTAGAGCTTGTATATCCTGAATATGTATTCATAAAACTAGCGAGAGTGAAACCCTGTGCTAAGAACCCCACGATGCTGTTATGAGGTCTGTCTGCTTCTTGGAACTTATGTCAAATATTGTGCAGGATCTTTACTGCCTGCCTTCCTGTTAGTGATCTTTTCAAACATTTTCCCCCAAAAGAGGCTTTACTTGCTTTTGTTTTCTTGATATACTTTATATAAAGGGATTTTTTGGAGGTCCAAAATAGAAAAAATGTTTTAAAGTATTGGTGTTTCCATTCACATTTATCTTTATTTTAAGCATGCCCAGCTTCTTCAATTCTTAAACAAATATTAAAATGCATTTTGCCTTGAATGCCTTTCATGGCTTATATATAGACGCTTTTAGAAACTCCAAGCAAATGAATTTAGTTCAATAAGTATTTGTTGAGCATCTGCTGTGTGCAAAGCATACTGATAGGCTATTTTGAATAACATATGCTGCAGACTATAAAGGGGTTTATAATGTATTTGAAAGGAAGGAAGAAGTGTAAACCCAATAATTAAACACATGATTAATTGACATAAAGCCATATCACAGGTTTATGGGTTCTCCAAATCTCTCCTCAATAGACAGCAAGCTATTTGAGGGCAAATCTGTTTTTGTTTTGTTTGTTTAATGCAAGATTTATCCTTAGAATCTACCGGCATAGGATTGTGGTAGGCAAAGGTGGTAATTAAAATTTAGCAAACATGATAATGCATTGAATTAAGATGGTAGGTTTTAAAATGGCTGAACCAACTTTCCTAGCCATATGGGGCTCTCAAGGTAGCATGGGGTCAGTCCCTAGAAGAAACTAGATGCCATCCTAAGGAATTAACAACAACAAAAAAATAGCAAATTTCCACATACTTTCAGTTTTATTTATCATTATTCTTAGTGGTCCAACTTCCCCTTTCTCCCTCAGCCCTTTACAAGAATTCTTGGGCCTGGCTTATTTTTATGATTGAATTATATGATAATTTATGGCTCTGAGTAAATTGTTTGCAATACTATTTACTGCTACTTAAAAGTGCCAAATTTAATTAGGTCTACCACAGAATGTATATTTCAAAAGTTGCTTTCTACCCTGTAAAAAACTGATTTTCTATGGGTAATAGAGAAGTGATATTCAAGAACTTAAACTGATAACCAATTAGTACTGCAATTTATATGTAAGTAAACATAGTATTTGTGATGTGTACATATTTATATATTCGGTATATAAAATGTATGTATGTTGTACATTTTTCAATTTAAATAATTATTAAAATGTATATATGAGTCTAAACGTCATCCAATTTAATGAATTGAAAAATATTTTGCAGTTTTACATGGCTAACTCAAATAAGGGTGTGGTACTTCAGATATAGAAGTTTGGGATACATCAGTATATTAAATACAAAATCCTTTTCTGGTAGGTCTTATATTTAACATTTGTTAGAAGAATATCACCAAAGCTTCTTATCCCATTATTTAAAGAAAAAAGTGAGCATTTACCTCAAAAAATGTTGTTCACACATGTAATATTTTTACTGTTTTATAATAGACCAAGGCATAATATTCATTTAGGGTGATATTCCATTTTTAGAATAGTAGATGTATTTCAGATTGTCTTAACATTTCAAATTCTTTTGATTGAGTTCCTATTAGATCTGACTAGATCATCATTGCTTTATTACTTACCTTGTGTACTTTTTTTATATGATTACTTCCTAATTTTTATATTCATTGTTGAATTGACAAAATGTTCATTTTTATTTTTTATTTTTAAAATTTTTATTTAATGAGGTGACATTGGTTAATAAAATTTATAGATTTCAGGTGTACAATTCTCTAATATATCCCCTGTATGCTGTATTGTGTGTTCACCACCTAATGTTAGGTCTCCTTCAGTCACCATTTATACCCTCTTTCCCTCCTCTACCTGTCTCTACCTTAATTTCTTTCTGGTAATCACCATATTGTTATCTTTGTCTATGGGGTAGGTTTTTTTTTTCTTTCTCTCTCTCTCTCTTTTTTTTCTCAGTCTCATCACCTTTTTCACCCAAAACTTTCATTTTCAAAAACCCAAATGGTTGTTGATTTTTCCTGAACACAATTAAGGAACTCTAAATACCAATCCAGTAGTTCAGGCTGAATGCCAATATAGTCTGATGTGATAACTTTCAAAGAAAATTGTTGAAAGGCCAACAGTAGTTATGGGGCGGTGAACAAATATTGCTATTGACACTATTCTTGACATTACAATGCTCAAAAATGTTATTTCACTTTCTTTATCTCTATTGTCTAGTGTACGCAGGGCTAAATCACAATTCTCCATAGTACTACCAACTAGGGAAGTTTGCTACCATTTGCTGAGAGGTAGAGTCTGTGCTCCCATATTATCTTGCTTCTAGTGTAACTGCCCCAATTCCACTCCTATTTTACTTGATTATTATTATTTTTTTAAAAATATATTTTATTGATTTTTCACAGAGAGGAAGGGAGAGGGATAAAGAGTTAGAAACATTGATGAGAGACATCAATCAGCTGCCTTCTGCACGCCCCCTATTAGGGATGTGCCCGCAACCAAGGTACATGCCCTTGACCGGAATCGAACCTGGGACCCTTCTGTCTGCAGGCCGATGCTTTATCCACTGGGCCAAACCGATTTCGGTTTACTTGATTATTTTAATAGTACTTTGATTTTCCTTTTGGAAGCCACTCTTCTCTGATACTCAGCCTATAAGATTTGGGGGGATGGCGCCAGGGGTCCCATGCCTGGCTAAGGAGCACATTCAAACAAAATGATTCTTACCTCATCATACCTGGAGCTTAGTTACCCTTGGATTTGCTGATAATGTAATTTTATAAATTCCATGTGTTAATAATCAAAGACTTGTATGTATTTGTTTTTAACCATATAATCCTCGCAGATATATACAAAGATATCATATTAGCTATATTCTTGGTGTTAGCTTCCTCCCATATCACCTTTAATCCACACTATCTTTGTCTTTATATGTTTTCCCTACATTATAATAACTTTAGTTAAGCTAAATAATATAAATTATATGTTTACTTAGTCAGGAACCTATAAACTTCAAGATATTGCAAAGCGCTCATTAGCAGCAGGACTGAAATCCAGGGTCACTATGTCAGCCCCTCAGTATTAGGACGTGACTCAAATTGCCTCAGGCACTCCAAGGACCCAGTGTGACCTGTGACCCTGAAAACTTCAATGTCAATTCATGATAAAGGATGGCAAAGCTAACATTGTTTATTTTTGGATATAATAAATGAACAGGAAGTTCTATTCCCAAGTCTTCCAACAATGCACTTATTTATGCATTCATTGATTGCTTCTTGTATGTGCCCTGACTAGAGATAGAACCTACAACCTTGACATATCATGATGACGCTCTAACTAACTGAGCTACCAGGCCAAGACAAATCATGAACATTTTTAAGGCTTTTTTTGTGATCACCATCTTGCTTTTCATGTTGTTCCAATTTTCACTTTTACCAGCAGTATATGAAATTACAAATTACCTCATCAGAATGCATGTACAAAATATATATTGCATATCTCCTATTTAACTAGACCCTGAAGATGTAATGGTGAGCAACATCATACATTTCAATTTTCTTCTTGAAACTTGTAGTCGAATTTGGAGACAGACATGAATCATATAATTGCAAAAATAAATGTGGAATTAAAACCATGAATTATAAAGCAAAATATTAACATCTGTTTAATCTCAGTGATGGGTATATGGATGTAGGTTTCATTTAATACATCTTGTATAAAAAGCATTTCAGTGTGAAATAATTTTGTTCATTAGATTTCACATATAAGTGAAATCATATGGTACTTGTCTTTCTCTGACTGGCTTCTTTCATTTAGCATAACGTTCTCCAGGTCTATCTATGCTATCACAAAGGGTGAAATTTTTTTGCTTTTATGTCTAAATAGAATTCCATTATAGTTTTTTTATCCACTCATCTACTGATTGACACATGCTTCCAAATCTTGGCTATTGTAAATAATGCTGCAGTGAACATAGGGATGAATATATTTTTTGAATTAGTGTTTTGGGTTTCTTCGAATAAATTCCCAGAAGTCAATATTGTTTTTTATTTTTTTATTTTTTGAGTTAACTCCACACTGCTTTCCACAATGGCTGCACCAATCTGCATTCTCAATGCACATGGGTTCTCTTTTCTCCACATCCTCACCAACACTTATTGTTTGTTTATATATTAATGATAGTCATTCTGACAGCTGAGAAAACTCACAGTGGTCTTAATTTACATTTTTATGATGATTAGTGACATTAAGCATTTTTCATATGTCTATTGCCCATCTGTCCTCTTTGGCGAAATTTCTATTCAGGTCTTTTGCCCATTTTTTAAATTGAATTGTTTGTGGGTGTTATTTTGTGTGTGTTGACTTTTAGAAGTTCTTTATAAATTTTGGACATTAACCCCTTATCAAGATGTATTATTGGCCAATATGTTCTCCCATTCAGTGGACTCTCTTTATTTTTTTGATGCTTTCCTTAGCTGTGCAAGATCTCTTTAGTTTGATGTAGTCACATTTTTTTTTTCTTTTGTTTCCCTTGCCCAAGGAGAGATATCAGAACTAAGCAAAATAAAGACAGACTCATAGACAGAGAGCAGGCACACATCTCTGGTAGGGTGGGGAGGTTGTTGGAGGTTGAGATTAAGCAAAAAATGAGAGAGAGAACTCAGGGAAACAGTATGGTGATTGGAGGATAGGGAGATTGGGGGAGATAGAAGAGAGCATAAAGGGGATAAATGGTGATGGAAAATTTTTAATTTATTTGTTTAAAAATTTGGATCATACTGAACATCTAGTGTTTGTCCTGCCTTTTCTAATAACTTGAATGTTTTTCTATGTCATGCCAATATATATATATATATATATATATATATATATATATATATATATATACAGTTTTGCTCATATAAAAGAAAAATAATTTTTATGCTTAAAAATAAGTTACCCCTATGAAAAAATGCTGCCATAAAAGGATTCAAGGAGGAATCTGGCTTTGTCTGAGGTGTTAGGAGAGTGCCCTAGAGGAAGTGCTGATGGAGCTGATCCAGGCAAGGAGGAAAAGGAGTTAACTATGCACGGATGTATGTGGGTGTACTGCACACAGATGTTCAAGGGGCAGCTTTATGCAGGTGGGCGTATTTGAGACAGGTAATGTTGAAGGAACAGGATGAATGTGGGAGATTATGGAATGTTTGCAGGCAGTCCACAGTGACCCAGGTTTAAGCTACAAACAGGGCACTGCGTGGGAGCAGGAGAAAACAAGGCCAGGCAGACAAGATGGGGCCCCATGGCTGCAGGGTGTTTGAGTAATTGAGCTGGCAGCAAAGAGTTGCTAAGTATTTCAGGATCTGATGGATTGAAATAGGCACAGTACAAATAGGAAGACCACCAAGAGAGGAGAGGCCCTGAGGGGATTAGCTGCTGCTAGGTGTGAAAATGGAAAAAGAATGAGGAAGTTTGGCAGACAGTATATTTAGGTAGTAGGTAGCTCATTGGGGGGAGGGGGGGCGCGAGGGGAGAACCAAAAACAAGCATTGCCCAGCCCATGTGGCTTGGTGGTTGAGCTTCAACCTATGAACTAGAAAGTCAGGCATTCAGGAGGCAGCCAATTAATGATTCTCTCTCATCATTGATGTTTCTCTTTCTCTCCCTCTCCCTTACTCTCTGAAATCAATAAAAATATATGTTTTTAAAATCAAGCATGGTGTTGATCTTTAGGGGACAGATACTGTTAATATAAGGAATCATGTCAGGGTTAGAAATACCTTTTGGATGGAATTGGTGAAGATGATACTGGAAGAGGTTTAAACTTACAGTATTAAATTGCATGGGTAGAGAGATTTATTGGAAATGCAACCAGTGGCAAAGTGGGTTGGATTGTAGAATCGATTTTCAAGAACGTTGATTCTTCCTAACTTCATGATATTGCTTTGTATCATAGATTTGGTGGCAGGAATGCAGGATTTGGGTTTAGATACAAACGTGGTTGATCTTTAAACTCCTAGATTCAGAAAACAAACCAGATTGGTTTCCATTTTATTTTAGGATTTTAAGATGGTTTATTTTGATTATTTAATTTATAGAAGCCACATAGGGTAATAGTGAAGTAGGCAGGAGCATGTTAAAACCCAGCTTTGCACTTGTTAGTTATGAACTCTTCACCAAGTTACTAGCCCTGTGTCTCTACTTCCTCATCATCATAAAGGGCTTCCTATTAGAAAACTTGTGGTGAGGATGCAATGAGTCAGTCCTGTGATGTGCTTAGAACAGTGCCTGGCACCTGAGAAGAACACAATGTTGTTATGGTTTCTAAAAAGAAAATACCAAATAATGTGAAACTGGATAAATAGAAATCAATTTGATTTTATTTTCTTGGAGTTAATTGAGAACTCAGAAACCACAATTCCATGTTTTACTTACACTTCTTTTATCAGAAATAAAGTGAGGTCAACCAGGGTTCTCTTCGCATGATGTCCTCTAGTTTCATCCATGTTTTGTCACAAGTGGCATGATTTCCTTCTTTTTAAAGCGCAATAATATTTCATTGTAATATTTACATGTTCTTTATTTATTTACTTGTTGATTGTCACACCTTGTTTCCATATCTTACATATTGTGAATAATGATGCAATCCATGAGATGGGGCTGCAGATATCTCTTTGAGATCCTGATTTTCTTTCCTTCAGATAAGTACCTAGAAGTGGAATTGCTAGATCATATGGTAGTTCAATTTTTAATTTTTTGAGGAACCTTTTTTCTCCAGTGTCTGCACCAATTTACATTTCCACCAGAAGTGCATGAAGGTTCGCTTTTTCTACATTCCCTTCAATACTTGTTATCTCTTTTTATTCTGATAATAGAAAAATCATAAAAGTAGGGCTCTCTTCTTGCAAGTGTGAGGGAGCGTGTGCCTTCTCACTGCGTTGACTGACCTAGTTAATTCAAGTTCAGAAGATGTAGTAGCTAAAAATGCGATTATTTAAAATAAGTGATCAGAATATAAACAATTTATAGAAAAATTGCGAGTCTCTAAAATTCTCTGTTTTTGTAGCATTTAAGAATTTGTCTCCCCTTCCCTGCCTTTTTACTTTTGTTCACTTCTTTCCTATGCTACTGTTCTCAGTGATGAGCAAAAATCTGATGCAGCAAACCTAAGAAAAGAAATCCTCAATACTTAGAGGGCTGATTGCCCAGTCAAGTCTTACTGAGTGATGGGCAGACTAAGGTGCAAGAGTAATTTTTTTCCACTAATGCATATCTTGGAGTGGTGTGATTTTTAAAGTTAATATACTACAGAATAAGGTACCTGCATAACATGATCTAATAATCACTTAGATGTTTCTTTTTTCAAATCCTAGCCTTCTGAAAACATTTACATTCTAACTAGAGGCCCGGTGCATGAAAATTCATGCATTCGAGGGGTGGGGAAGGTCCCTGAGCCCAGCCTGCCCCCTCTCACAGTTTGAGAGCCTTCAGGGGCTGGAGGTGACCCAGCAATCAGGGGAAGGCCATGCCCCCATCATACCTCTGCTGCTGCCACTGCCAACAGCACAAGCCTTGGCCAACCCTGGTTACCTGAGTCTTGGGTGGCCCTGGGAAGCTGGGCATCTGGCATCTGAGACTTGCCTGTGCCTCAGACTGGCCCTGGGTGGCTGAGGGGCTGAGGGTGGGTCTGGCCACACCATGTGCCTGCCATCCATCCGGCAAGGCTGAAAGGACTGGGGGATTCCAGTGGGGCTAAGAGGACTGGGTGCTGCCATCTTGTGGCTATGGGTACCCCCACCATTGTGATGGCATGACAGTCAATTTGCATATCCCCTCTTTATCAGATAGGATACATTTAATCACACTGATATGGTGCTGTGGTGTTCATACATTATGTTTCAGGTTTTCTATAATGTTATATTAACTTTGAAGAAAATCTGTGTACCATGGAGTCATTTTTCAAGTTATTAATATTATTAGATGTACATTTAAACAGATAGTGGCATTTTTAACTTCTTGAGGACTAAACAAAAGGCTAAGACTATTCTACTTTTGACCATCTTTTTCTGTTTTTGTTTTTGCATGTGTGTGTGTACTGTGTTCATCTTTTTACAAATCCACATTTTTTTTCTTTAACAAAAACACCCTATAATATAGCAAGGAATGTTTTTTTATTTTTATTGAATTTAGTGGGATGACATTAGGTAATAAAATTACATAGGTTTCAGGTGCACTATTTTATATCACCTGTGTGTTCACCACGACAGTGGGAGGAGACTTGAGTTGGGGTGGCAACCACAATTTTTCTATTGATTACAAGATGCTAGGCTTCATTGTTCTGTGACATCTATTGTTTTAATAGCTTGAGCAGATTTGCATGTCCCTTTCAGCAATTGTGGAGATGGTGAGGATTGTGATACACCACATCAAATCTGATAGGGGCATGGCTTTTGAAAAGCCACACTATTTATTTCCAAAGATACAAGTGGCTCTTTGTGAAGCACAAAGTGGAGTGGTCGTGTTTTTATTGAATCATTAAATGAGAAGTTTGTTCCTATACAAGTTCCATTTTTATTTTAATAAACTTCCATTGTCCTCTACCTCAAGACCTTTTGGCCAGGAACCATGATGCCTATTGATAATTTTACTCTCCTTCTTAGTTCTATAAATGAGGATTATCTATTAAATTTGTCTGATTTGTCTAAATTGTGGCCAGAGCTGACCTCACAGCATAGGCTTGTTATTTAGTCTCATCCTGAGTTCAGAAGCCAGCTTTCTCATTTTCCTCTGGATCATGCTTAAGAACCAAAGATCCCTCCAGGCAAGTTAGAGTGACCCTTTAGATGTCCAGGAAACATTCCCCATATTGGGGCTTTTTCTAAGAATGTTCATAAAAATGTTTGTATGATTTTTGTTATTTAACTTTTTAATTATTTGTTGATTTGACAGAGAGAGAGAGGGAGAGAGAGAGAGAGAGAGAGAGAGGCTGATTTGTTGTTATTCTAATTTTTGACTCTTGTGTGTCTTGATCAGGGATTGAACAGGAAACCTTGATGTATGGTTAAGATGCTCTAACCAACTGAACTATCTGGCCCTGGCCAGTATGATTTTTAAAAAATGCAGGTTTTTCACACTTTGGGTTTACTTATTAAATTAAGTTTTAAATTCTATTTATAGGGCTTTAATATCGTTTTGTTTGAATCTGAACTTTATAAAACTCTTGTATTGACATCCTGAATGATATCAGCTTAAACTATTAATTATTTTAGGACTCAACTAACAGCTAAACTAATAGATTACTTAGTTTAATCATTTTACCTAATAATTTAAATGCATGCATATTATTTTTATAAAATGATACATTTTCTGCTTCTGACAGATGCAGCTAACAGCACTGTTTTCTTTACCTTCTTTGCTTAGTATACTCCAGGTTTTATAAATACGTACAGAGAAACCTGGGAGACACAAAATACAAGATGCTATTTCTCTAAAATGCCCTCTTGTTTCTTAAAAAGAAAGAAAGAAAGAAAGAAAGAAAGAAAGAAAGAAAGAAAGAAA
>JAAGEH010000012.1:71389703-71414703 GCA_011751065.1 Lasiurus cinereus | reverse complement strand
TTACATCTCACAGTTATATCACTTTTGATATTAATAAGTTCTGATATCTTCAGTGTTCTCTGATTTCCTTTGACCAGAGTCTAGTAGCACCAGAGAAACAGTTTTCCTAACTCTGATCACTACAAGAGCTGACTCTCTGATATATGAGACTAGAGGCTTATGACAACAGTTTGTTAAAAAGGAAATAAAATATAGCAATATGAAGATGCTGCATAATTGGAATTCTTAGAAAAATAATTTCCTTCAAATGAATGTTTTATGATTTTTTTCCTACCTTGTTCTTTGGTTTTTATAATGCCAAATGAATTGGTTTGTTTTAGTGATGAGAATCAATATCAGATTCAGAGTGGTCAAGTAGATTTCGTTTAAAAGCTTAATCCTTCAGAATTGAAGAAGTAGAACAATATTTTCTAAATTGTAACATACAGATATAGACATTGTATACACCCACACATAATTATGTCTAGTTATCTGAATAATATCACACACTAAACTGGAAAACTCACATACTAAATGATACGTGACTTTCTGTTCTCTAAATGTTCTTCCTTCCCATTGTGTATAACTGCATTAGAAGGAATAGAATCTCTTGGTAACTCTTGAGATCATCTCTTATTCCCCTAAATGCATCAGATGAACAGTTTGGGGCATGAAGCAGGGACAGGAGCCCCTGTGTAAAAGCAAATCCAAAGTAAATCACATTGCCCACAATCAAGGGAGTTAAATTCTTATGCAAAGATCTGGTCTGCAGCCTCTTTTCTTATAAGTTTCATTGCATTTTTGTATACTTATAAGCCAGTTTAGCTAGTTTTGTTACCATTTCAACACTTGCAGAGCCATACAGAACAATATAAAGCAGGGTGAGACACTGGGTCTCTCCTCAAAGGCTATAAAGATTGTATAACTATAAAATTTAATAAAACTTGGCAGAATTATAGCAGCTTTACAAAAGCAATAGGAATTACTAATTAACTGCTTTTGTGTACTGTCACCTTTTGAACTAAAGTTTTCAGTTTTGTTTATGATGAATTTTAAGATATTTTCTTTTCTTGGGTTCATTGCAGTAGTCTTACGAATCTTAAGAAAATTGTTAACCCAGAAAGGTATTCTTTAACTGAGAGCGAGCATTAGAGACAGCTCCTGATGAGAGCATTGTCCTTTTGTTGGAGGAAGGTTGCGATAAAATTTTTCACCAACATGTTTCAGTTTTATGGTAATTCTCTGAACACCAAACAAGGATTAGTTATCCGTAAGTAGAAAAAATAAGGAGAAATAACCCAAGAGTGGCCCTGATGCCACCCAGATTTACTAACAGGACAACCCTGAGGCTTAAACCTTCAGATCTTTGTGATGTGAGTTCAACACATATCCCACTTTTAAATGTGAAATTATTTAGAACTAGACAAAGTCAGAACCACCCTGCCAAGCTGCATTTGTCATAATTTTTAGGTAAATTAAGAAGAAGAAAAAAGCCAGTAGGAAGGTGAAGCTGACACTAATGTCATCCTAGGTTTTCCAGCCTAGAATCCAGGAACCTCTGGGAGGAAAAAGATTGATAATAGAGAGGATGCTGCAGCAACTTGACTGTTTATCGAAGGATCTTTCTCAAGACGAAGTGAACATCCGGGTTGCTTAATGGCCCCACTCATTTTCAGGGGGTACTTCCTTAAAAATCTTAGCGCTTCCCTTCTACCTACCATGAACTATGAACTATGGTAGGTAGTAGTAGTACCATGAATTATGGTATTGGATTAAGGAGGGGTTTTCTTTTCTTCATTTTGCTTTTGGGGATGCCATGCAGTTTTTTTTTATGCTGCCAAACTTCATTGCTCCAGTTACCAGACTTAATAGATACTGCAGGCAGACTAGGACTACGGAAATATCAATAGGCTAATAACAGAAGCAATGTTAAAACCTCACACAAACAACCCCTCTCACCTTAGAAATTCTCAGCCTAATACCTCGATATGTAAAAATGGTTGACAGCTCACAGCTACCTCCACCCCACAAGCCTTAGAATGGCGCTCCTCATCTTGGCTATAGCTTAGGGAGCTTTCAAAATAAGTGTATTATGCCCTATACCAACTTCCTGAGGTTCTGATTTTATCTGGGATTGGACATGGCTGTCCTAGTTTTAAAGTACAGCCAGCATTGAAAATCACTACTCTGTGGAGACCTAGAGTATTCCACAGAGTAAACAAAATAGCATGAACTTCTTCATTACTTTTACTCTCCTAAACTTTGTGGCATTGCTTTATAATTATGTATAATACAAAAAGAATTTAAAAAAATATACTTTCTTAATTAATGTGGGGACCTGTGGCTTTAATTAACACCATGTATCCAACATGGTCAGCCCTGGATGGTCTTCCACATGACAGTGATTATTGGATTCACTTGTATTTATAATTCAGGTCCAAAATAAAAATCCTGGGAGAAAAACCCAGTATGTTAATTTTAGTATGGTCATTTTAGACTATCCTTTATCATTTTTATTTTTCCACACTGCTTTATTTTGGTGAGCTCATGAATTATACTAGCTGGTCTATTCCAAATATATGGAACCTACAAATACAGTTAGGGATATGAAATTTAGAGTAATTAAACTTAATATATTAGGTTTGACTAGTTTGCATGGTCAGGCATACCAGTATGTTTTCCCTAAAAAATGTTTTGCACATAAATCAGGAATTATCCTGGGCCCATCCTTTCAAATTATGAGGAAGATGGAACAGTGCAGATGTTCAGATGTTCTAGACCAGAGTAAAAAGAATACTAAGAGCTATAATGACACAAGGGCCTAATAGTACTCACCAACTCCACACTCATGTTTAATATTAGATAGTAGAAATAAGCAAATATAAGTCTAATTCCTCAGTTTGAGCAGTCCAATGTTAGTTTGGTATCATGAAAGCTAATGATCTACCTAATCATATATCCCCTGAGTATTCTTCTAGAGAAAATTACCTACAGCCATCACCTGTCTTTTATCAGTTATATAGCACAGACATCTTTGGGTACTGGGATGGAATGTAATACCTGGAAGAGAAGGTGTAACTCTGTCTACCCTATTAAAAAATATGCCTTCAAATTATATAGAGCATAATACATATCTATATATTAAGTAGGCCCATAGATTGAAGTAAAAATGTCCCACATTTAAAAAATTATCTTTTATGAAATACAGTTAATAAACAAAAAAATGAAAATATTTTATTTATATATTTATTTTAACATTTTAATTCTGTATTGACTATTCTGGCCTGGTTCTATTGGTTAGGAGTAGATGTAAATTAAAAAGAACTTGGATAGGAGCAGACAAACTCACTGTGGATAATGAATAGTTCTCTTATAAATGTATCTATAATAAAGTCTCCAAAATCATCAAATGATTACCAAAAATGGTACCAGAAAACCCACTAAACAGTCAACATGTGACACAGGCATGGAAATGTGTTAATAATTTTTATAAAACCAATATAATATTGCTATTTACACTCTGTAAATATATATATATATATGGCAGTGCTTTGTTTTTTTATATATATAATTTGTCCCTTTGTCAATAAGGGAAGAAACAAAACATGGTAACAAATGATTTTTTCTTTCTAAGGTAGGTAAAATTGAGAACTTTTTCTAGAACACCAATAGTTTTATGAACTATTAATAAAGAGTATTTCTTTCTAAAATTTGCATTGCATTCAGTTTGATTAGTTCTTTCTAGATTTAGCCCATTATCAGATGTACATCTTTCCTGGGCTCTGCTGGATTATCATGTTGGTTCAGCAACAGTATTTGAGTTTTGGAATTGCCTTTTTAACTCTGGGCTGTGCTACATTGCAGTATTAAGCACACATTCTGCAGGAAAGGCCAAGATAAACAGTCAACTTGGACTTTTAAATTCTCCTCTTTGAGAATCTTTACAGCTGATTACTTTGGTATCAAGTGGTATCAGAGACTGTGAAACTGGAAGCATAATTACAGGCTTAATTCTGCTCATTTTCCCTACCAGCTCTTCAAAATGCTATAGACAGACTGCTAAGATCTACAAACTAAAGTTCAAGTGCTAATTCTATTCATAGCAGACACTTCTTAATTATAAAAAGAAATAAAAGTTAGTTAATTGGAACTTCTCAGGAGGTTGTAACAAAGATGATGTTTCCTAAATAAAGTATATGAGAAATAGGTGATGGCAGTGCTTTGCTACTTTCTGCCCATTTGTGACAGACCATGTTTATCTTTCCAGCACTGTTCAACCTCATACCAGTGGGACTGCGTGTTGTTGCCATCCAGGGAGTGAAGACAGGGTTGTACATAGCCATGAATGGAGAAGGTTATCTCTATCCATCAGTAAGTAACATGCCGGAGTCATTGGTTCTTCTTTCAATGTTTGCAAAATAGCCATAGCAATAGCAATTGCAGCAATAACAAAATGAGAAAGTCCCATCTATTGCCTCTGTTTTTTTATCTTTGCTACAGTGTTGTGGGAGCTATTTATTCATTATTCATCTGTGTTTGTTAATAATAGCATATCAAGCAGAAGAGTGACATTATTACCTTGTAAATTTGTGTATTTGCATATTTTAAAAAGTGACCCATTTTATAGAAAATTGAGCGATTTTGAAAGAGTTGATGTTAATATAATATTTTTATTTCTATTTAAAAATGTACATGTCTTTGACAACCTCTTGTAGAAGATTATTTTATGAAAAGAAACCGAATTAATGTGAATTATGAACAGAAATGGGAAACATTTCAAAGGACTAGTTCTTTAAAAATAAGAATTCAAAACATGTAAGCATTTTACTAGGAACATACTTCTAATATCAAAATGTGTATTGCTTTTAACTCTAAGCAATTCTCCCTGTTTTGTGTTTATAAAGTTGAGCACTTTTCCAGACATATAACCTCTTCTGGAATATATACTCTTTTCAAATAATTTGTGTTCAGATGTGCTGTATACATACATAATAATGCTGTTAGAATTAATTTCCAACACAGGTTCTAGCATTAAAGACTTAGATGAAAGTACTTCTTTCTGCTATTCTCTGAGCAAAAATCTATAGATCAAAGTCATAGTGCCTCAAGGAACATGTTTTTATTTGCTTTTATTGTTAAATACTAGTTCTGTTTTTGTTAAATGCCATCATCAAAAAAAAAACTACATATAAATATACATACAAACATAATGCACAGGCACAGACATGCACATAGAACTTAAGCAGAAACATTCTTTGGGGCCTCCTATGAAATTTGATAAATTTTCTTTAACAAATCTGGAAAATCTATCAAAGAAAATAAAATATGAGCTGTGGCTTCCTTTTGTGGTGAGGTGGGAATGCTCCTGTTAATTTGGAACCTTCTCTGAGTTCCCTGAAGGTGTTCCTGCATGCAGACCTGGCCCCATATTATGCAAATTGCATTCTGTTACATAAGATGAATATTCAACATCTGCAAGCATGCTCAGGCTAGAATTCCCTGTCCCCCTTGAGGAAAAAATTCCATTTAGATGAAGATCATTTTCTAAAGATGCTTTATTTCAGATACAAATCAACTTTATTGATTTGACATTTATTCTGTTACTTTTGTTTCTCTTCCCCCAAGTAATCTTTGAGAGGCCTAAAAATTATTAGATTCAGTATCTGCCATAGCCTCTAGTTCTTAGTTTCTGTTGATGATTTTTAAAAAATTCATATTTATTGTTGAAAGTATTGCAGATGTCGCCTCCTCCCACCCCTGACCCCCTCCCCAGATTACATTGTTATGCTCTGGTATATGTGTTGATGTCAGGAGAAATTTTAATGTTTGTTTTACTTTTGGTACTGAGAAAGATACTTTATATTTTTTTTGTGATGAGATTGTGCAAGTGTACTATTTTTTTTTAAAGGTAGGAGTATGTGCATTAGCCTAAAATACAAGAGAGTCCTGGTTATATTTGTTGCAATGTAAGCAGTGCAGCAGGAATAGAAGTGAGGAAGGCATCAACTGACTGGCCCAGTCTTCGGGGACCGCCCTGCCCAGGAATCAGTTCTGTTGGCAAGAGCCCCTGTCCCATGAATTGTCCCAATGACAACTCCAGGCATATTTTCTACTCGCAACTCTCTGATTCTCCTATTACTTGGCTTCTGGATCAGCCTTTGGTGGCTTGATTCTCTGCTTTGTGGATCTTGGTTTTCTCCCCTTCCCATCTTTGACACTGTGCTCTGAGACCAGGCTCTGGTAAGAGGCACTCTATTCGCCCACCCCCTACCATAAGAGATCCCCTTTGCCCAGACCAGTCCCTTAGAATCCTCAACCATCTTGTAGGAAAGGGACTTAGATAAAAATGAAATGAAATTTCAAGTTTTTATTAATACTCCTTAGTTAAAGTGTCCTGTGTATTTCAATGTAATAAAAATTAAAGTTCAAATATTTCGGCAAAAAGAATGTTTTCCCACATTCACTCATTTATTTCATAATTAGTTATTGAGAGTTTACTAAAATAATATTATAATAGCACAATACAACAATTATTATACTATGCAATAATAGTTCTACTTATAAAATAATAATAGCCACTATATGGATATAGTGCACTCTGCCCAGCACGGATTTTGGCACTTTATAGGTTAGATTATTTCATCCATTTTATCCTTGTAGTAACTATTAAGCAAATACTGGTAAAATGATGATACTGATGTACAGAAAGCTTGAGAAGCTGTGCGAAGTCATCCAAGTTGAGCAGACAAGATTTGAGCACTATTAATCTGACTCATAGTTTACTTTTTAACTGTTTCACTATAAAGTATTGATTCCATGTGCCAGACATGTTCATAATATGGTCTGGCACCTATTCTAATAACAACTTAGAAGCATGTGATGATGTAATGAAAACCAGTAAGGATTTGGTACCTTGGGAAGAAACTTCATTTTAGATATTAAAAAGTATAGTTTGAAATAATCTGTTTTCTTTGGAGATTCTCGAATAAAACAATATAAATCATAGGAAATTCTATTTATTCAAAAAATATTTGATATTAAATATTGGGTGTCAAATGTTCTTAAAGTGTATTACACGTAGTGTTTGGGCTTTAAATTTAAAAGCCAGGGTGGCTAACCCAACTAAGAAGTTTTGAACGAGTTTGAGTAAATTTTTTAAAGGAGAACTCCAAGCTCAGGTTTAAAGAAAAAAGCTTAAAGATTTGAGTCTGGGAAATGGAGGAATCTGTTTTAAGCTTATACCCACTTTAAAATGATCAACTTAATGTTTGTGGAGTGTAAACCAATGCCTATTATGGGAGCAATTTTTTTGAGAATGTAGGCAATAAAATACTCAGAGCAAAGTGAATTTTGTTAAATGAAAATCACACTAGTGATTTGACTCAAGGTAAATGTATTCCTCTGCGTTTCAGGAAGTAACTCTCATCATCCCTTGCCATCCAAATAAAGATATTGAACTTGTCAGGTAATTCTGCCTCAGTGGGACAAAACAATTGTTTGACTGAGATGTGAATATCACCTTTCTTATGCCAAAGCTACTTGTCACCTGTGGAATCTTTTCTTTAATATGACAGCAGTGATTTCATTTGTGATCATAATGATTGTAATATGTTTCTTGAAGATGTACCTCAAGAGATTTAGTGTTACATATAAACAGTTTCCTTGAAGGTAAACTGCAATGTTACAGAACAGAAACAGACAAGGAAATACTTTGTTAGAAAATGAGTCTGAAGTAGTGTTTAAGATAAAAATGTATTTTGATCAACTATAAACTATGGTGCTGTGAGGAACAGTCAAGTTTTTTTCCCTCTTCCAAACAACCTATGACTTAGAAAGACTAAGAGAATTCTGAGGTAAATTCTGAACACTGAAGAAAAACATGAAATGAAAAACAAACAAACCTGTCATTCCTTATTTGACCAGAGATAAAGAATAGCCATTCTGATATAAGAATGAGGTGTAAGGAGGAAGGGAAGGAAAAGAGACTGATAATACAACGGAGAAAGCCCTGGGCTTTTATTGGAACATCTGGATCTTGGATCTTGGATCTGACAGCGGATACTTGTGTTATCATGTCCCAGAATCTCTGGCTCTCAGTCTTCCCATCTGTGAAATGAAAGGGTTTCCTGGATGCTTTAAGTTAATGTTGAAGTTTAAAATGTTGATGTTAGTCTGATTGATTTTTCTGGATGATGAAGTAAAAAATGTACATAAAATGTACAAAGATTTGTGAGTGCTGTCTTACCACTGGCTGGCACTTATGAGAATATGTTTCCAAATGGTGCTCTAAATGTTTCTGTTACCTAGATGCTGCCATCTGGGAGGCAATAGGCCCTGGTATTCTCCTGAAATTAATATTTCATCTGAGTCTAATAACTAAGAGATACAAGTAGAGACAAAGATAATCACTTTTCATGTAGATTTTTATAATGAATCAAGAGTTAGCTCTGCTACTGTGTTTTGCAAATAATAGGGTCCAAAAGAGAGGAAAAAGCAGATTCCAGGGGTCAACTTCAAACTACTTCAATTCAATAGGTCTGGTGCAAAGCCCAGGAATCTACCTCTCCCACCTGCCAACTGTTGGGTGATTCTACAACCCAACAATCAATAACCACACAACAAGCATCACTGCAAAGGCCAGTAGGGGAGATGATGACAGCTTTAGACAGCTGGTGAGAGCAGAGTTGGAGACAGTGGTATGAAGACTAACCAGGCTCTAAAACCATCATGGAATAAAATATATATGTTTGATTGGAATTATGCATGTGCTTAAATATACACACATTTATTCACATTGTTATACTTCTTATAGTGTTTTTGTTTCTTTTTATAAATGTCAAATAATAGCTTTTCAATTTACACATATTTTGAAGCTTTACTTGCTATGCTTAAAAATATTTTTTATTAAGTTTTCTTATGCTTTTGCCCACATTATTATTATTTGGATATATTTCCTGGGTTGAAAATGGCTATTATCTGTCCTTGGCATTTTTATTAAGATAATTTATAGCAATAAAGAAGCAAGTACAGTACTTCATTAAAATTCCCTTCAGTATTCATATAATTCCTACAACACTGAACACCAACGCACAGTATACAATTGATTATGACAAAGGAAAGAATGCCTTCATTCTACTTAGGGTCACTTACCAGAGAGAAAATGCACTTGAGAAGCAAATACAAATGATAGACTACATATAACTAAATTTCAGTAGCCTTTTGGACAAAAGGAAAATATGTAACATTCCATGTTTTCTATTGATAGGTTGATAATGGGCAATACAAGGTTGGACAAAAATAGGTTTATAGTTGTAAGCATGTGAGACAGAGTTTACTCTTGTATTATTATTATTTATTAATTATCATATTATTTTCCATATGAATAACTGTAAACCTACTTTTGCCCCACCCTGTATAAAGCAATAAATGTACCTTTTTAGGCTATCCAAGTTCATATGCCATTTTATGGAATTTAAAGGAAGGAACTGAGTTAGAAAAGATATGAGAGCATAAGAGGAAAAAGGGGAAAAAGAGAAGTGAAAAGAAAAGGATATAAATCAGCAATAGGAAGCCATTGGGAAAGGATATAAATCAGCATTAGGCAGCATTGGGAAAAAGGGAGAGAAAAGAAAGATAAAGGTGAGAGAATGGGAGGAGGAAACAGCAAAGGGAATGAAGTGGGGAGGACATATTACAAGGAGAGAGCAGAGAGAGGCCCATGCCTTCTGCTCACTCCATCATGCTATTGGAACCCACCTGGCCCCAGCTCTAGCCTCACACTCAGAGGTGGAAAAAACAAAATCTTCCCTCCTGAAGTCTAGTCTAGAGTTTCCAACCACACCCACAATAATTTTTCTGCTCTAGCCCTATACACTTTCACCTATTTCCTTTAATCTCCTGTTTCAGAATGGTTAATGTCATTCTCCAGACTTGGAGACAATATGGCCATCTTTAATTTCTAAAGGATTATACCTGTGACAGGAGAATTAATAGAAATAGATCAGTAGCAGTGTGAAAATCATGCAATCAATAGTCCAGATGAGTAATGCTGAGTATATAGGGTGGGGCAAAATTAGGTTTACAGTTGTCCATAGGGAAAATAATAGAAAAAATAATAAATAATATAATAAATAATAATACAAGAATCAATTCTGTGTGGCATACTCACAACTCTAAAACTTACTTTTGCTCCAGCCTATATACAATGGAATTTTAATAAAAAAACAAAGAAAGGCGATTCTGCATTGGCAATAACATGGAGAAACCTGGAAGGCATTGGAAAGTAAACTAAAGTGAGTAAAACACAGACAAAAAAAATAACTGCATAATCCTGCCTTTGTAATCTAAACAGGTAAAATACATAGGAACAGAAATTTAAAAAGTGGTTGTCAGGGAAATCAAGGAATAAAAGAAAAAGAGAACAAAGAAAAAACTAAATGGGTCTTGCAAACTACAAACATTTGCTTTGTTTGGACAGCATCAGTGTGTGTGTGTGTGTGTGTGTGTGTGTGTGTGTGTGTCTCAGAGAGAGAGAGAGGTGGGGGGAGAGAGAGAGAGAGAGAGAGAGAGAGATATCTTAATGATCTGAATGTCAGTTTTTAAACTTAGAAAGGCAGACACTACACACATGTTAACTTTGTTTCTGGGAGTAGAGACACTGGAGTTGGCAACCCCACAGAGAAGGGACTGGAAAGGAAGAGAGATATTTGAAAGTGTTTTTTGAGGAGTAATAAGAACACTGAGGTTGTCTGAGTATTGGAGGTGACGAAGTCACAGCTCGCTCTGGTATGACAAACTCAGAACCTGATGAGCTGTGATGCTTTTTTCTGAGAAAATAGAATCCTTAAGAAGGAGGAATCCAAGTGTGTGATAATTCCACTGAATGACTAAGCTCATTCATCATGGAAGAAACAAGTCTAAGGACTGTCTGAGGAATGGCGCGTGGATAAAGAGTTGTTCTATGATGGATGGTGATTGTTTCCCTATACCTTCTGCATGTGAATCAAAAATGAAGAAATCGGGTGAATAACACCTACATGGGTAAAGTTAGATATTAGAAATTAAAAGCTTTATTAAACAACATAACTTCTTGAAAAGCTTCCTAATATATTTTCCTTGATTCCTAAGTATACATAATCAACAAAGGCAATTTTGGACACTGGGTATAGAGGAGAGAACTAGCTGAATTAAGTTTATAACGTGTCTTAAAAATGATGATAATATAGGAAGAGAATAAATATTAAGCCTTCAGATATCCTTATAGTGGTTCACATTCATCAACATAGATAAAACTTATGCTGATAACATTGTAAATATCTTAAACCCAGAACATTTGCCCAAAAGATTCCAATTGAGTGAGTTCCATATACTTAAAGAACTGATTTGGACTATCTAGCCCAAGCATTTCTTGTGCAGGTGCCTAAAAGAGCATACCTTAATAAACATGGTATACATCACTGTCTCATGAACCATGACTTTAATATTACATTATTTTATACTTATCTTGAGTTAATGCTGTTGTTGTTGATGATGATGATGATGATAATGATGACAAATTCATGGTCCAGTTCAAGCCCCTTGAATAAGTTTAATGACATGACCACAAGTAATGCTTACCTTTTCAATTAACCAAGTGAGCTGGCCTTTGAGTGTATGGAGAAAAATCCTGGATGATTGTTCTGCCCAGTCTATAAAGAATAGGACAAAGAATGTGTCCTTGAGCATCAAGATAATATAGAGAAACACTGAGAAAGAAGAACAAGGTTGGAGGGATTACAGTACTGGATATTAAATTATACTACAAAACTATTGTAATCAAAACAGCCTGGTACAGGCACAAGAATAGGCATACAGACCAATGGAACAGAACAGGACCCCACAAATCAACCCAAGCCATTACACTCAAATATATTTGACAAAGGAGGCAAATGCATACAATGAGATCAAGACACTCTCTGCAATAAATGGTGTTGGGAAAATTGAACAGGTACATGCAAAAACAATTAAATTAGACCAGCAACTTTCACCATATAAAAATAAATTCAAAATGGATAAAAAACTTAACTGTAAGTTGTGAAACCATAAAAGTCCTAGAAGAAACCTTAGGCACCAAAATCTCAGACATCTCTTGTAGCAATATGTTTGGTGATACATCTCCTAGCCCAAAAGAAACAAAGGAAAAAAATAAACTAATTGGACTATATCAACATAAAAGGCTTCTGCACAGCAAAAGAACACATCAAAAAAATGAAAATGGAGCCCACTGTATGGGAGAATATATTTGCCAATGACACATTTAATTTTCAAAATATATAAAAAATTATTACAACTTAACCAAAGGAAGACAAACAGTCCAATTAAAAATGGGCAAAGGACCTAAATAGGCAGTTCTCCTAGGAGGACATACAGATGGCCAAGTGATATGTGAAAATACTCAAAATCACTAATCAATAGGGGAATGCAAATTAAAATGATAATGTGGTATTACCTCACATCTTCCAGGATGGCTACTATCAACAAATCAACAAATGACAAGTGCTGGAGAGGATGTGGACAAAAGGGAACCTAGTACACTGTTGATGGTAATGCAGACTGGTGCAGCCACTATGGAGAACAGTATGGAGTTTCCTCAAAATATTAAAAATTGAACTGCCATTTGACCCAGTGACCTCACTTCTAGTAATATATCCTAAGAGTTGGAAAAATACATGCATCCCTCTGTTCATAGCAGCATTATTTACAATAGTTAAGATCTGGAAACAGCCCAAGTGGCCATAAGGAGGAGAGTGTATAAAAGGGATGTGGTACATTTACACAGTGGAATACTATGCGTCTCTAAAAAAAAGAAGGCTCTCTTATCCTTTGAGATGGCATGGACAGACCTGGAGCATACTATGCTAAACTAAATAAGTTAGTCAAAGAAAGGCAAGTATCACGTGACCTCACTCATATGTGGAATCTAAAGAACAAAATAAACTGACAAGCAAAATAGATCCAGAAATATTGAAGTATGCAGCAGACTGGCAAACTTCAGAGGAAAGGAAGTGGGGAGGGAGGAAGAGATTAACCAAAAACTTAAGTGCATATATACATAACTTATAGACAGGCAGTAGTGTAATGAAAACCTGGGGATGAGAGGAGTGAGGGTAGGAAGGAAAAGAGGGGGGAATACCTATAGTAATTTGAACAATAAAGATAACATTTAAAATATAATATAGAGAAAGACAGGAATTTTGCTGAGACTTGAAAAAATGAAATAAGAAAAAAATAGAAACAAAGTAAATATTTATTTTCAAACCAGTAATGGCTGATTTGCAATCCTGAAAAAAGATAAGTGGTTTTTATCACATAAAGCTCAGAGGAGAAATCAGCCTGAGAATCAGCGTGGGGGTTAACAGACACCTACTGAATGGAAGGGTGTGATTTAGGACAATGATATCCTGTCAGAGAAGGTTAGAGCTGACCACAAATCTGAGTTGCTTGAGAAGTGATTGCTTTTTAGATTTTGTAATAAAAATTACTAATGAAATAAATATAGGGGTGGCAAAAAGTGGGTTTACATTTGTAATACAAATAAATAATACATACTTAATAAATAATTCAAGAATAAACTCTGTATTTTGTGTACTCACAATTATACCCTTTCCTTTGCCCACCCATATATATCTATATTTAATACATGGTTTAATACTTTTCCTAGCCCCCTATTTTCTCTGAAATAATTTTGTTTTCCTCTAAGCAGGGCCTTCCCACACAGATCCCATTTTTGGAACAAAGGAGACTTCCTTCTTCGGCAGGCCCTTGGTGTATGGTTTATTTTCTGGGTCTAATATAGAGAGTGAATTGATCCCTTAAAAGTCCATCATTATAAAAAATTTCTTAACCGTACCACAGCCCCTAATATCTACCTAAAAAAATGTGAACACAGTTATCTGATAGCATAAGGGTTTGTCTGAAATGTGTGGAAGACCATTTCTACTCCATTGTATTACTCAGCACTTAATGACTGATGAACGAATCAAATACTTACTTGGTATGGATGAGTGTATTAATGAACTTGTCTATTCATTCATTCAACCAACATTACTGTATGCCTTTCAGTGGCAGCTATTATGCTGTAAGTGCTGGGGCTTCAAAGATACGTGGAATATTCCAGATTTAAAAATGAACAAACAAACTAAAACCCCTTGAAATCCAATAGATAGAAGGAAATCATTTGGAATATACTTTGACTAGCTGAATTCTGTTTTTCTCAGAATCTATGATTCCATGATTATACTTGTACATTTCCTATCTCTTCTTCAACAGTGAAGGGAATGTAAGAAGTATTCAGTATGAAGTTCCTGATTGATTATTGTGAAGGTGGAATTAATTTTACCAGCATATTTTATTAAATTATTCCTTGAATGTCCTCTTGTAGATTATATTTATTATGCATGTCACATCATATTCACACCATTGAAAAACATTACTAGTAATTATTGGCAAAGAAGATAGGAGTCTGTTTATCTCTCAAGTCTCAATTGCAGGAAAGCACTTTTTTACATATTCGTTTCTGAAAGAGCATTAGAAACTCACAGAGACAGCACTCAGACATGCAATGTCTGCCTTCTAATGTGCTCATATTTGCATTAATGAGGTGATTAGTAATGTCTTCACCTTAAGCAAGATTTTCGGGCCAGAAAAATAAAGCTTGATTTTTAATAAACATTACTACCACTTAAACGTGGACATTTTAAAGCAAGTGCATGAATAATAATAACTGGAGAAAGGGCTTTATTATTTCCATATGTTCATGAAATGACATGAAATATTTTGTTTTTATATTTCATTTTGGTGTCAAGGAAAAAATATTATTGTAGTTGGTAAATTTTTCCTGATTTTTTTTAATGTTGAAAACATTACAAAGTACTGTAAATAGTAACAAAATTAGGTTTGATCAGAATGTTTTAATTTTTATCTGGCCAGTGTGGCTCAGTGGTTGAGCATTGTATGAACCAGGAGGTCAGGGTTTGATTTCTGGTCAGGGCGCATGCACAGGTTGTGGGTTCCATCCCCAGTGGGAGGTGCAGGAAGCAGCTGATTAGTGATTTTCTCATTATTGATGTTTCTCTCTCCCTCTCCACTCCTCTCCGAAATCAATAAAATTTATTTTTTTTAATAATGTTTCAATTTTTAAAAATTTGTGTATGTGGAGGTAGATGGTAAATGATAGATGGTCAAAAACATTTTAATATATGAGGAGATTTTAAAACTACCCAAGAGATTAAGTCCTAAAACAGTAGATAAAAAATATTTGAGAATGACAATCTCTTTGTTTTCATTTTCAAAATGATGAAAAAATTGCAATAAACTACAGAAATGCTAAGAAGGTTAATATACCATACAGGGAGTAACAAATCCTAAGTAACATAAAAGCAACAATTAATAGCTACTAAAATTGAGGGGAAATTCTGCCTGTTTAAAACTGTTTGCAGCCCTAGTGGTTTGGCTCAGTGGATAGAGCATTGGCCTGTGTACTGAAGAGTTCCAGGTTCGATTCCAGTCAAGGGCACATGCCCAATTTGTGAGCTTGATCCCCAGTAGGGGATGTGAGGAAGGCAGCTGACCAATGATTCTCTTTCATCATTGATGTTCCAATCTTTCTTCCCTCTCCTTCTCTCTGAACTCAATAAAAATATACTTTAAAAAAAGCAGTTTACATATTTGGAAAGACTTATGATTGAAAATTTACCCAAGATGATTATTTTTAAAATAATTTTTATGATAATTAAATTATGATTATTTTTAAAATATATTCTTACTAATTTCAGAGAGCAAGGGAGAGAGAAAAACAGAAACATCAGCAATGAAAGCTAATTATTGATCAGCTACCTTCTGTATGCTCCCTACTGGGGATTGAGCCCAAAACTTGGGCATGTACCCTGACTAGAATCGAACTGTGACCTCTTTGTTCATTGGTCGATGTTCAACCACTGAACTACATCAGCGGGGCAGCTTATTTTTACTTTTATATAATTATTTTCCTCCTTACATTTGGCAGTGGGGTTACATGTATGTGTTGCTACTTGCCAGGGCCTCTGAAAACCCACTAGCCAGAATTCATGGTGGGCTCTGGAAAGAAATTAGGTGTTTTTCTCCATCTCCTCAACATAGCCCCAATAAATTAAGTCCCATTTCTTAGTCACTTGGGAATTATAAAGAAAAATAATTCATGAAAAAATTAATGAAAATATGAAAAACTACTCTCTTTTCATTTTTCCTAAGATATAAACAACCTTTATTGAAAAATCAAATAGGCTGTTCTACTTTATATGTTATATACTAAAAATTGGCAAGTAATTTAATTATTTCCTCTTCTTTGTTCTTTATTTTTAAAATATATTTTATTGAGTTCAGAGAGGAAGGGAGAGGGAATGAGAGATAGAACATCAATGATGAAAGAGAATCATTGATTGGCTGCCTCCTGCACACCCCTTCCAGAGATTGAGCCTATAACCCAGGCATGTTCCCTGATCAGTAATCCAACCATGACCTCCTGGTTCATAGGTTCACACTCAACTATTGAGCCACACTAACCATGTTATTTCTTTTCTTTATGCTTTCTGTTTGTTTCCTTTGGTTTTAGAGTTCTAGTACTATTGAAAGCATGATGACCATTTACTCAACTGGAAATACTGACCACATTTCCATTATATTACTACCTTTCAACGAGTATTAATGTTAGAATCTAGAGAAATATTGGTGAAAAACAGACAGGACCTTGGCCTCAGGGAAATTACAATTTCTATAATGTTAGTTCTACACACAGTACATTCTAACCTTGAATGATTTCTCTTCCTTGTGGAAAGGTATTTTGTACTCTGAGCTACTTTGTATTTCACTGAAGGTTGATATTGATTGTCAAAGTAACATATTCATTTTGGAATGCAAACTCATGGAAGGTACTAAATACACTTTGTAGCAAGTATATGGTAAATCTCTATTTTTGGAATTAGATGTGGGCTTTAAGATCTGACTATCTAAATATATAAAAGCCTAAGCTACCATTGCGACCAAATGACTGGAATGACCAGTTGATCAGTTGCTGTGATGTGCACTGGCCACCAGGGGGAGCTCAATGCAGGAACTGCCTCCCTGGTGGTCAGTAGGCTCCCACAGCCAACCTTCCATGGCCAGCCAATCTTCCCTGTTCCCTTCCTACCACCAGCAAACCTTCTGCAGTCCCTCCCCTCTGTCTGCCCAGTCCCATCTGGAAGGCCCCAGCTGGCAGCCAGCAGGAGGCCCTGTCTGGCAGCCTTCAGGCCCTGGCTGGCCTGGTCCTGATTGGGGCTGCCCAAGATGGCCCCAATAGGTTCTGATTGCCAGCTGGGCCTGGGGACCTCCACTCGTGCATGAATTTCGTGCACTAAGCCTCTAGTATGGAATAAAGAAAGATGAGTTTCTTGTTAATAGGCATGGGTCTCAACCCATGCAAAGGGATCATAATTGTTTGCTATTTGCTCCCAAATGAAGTCAGAGACTGAATGGAAACAAGTGAGGCTTTGGAATTGCAACATCTCTGACAAGGTTGGAGATATTTTATTTGGTCATTTAAGCTGGGTCTGGGCCACTATTTAGCAGAAATAGTTATGCCGGCAAACAGAAAACATTATCCTACTTTACTTTTAACCTGTTACAATTAATTACTAACCTGACAAATGAGAGCAGACAATTTTACTGATGTCATGTAATAAATTTATTGTGAGTGCCTTTGGTGAGGGCATAACAACAAAGGTTGAGCCTCAATGACTCCCCATTAATGTGAGCTTCTCCAATTAACTCGTCCATTTCTTAACTATGAACCTTTATAACATTGTTTTCACTAACCTTAGACTCAGTACAATCCTTGTCATGGCAAGTCATTTTCTATGGTGAGCAATACTCAGTTATGGTTCAAGAATGTTGGTTTCCTGGCCTGTACTTCAGACACAGCTTTGAAGAAATAGAAATCTTTTTTGCTTGTAGATAATGAAGAGAAAAATCATGGCAAGATGATATATTACCTTAAAAGGTGCATATTTATTGTGGTCTGAGAAACAACTGTTTTATTATAGGGCACATTAAATGCTCACAATGAGCATTTATTGGCATGTACTTTTATAATCATGATACATTATCATGGCTAATGTGTTAAATGGTAAAATGATTGATAAAATTGTGTCACTTTGGAAGCTATGGTACCTCCTATATTATTAGTTATTTAAATATTGCCATTTGCTCTCTATCCTATAACCTTAAATTAATGATATCAAGAGAGGAAATGAAAAATTGTGTATTAAGAATTTGCAATTTCAGTAACTCTACTTACCATTTACTGGTGGCTATGCAGCTCTTGTTTTATTTTAATATCAATTAGGATCTTTATTTTAGGCTATATTAATAATATAAAAATCAAAATTTAAACTTTTCAAAGTTCTCCAGGCAACTCTTATATGGAGTTGATGTGTGAGGCATCTCTAAATGCCCATGAAGTAATAATTTCTAATGTGAAATATATCAAAGTAAAGGAGGAAACTAGTAAGAAATTATTCCATAGGTACCATAAATGGGTTAGCTATTTTCCTTATGCAATTGGAATCCTTTGAAAGACTGTTTTATTGACTTGGCAAAGCCAACTGTATACCTAAGAGAAATAGCAGTGAGCTTTTAATTTAAAATTACATTACATGAGAAGGCTTGAACATATAAATGGGTAGACAAAAGAATTGCCTTGGGTAATAATTCTCCTGTGTTTATCTAAAAAAATTAAATGACGCTTTGAAGGAATTTGAGTGCAGACAAAGTACTTATTAATTTTTGTGCATCATTCATACAATAATAATAATTAAAAAAAGAAAAAAAATCATGTAAGTAATACCTGATTATTTCAAAGCACAGGGTGTTAATTCATACTTTGTTTGTGCCACACAAACATCAGTCATGATTTTATTTTATTTTTTCTGGTGGTCAGTCTTTGGGGCCGATTAGAAATTCCTCGGAATCATTAAACCATTAACTACAAGCACCAAAAGATCATGTTCTTTAAACATTTTTATGAATAATAACTTCATTAGGCATTATGTTCCTTGTATGATTAAGGAAAACTATGGAATGTGGCACAGTGTAGCATTTACTTTCAATTATCCAATATTCCAATCCTTTCTTTAAACAAGAGACTTGCTCAAAGTGTGCTAAATTCTGTTTAATTCCTAATTGTATCTTCTGTTAATGATAGTGTTCTAGCTAGAAGCATTTGAAATAACTATTTACTCTAAAAAAAGTGATAGGTTGCACTATTAGTGACTCAAGGTGATTTTACATTTGAGGCAGAGATGGTGAGAACAGCAAGGTAAAGTTGAAGAGACATAATGCCCACGTTCTGCAAATGTAGGGAATGCAAACCCCAGAGTGGTACATGTATTACTGAATTATTTTTGTTAATTCCAATTCAAATGAGTTGGTAAAGGGTCATTCAAAAGCCTGAAGAGGTAAATGCAGAAGACATGGGTATGTTGCCTCCAGGGAAAAGTAGAATTGTTATACTTGTGGACACTGTGTGGTGTGTATTCGTGTATAATTATTCTATAACCATAAACTATTTAGGAATATTCCTTATTCTGATATGTATATGTAAGTATTTTTCTCTTAGTTATCATTTAGGGATTTTTCTACATAATCATTTGTGAAGTACTGTGAAAATAAAATCCACCTTTTTATTGTATAGAATATATAAATATATATTTCATACTTCAGTTATTTTTAATTTTTCAAAGGCAAATGCCTTATATAATTCATTTCTTTTAAAAAATACATTTTATTGATTTTTTACAGAGAGGAAGTGAGAGGGATAGAGAGTTAGAAACATCCATGAGAGAGAAACATTGATGAGAGAGAAACATCCATTAGCTGCCTCCTGCATACCACCTGTGGGGGATGTGCCTGCAACCAAGGTACATGCCCTTAACTGGAACCAAATTGGGAACCCTTCAGTCCAAAGGTTGAAGCTCTATCAACTGAGCCAAACCAGCTAATGCTAATTCATTTCTTAGGTGGACAAAAGAGTGGGGGTGATAGGTGGACAGATATAATGAGAGAAGACACCCAGCTGAGAAGACTAAATAAAAGCTGGCAATGCCACTCACACTAATTTAAGCATTTGGTCCCACTCAGTGACCTTGAGAATTATGAATGACTTTTTGTAACATGTTAATGACATTTGAAATGCTTTCCAAGAAATAGATGAAACACTCAATTATGGTTTCTTTAATATTCAGATACTGCATTGTGATTATGTCTAGCAAAATGATGGCAATTAATCACATTAAGTCAGCAAATATTGTCATGTCTATCATATACACATTAAGAACAAGTCAGAATTTCCCAGCTGTGCAGTTGGCCTGGTAGGCACATGCCAAGAGCAGTATTCTCCTCTCTGACACGTCTTCTGCTGCAGGGAGATCCCAGCAATAAAACAAGGGCTAGCAGAGCATGAGTGGTTATTTATCTCAGGGTCTCTCTTCAAATTTGTAGGAAGACTGGAGTTAGGATATCCTCAAAGGGCATTTTTATTTTCCCATGAATATGTATACATACTTGTTATAATCTCAAATAGAAAAAGATTACATTCAAATACATTGTTCTTCAAAAATAGTGCTCACACAACTTGGTACTTATAAGAGACCTGCAGATATAAAGGTTTTTTAAGTTTCATAAAATCTGAGTTCTGAATAAAAATTAAATAGCCTTTCTTACCTAGTACTTCAGTTATTAACACAACAAGCCCATAGGAAAAAGAAAGTCTGGAGCTTTTGGATCAAAATCTTTATTTCTTTTTTTTTTTAAATTGTATTGAATTTATTGAGGTGGCTAATAAAATTATATAGGTTTCCACACATCATCTTTATATTGTATTGTGTTCACAACCCCATGTCAAGTCTCCTTCCATCACCATTTACATACCTCCCTTACCTGCTTCTACCTCTCCTCACCCACCTTTCCCTCTGGTAATCACCATAGTATTGGCCATATCTATGAGTTGTTTTATCTTTGCTTAATCCATGGGTGGGGGACCTTTTATCTGCCAAGAGCCATTTGGATATTTATAATATCATTCATGGGCATACAAAATTATCAACTTAAAAATTAGGCTGCTAGCTGAAACCAGTTTGGCTTAGTGGATAGAGCGTTGGCCTGTGTACTGAAAGGTCCCTGTTTTGATTCCTGTCAAGGGCATGTATCTTGGTTGCGGGCACATCCCCAGTGGGGGACATGCAGGAGGCGGCTGATCGATGTCTCTCTCTCATTGATGTTTCTAACTCTCTATCCCTTCCCCTTCCTCTCTGTAAAAAATCAATAAAATATATTTAAAAAATTAGGCTGCTACATTTGCTGAAACAATTAATTCACCTCTAATGCCTTGGCAGGGCCAGACCAAATGATTTCTTCGGCCTTATATTTTCCCCACCACTGGCTTAATTGCTTCACCTTCTTCACCCAGCCCTCAACTCCTTTCCCCTGGGAGAGATGTCAGCCTGTCCTCAGTTACTGTGATCTTGTTTCTATTTTGTTTGTTAGTTTATTTTGTTCATTAGATTACACATATGAGTGAAATCATATGATACTTGTCTTTCTCAGACTGGCTTATTTCATTTAATACAATAATCTCCAGGTTATTCAAGTTCCAGTGGCCTGAGAAGATGGTGGACTCATATCATAAAAACCATTTTAACATCTCTAGGCAAACCAGTGGCTTTTATAAGGACAGTGAGGGGAAGTGGAGATGTGTGGGCAGTGTTCTTGCTGTTTCGACAAAGATCTTGGTGTCAGCATATTGAATCCTTCAGTGTCAGCTGAATTCCTGTGGTCAGTCATCTCCTATCTGGACAGGTACTGCTGGTCCCTGCAATGTACTGAAATAGAGGCTAAAATAGAGGCTAAAATAGAGGTTGTTAGCATAAAATCTGGTTTCTGTTTTTGTTCCAACAAACTTGTTAGTTTGCTAGTTAGTACATTTAATTCTGATTAGTACAGTACTGTACAAAAATTATATGCTTTTCGTTCCCTGTCACACATGCTATTGCAAAAGATAACATTTCCATCCTTTTGTTTTGTTTTAAGATTTACAACTCAATTCACTTAATTGGTAGACCTCAAGGTTCCTTTATTTCATCACTACAATTGTTATTATTATCTTTCAGTTAATGTCAAATTGCTTTCACTCTGTCACTGAAATGTCCTAGAAAAAATTCCTGTGGAAGTAGATACCATAAAATAACATGTCCAATGTTATCCAGTTTTGTCCTTAAACTAGATAAAATGTCAATATAGTATAAATAAGTATAGCAGAGGAACCAAGATGGTGGCATAAGATATACAGTGGTACCTCGTGATATGAGTTTAATTTGTTCCGTAACCTTGAGGCGTGGGAAACTATGAGACACTGGAGTCACGGTAAACTGGTGGGTTGTGTGCAGCCGGCTGATCCGCGCGATTACTCCTATCTCAAATGTTGCTCGTATTTCAAAGCAAAAATCGCTCGCTCGATGGCTCGTATCTCAAAAAATCTCGTATGTTAGGGCACTCGTATCTCGAGGTATCACTGTACATCTGTACATGCTGTCTCTCACAACCACACCGAAACTACAACTAAAAGACAAAACAACTATCCCCCAGAACCACGGGAAAGCTGGCGGAGTGGAAATTTTACAACTAGAAGGAAAGAAAAAAGTGCTTCCAGACCTGGTAGGACATGCAAAGGCTCAGAAAGGCAGAGGTGTGGAGACTCCCACGTGTGCATGCGTGCGTGTACACAAACAAATCAGGCTGGCATGCCCTGTTGTTTTTCAATTGGGAGGGAGTTACAAGTTCCCAACTCTCTGAACTCCAGTTTCTGATGAGAATCTGGAGACCCAGACTCATACAGGGAGAAACTGGACTGTCTGCCATTGGGTCAGAAAGGGAAGGTGGCTGTTTCACTGAGTTGCACACTGGAATCATTGTTTACTGCACTGGGGCTCGGGACACAGGATGTGGAACAGAACAAGGTAGAGAGGGCTGACCTGCAGCCATTGCTATTTGCCATGCCCTAGCCTAGTGACTCCTTGAGATCCCGCCCCCTCAATATACATACCAACCTAGCTGTATGGCAACTTTTGCATATAAATGGCCTGCCCTCTGGCAACTTAACCTAACAAATTGCAACTGGGTCAGACAATTCCCAAACTCTAAAATTCCAAGCAAAGAGGAGAAATCAACTCCAAATCTTCCAAACTATAAGCAAAGAGGAGAAATCTGCAGAGCATCCTGTAGCTCTTGCTGGGTGGCCTCAGACAATAGCTGACTTGCACTTCCTTGGAAATCCAGGAACCAGTGTACCTAGAGGTCAGTGTGAGATGACACCAGATTTCAACTCCTCACATACATAAGTGACACACTCAAGAGGCAAACTCAGTGAGCACCAAAGCCCCACTGAAGCAAGTCTTGCCCTATAGGGGTGTCTCCAGCACAACAGTTCTTCCATTAATAGACAGAGCTAATCCTCACAGTCAGTTGGCCTGGAGGTCAATTCCTCCCAGTGTACCAAAAGCAATCAAGACTTAACTACAACAAGACTATGAACTCAGCCCACAAAGGGGTGTACCAAGAGTGTCCACTCAGGTGATTGGGGAGATGGAGCTGTGGGAACCTCTTTCCACATCCTGCATGGTTCAGGGTTCCTGGTTCAGGGTTCGGGTTCTGAAGGAGGCCGCACACAAATGAAATGAGAGACTAGAAAACATTAATTTGGTGATATTGGGGGGCCAGGCGGGAGCCTTCCTCTAGTGGAAAGGACTGCCACTTGCTCTGGCCTTTTTCTCCTTTTTTTAAGGCTTTGGGACACACCCCTAGCTTTTAGGCAGGAAATAACAAAACAGAAATTAACATGAAACAAACAGATAGAGGTTGCTTCAGCCAACAATGTTTCAACTAAACAGTGAGTGATTAGCTCTGACCTTTCAGAGCAGTTAAGGTTGACCAGCCTTCTGGCCTCCAGTTTACATCCATTTAGTAAGAACAATATTTGGTTTCCAACACGGAGCTACTGGGCCCTAAGAACAACTAGCACACAAAGCCACCCCATCAACACTGGAAAGCAGCCAAAATGCAGAGACCAAGAAACATGTCACTAATGAAAGAAATGGAGGAAAGCAAACGACTGGACATAGAGAGTTCAAAATCACATTTATAAGGATACTGAAGAATCTTCTACAAACTGCCAACAAACTTATTGAGAACTCTGAGAAACTTAGTGAGACCTTCAAAGATCTTAATGAGAATGCCAAAAAAATGGAAAAGAACCAGTCAGAAATTAAGCATGCACTGTCTGAAATAAAGAATAATATATAGAAACCCAACAGCAGACTAGAGGACCCCAAGAATCAAATCAAAGATCTGAAATATGAGGAAGCAAAAAACACCCTAAGAGAAAAATAAAAACAAAAAATGAGTCAAAAAATGTAAAGTTAGTGTAAGGAGCCTTTGGGACAACTTCAAGCGTACCAACATCAGAATTATGGGAGTGCCAGAAGAAGAGAGAGAGCAAGATATTGAAAACTTGTTTGAAGAAATAATGACTGAAAACTTTCCCTACCTGGTGAAAGAAATGGACTTACAAGTCCAGGAAGCACACAGAACACCAAATAAAAAGAATCCAAAGAGGATCACACCAAGACTCATCATAATTAAAATGCCAAGGGCAAAAGACAAAGAGAGAATCTTGAAAGCAGCAAGAGAAAAACAGTTAGTTACTTACAAGGGAGCACCCATATGACTGTCAGCTGATTTCTCAACAGAAACTATGGAGGCCAGGAGGGAGTGGCAAGAAATATTTAACATGATGAATAGCAAGAACCTACAACCAAGAGTGCTCTACCCAGCAAAGCTATCATTCAGAATAGAAAGGCAGATAAAGAACTTCACAGATAAGAAAAAGCTAAAGGAGTTCATCACCACCAAACCACAA
>JAAGEH010000012.1:71341963-71384703 GCA_011751065.1 Lasiurus cinereus | reverse complement strand
TATATATTTACTTGGCAAATAAATTAGATGCAACTCCTATTAGATAAAAGTTGAAGTCCACAGGATTTCAAGTGAGCTGCACAGAGCAGTGTGGGATAACGTACATCATTGTATAATGACCAGATTGTTAGTACTTTGAACAAGAATGTTCACTGTCCATGCTATTACACTTGCACACCGACCTCTGCTGTCCCTATAAGGGACAGCTGAGACTCCTTGCCTGGAAGTCAAAGCTGCTGCCACCCTACTCTATGAAACCTACCAGATACATTGCCCTTCCTCCCACCACCTCCCCAAACAAAGAAAAACCTTTAAATGCTGGTATGCTATTTGTACCTCCTTAATGTCTCTGATGCCATTCTTTCTTTGTTTACAGACATTTATTTATGAGCCTCAGATTCTTTCTCAGATTACCCTTTTACATGGTCACCTCCTTCTCCTTCCTACCCTTGATTTTCTTTCTCTCGCCAGCGTGCCTGTGATTTGGTTTCTCTGTTTCTTTGTGAAGTTCATCACTGCCCCCAAGTCACAATTAGCTTCTGCCACTGAATGTTTCCAAGTGAATGATTTACCTTTACAAGGAGGTGCCTTTGCAGTGGCCACTTTAGAAGACTGTCCTCTTCCATGCCAGCAGCAGTGTCTCCGATCCAACTGTTACACTTAGAGAAGGGCTCCCCATGTTTTCATATCAGATAAAGCTGTCATTTGTTGTTTTGCAAGTTATGTGCAAATAAAGACTTATTAAGCCAAACATTTAAGATCTTGGATTAGCAATGCTTCCAAATGCAACAGGCTGGGAAAGCTGTTGTGATATTTATCGAAAAATCCAACACCTCTAAATTTAGACTACCATTAATTTTTTAAAGAAATTTTGCAGTTACCAATTAAGTTTGTGTTAGTTACAAGTGACATAATTTCTCTTATCTCAGATATTTTAAAATGTCACTAACCCCTAAAGTATATCTATTATTGCTTAAAGATTTTCATTGTGAATATACTTAATTTTCCATTTTCTGCATTGCTGTCATTACATTCCATTTACAAAGTAATAACAGATGTATGATGAAAAATACCTTAAAATCCAAGTTCTTCAAAGCTGGGATTTCACATTTTAAGTAGTTCATGAAGATGTATTGCTGCTTTACCAAATATTAGAGAGACTCATCTTGATCTAACTTCATTTCTATAAATTTCTGCAATTTCAGGGCAGGTGGGAGTTTTGGTCTTGGCACTTGCAATACTTTCTGATTTCCAACATCATAACTCTATACACTGAGTTAATTGTTTTTTATTTGCCAAGAACATTCAAGTGTACATGTATACCTCAATATAAATATCTCCCAAATAGCTGCAATTGACCTCGGTGAATTATATTTTTTTCCAAATCAGAAGTGAATGAGAATGCACATGGAGGATATATACAATGATTGCATTTTAACACTTAATTTTGGGATTATAAAATAGAAGCCTATGCTAAACCCAGAGAGTCATATATTATAAAGGTGACAATTCTGTTCTGCCACAGTGCAAATAATTTTTTAAAAAGTAACTCATCCATACTATAAGAAAAGAGAACTGTAAAATGTATTAAATAAGAAGCTTAGAGCCTGTGAATATGTGGTCACTATGATAAATGTGGTATTTGAGTATATGTCCTTTAGTCACCAAAGCTCCGAAGCAAAAAAGTTTCCATGGAAGTTGATGATGTTCTCATGCAAGGTCTTCAAGCTAATTTCCAGGGAATGATGCTTTTTAGTGAGGATGAGAGTAACTGTACTAACATATCTGAGGACAAGTGAGTCTATTTACAGCTGACATAACATAAAAAAATCACTAATAACACTGGTCTTGCCATGTATCCAGCCTTCTTAGATTATGTAAATGCCTGAGTGTCAGCAATGTTGGGATCTTCTTTCTATGACTTATTTATCTTGATTGTAAGGATGTTTTTTTTTAATGTCTTTAATTTGTGTCCTAATGTTTTTCATAACAGATAGATTTTGATCTATGGAACATTATGTTAATAGTTGAAAAGGCTTATACCTTCATAACTAACTCTGTCCCTTCATACTCATTTAATATAAATCACTTTCTTATCTTGTCAATGGCAGACCTTTATGATCAGATACTATAGATTACTTTTATAAATCTCTTATTAGGGTTCTTTCTCAATAATTTCAAAATTATAGTTATAGATAGTGAAATTATTTGGTTTGTTTGTTATGTCTGGCGTTTTTATTGTAAGACTCACTGATTTTAAGAGATCTCTTTTTTTATGTGAAATTACTCTCTATCGGTATATTTTCCATCTCTTCTCCAAGCCACCACTCTTTTGCTCTGTTAGAAAAACTTCCATTTATTGTCTTGGATTGGGAAAAAGGTCACATTTGCTGATCCTCCTGAAGGCAATTCACTGATTATTTCTTCTATACTTCTTTATATCTAGATACACGATCCTTTTGTTCATTATAATTCAGGAGAAGCCTAGTGCACAAAATTCGTGCATGGGAAGGGTCTCTAGGGCTGCCAGCTATGGGCATCTCCCTTTTCCTGGCTGCTTGCCACCACTACTGCCAGTCCAGCTCCCAGGTTGAATTCCTGGTTGAACTCTCGGTCTAATTTCCTGTTGAGGAAACAATTTGCATTTTAGGCTTTTATTATATAGGATAATAAGGATTTGATTGAAGTGCTGTTTTCTTCTACAGTTAGAGTTGAACTGCTCAAGTTGAATATATTATTCAACTTTGTGAATAGTATCACTTTATAATTAACTGAAGCTAAGCCCACCCATACTTACTAATTTAGAATCTAATAAATGGTCAAGTGGTACTGAATGGAACATATGTGCATTGCCTAGAGTGAGTGTAGATGGGTCATATTGGTCTATTTTCCTTCTGTCATCATCAGCTCTGTGAGCCCTAAATGGTTTGGCTCAGTGGATAAAGCATCAGCCTGCATACTGAAAGGTCATGGCTTCCATTCCAGTCAAAATCATGTACCTCAGTTGCAAGCTCCATCCCTGCCCTGAGGAGGCAACCAATTGATGTGCCTCTCAAATTGATGTTTCTCTTTCTGTCTCTCCCCCTTTCTTCCATTCTCCCTAAAAATAAATGGAAAAATATACTCTATTGAAGATTAATAAAAAACTTTTTTTAAAGAATCAGCTTCATGAGTTCTCGTAATATATCTGCTCAGGGAATATAATTCACTATGTACAATATATGCAACAATATGAAACTATAATATGCATTGATTCCTAACTGCAAGCTGCCTGATGCACAAGGAGGAATGACTGGATTTTAGTGTGGAGGAAAAACTGGCTCTGTTGAATATATATCTAAATGTTATATTATTTTCCAAAAATGTTATACCCCTAAGAAGTACTTATGAATAATTTTGACTACATTTACTGTTGCCTTATTTGCTAACTTTAGAATCTGATCACCCATTCAGCTCTATTGTATACCCAGCATATTACAGATATGTAATATATATTTGTTGTTGAAATCCTCAGTTATATAAATATCTCCATGTAGATGAATAATGATTAGGATAACTATTTGTTTTAGTTTTCCCAGGACTGTTCTGGTTCACACAAGTTGCTCTGATATAAACAATAATAGTGCCCTCTTTAATGGCTTACATTTGTCTGAGTTTGCAAGATCAATTATATGGTCACCCTAATTTGAAGTTATTTTGTAATTAATTTGAGTATTGAAATGCATGATGCAGTAGAAGTAAACAATGCCTCAGTCAAAATAATGAAGTCTGATAAGACTTAATGATGAAGACTTAATGATGCTTGTTGCTATTCAAGCCACAATGGTCAAGACCTACCTACTTGACCTCTGTTTTCTTCCTCTCAATTTTCCTTTTCCTTAGGTGGTGTAGAGTTGAACACCATTATTTTTTACACTGAAATAATTCTCTGTTATAGCCCTTTTCTTTCCACAGAGTACTTTTAACATCTCCTACCTAGCCATCCAGTGACAATTACTCTTGTCTTCCTGAACATGTTCTGACATTTATTCACCCACCCACTTTTCTGGGTTTGAATTTGACCTATTTAATTGATCAGCATTCCTGCCTTGTGGGGTTCTGCATGAAGGAGCATCTTTATTGCTCCATTGGTAGGACTAATATTTCACAGATAACAACACTGAAAAGTGAAGCTCAACCTTATAAAAATAATTGTTACTATGCTGATACGCAAGAAGAAAGGAGAGTGCCCCATGTGTTAAGATGAAGAAAGTACAGAAAGAGAGAAAAGACATAAAGGTAAAAGGAGGATACCCTAACACCATGATGCCTGCTTTCTGAGTGCAGAGAGGAATATTGGAAGAGGGACAGGAAAAATTTAGCACCAGGAAAAGTTTAATTCATTTTTTCAATCACTTAACATCCAAGGCTCCTCAAAAAAGGTTAGATAAGCATAATAGTATGCAAAAAGAGGAGTATATCCTATAACTGAATAGCCTAAGCAGATAAATATCCAGAAACATTTAACTATTTAAATGTTGATATGTATTTAATTATATGCACATTTAGTTATATTCTTGGGATATAGATTTGTTTGAATAGTTAAGGTTATGGTAACAGAAGGTAATAATATGTTTTACTAAATGAGGACAGTGAGTATTCTTCCCTCGTGCATAAAAGCACTTTCTGGAGTCACTGTATAAAAGATGGTAGGGACAAAGCAGATCTGGAAGAACCAATAATTTTTGCTTTTGTGATGCAGAGGCTCTCAGATGATCAAAACATCCACTGGTCCAACAGAAAGTCTGAGGCATGAGTTAGAGAACTGACAAAAATGGCAGTTTGTGTTCTGCAAGAGGAGGAGTCAGAACTTGGCCTCTCTGCAACTACTACAGGGTCACTTGATTTCCTAGCTACTAATTCTGACAATCTGCATGGTTCTGATGCTTAACAAGTACTGGCAACTACCTCCCCTCTCTGAACATTTGAGAATTATTACATATCACTGAAAAGGCATTCATAAATATTTTTAAATAGTGAGGGAAATAAAATAATCTGAAGGTGCTTAATTTGTTGCATTTAACGTGATGCAATTTTGCATTATGCTTAAGAGTAAATAGTATGCATGCCTAATAGCAAATTATGTTTAAAAACAAATTTAGCCCTAACCTGTTTGGCTCAGTGGATAGAGCATTGGCCTGAGGATTGAAGGGTCCCAGGATCAATTCCGATCAAGGGCATGTATCTTTGTGTGGGCACATCCCCAGTAGGGGGTGTGTAGGAGGCAGCTGATTGATGTTTCTCTCTCATCCATGTTTCTAACTCTCTTTCTCTCTTCCTCTCTGTAAAAAAATTTAATAAAATATATTTTAAAAAATCCATTAGCTAATATTTATGGACTAACCAATTCTTTGACATGAAAAGGCAGTTTAGATGTTATAAAAATATTCATTTAGATCTTTGATTTTTTTTTTAACTAGTATAAGAGTATATGAATGGGATTATCTTATTCAATTCAACCTGTAGTGGATTGGGGTGTTTCCTGGGAAACCACTGTCCCCATGTGCTGTGCTCAGTGTAATCTGACTGGGTAATATGATTTGAAGGTTCCAAATAATAAAACAAGCAATGTCAATGTCCCTTTGTTATTGGTCCCTATTGTATATGCTACATAAGATTATTTTTAAAATCAAACAATAATTATTACAATGACAAAGGTACCAATTTGCATCTCAAATACCAATGGGATACATTCTCTTTGCAAATTATTTGGACTTCCCTGATTTCATAGTACCCATACTGGAAAAGATAGTTAATGTATTATACTTCCAAGGAGGATTTCCACTTGAACCCCCACTTGAAATCTTAACCAGCCCTTTATTATAAGGAGAACCGGATGATAAATGTCCTGATAATGATATTTTGTAAAAATCCATTGTTTTCTAGAGATAACAATTTTAAAACTATTAAGCGAGGGTAAGAACATTTATTAAAACATAAAAGCATATATTCTTGATTTTCTCTGGATATAGATTCATTTGAATAGTTAAATTTATGGTAACAGAAGATCTAAGCCATTTTACAAAAACATGCTCTGTTTTATGTATGTAGTTACTTATGTGTTTTTTTAAAAATTTATATTTTATTGATTTTTCACAGAGAGGAAGGGACAAGGATAGAAAGTTAGAAACATCGAGAGAGACATCGATCAGCCACCTCCTGCACGCCCCCTACTGGGGATGTGCGCGCAACCAATGTACATGCCCCTGATCGGAATCGAATCTAGGACCCTTCAGTCTGCAGGCTGAAGCTCTATCCACTGAGCCAAACCGGTTCGGCTACTTATGTGTTTTATCTACTTGATTGTTATACATGTACAAAACACTATATTTGCTACTATGAATGAAAGATCTAAATACAGATGGCAAATTCTTTGACTGAAATCCATTGTTTTTTAGTACTATTTCACTAATATCCTCTGCATTTTTTGACTATTAATTTGTGAATATACATCTTATAAATCCAATTTATAAACAGAGCTAGTCACATTATTATTTATTATAAAATATATCATTATACTAGTGGACAAGAGAATTATTACGTATCACTGAAAAGGCATTCATAAATACTTTTAAATAGTGAGGGAAATAAAATAATTGACAAACTTCAGATTTTAAGTAATAAGAAAGAAGTCTTCAAGTAATAAGTGATAAGAAATTGGGAACTGCTTCCCCATTATATGTTTTAAATAACATATATAAAATTACCACATTAATCTCTCTTAATTGAATAGAAGGATAGACTAGAGGAACTAAAATTACTCCACAATTTATAACATTAGAATCCTTTTTTTAAGTAGATATAGCCAATATTTCTTCTGTAATTGGATATGCATATTAGCAGGCATCATTGAAATTAATTGAACTAGTATTTACATTTCAGCACTATTTTTTTCTCATTTATGAAGAAAAGAGTGAGGCATGGTTTTCCTTCAATAATGTCTTCATTGAGCATTGAATCACAAATATTTACTAAACTACCAGTGTTAGTGGCACACAAACACATACCAGCCACTATTCCTGGGTAGAATTGATTTTATTTTCTCTTCCAACTGTCCAGGGAGAGTAGGTCTTTGTCTAATTTCTTTAGACAAAAGCATCTCTAGAGTAAAGAAGGACTATGTATTGCGTTTTCCAAGCTTAGAAGAAACATGACATTTTTTCGTTTTGAGTCAGTTTACATAGAGTGATATTCTAAATCACGTGTCATTATCCTGGGACTTTATTTAATAGTCTATGAACTATAATTCAGTTTAAAGAGTAAAAGAGAGCAATTGGGAAAACACAGTAGATAAAACCTATATGCTGAAGCTTTATATCCAAATTATGTTTCTGAGACTACCCTGAGCTCATTTTCCCCTTTGTTGTGGCCTTAAGCTGGTGTCACTAATAGTTGAATTTTACCTTTTTTTCCTGAGTGTCATAATTTTAGCTTTCTCTTTATTTCTAAATATCTTCTTCATATACTGAATTTTTATTTTCTTTATAATAAAAAAAAACAGGGCTTTTCTCTATATCACATTTGTATATGGGCTGCAAATTAAATTTCACATGGTGTTTCATAGGCCATTATTGCTAGAATGAGCCAAAAGAGATCCCAACTTGGTATTCAACTTAAAGTCCATAAAGTGTTTGAAATATTATATTAAAATTGTAGGTTTCATTGGATACTACATGTTGCAGAGAAATAGAGAAGCATTGAAGTGTTTAGATTCAGTTTATTAATAGACATGAACCATTCATAATGTTATCATATCTTTCATGTTAGTCTAAAGTATTGGATTTCAGCCTTAGCTGCAATCCAATACCTTGGGCAACTTTTAAAATATGTTAATACCTTGCTGCATCACCTAAGAATATGACATAATTGGTTTTGAAAGGGATATTGTTGTTTGTGTTGATAGTTTTCAATGCTTTCTAAGTAAGTAAAATAGAGAACCCAGGTTTTATCTACCTCTAACAGTAGACACGTCAAAAAAATCTTTGAAAACAATTGGAAATGGAAGTTTCTCCTTCCCTGGGCATTCTTTTTTATTTATTTTTCTTGAATATTTCATTTTGTGTGTGTGTGTGTGTGTGTGTGTGTGTGTGTGTGTGTGTTTCTTTTTTAAATTAACTTTTTTAATGTTGACATTTTTGCTGACTTCCCCCATTCTAACCCTCTCCCTCCTACCCACACCCCACCCCTTGCCCACCTTCATCTACTCTTACCTTCCCCTCCCTTGTCCTTCAACACATTGTTATCTGTGTCCATTGGATGTACATATATATTTTTCAGCTTCTTTATCCACTCACACCTCCCTTCTCTCCTCTAGCTCTCATTGGTCTGTTCCATGTATCTATGCTTCTGGTTCCATTTTGTTTGTCAGTTTATTTTGTTTATTAGACCACATATTTATGAGATCATATGGTATTTGTCTTTATCTGACAAATACTTTTCTTACTTAGCATAATACACATTCTTTATCAAGTTTCTCATTGTTTGGGAGTGTTAATCAAGTAAAAATCATTTGTACTGGTTTTTCTGCTTCTTTTTTTCTGAGTTGCCTGCTTAGTTTAAGCACATATTATGCCAGTGTGTATATCTTTGAAGGCTTTATTTTTGGTCTGCTTTGCATAGCACCACAACTTCTTGCTTTTTACTTTAGATCCTTATCAGAGCAGGGGGTAAAAGTACTTTACTTCCAGGCAATCTTTTGAAGGTGATATGATTACCATGCAACTAAAATTCACTGCATAAGCACTCATTAGTTATACCACTGTTTCGCTTTCAAATATAAACTTTAATCTCCAAATAGTGATTTCCAAGCACATTTTGGCTCCAGGCTTCAGGATGAATCACTGTGCCTGGAGCAAAATCTTTGTCAAGGAAGAAGCAGAGCATCCAAGAGGCAACCAGGAATCATGGGAGACTCTCTGGCTCCTTGTTTCCTCTTGGAGAAGCAGAACATTATCTAACAAAACTCCTAGGAACTGAGAGAAGTTAGAGCAGGGTCATGATCCATCGATCTCCCTTCCTCCCTCCCTCCCTTACTCCCTCCTTCCCTTTTTTTGTTCCTTTCTGGAATATGAACAGATCATTATGCAGTTTCTGTTAAGGACAATTATACTGCATTTCAAAATATATTGGTGTAATTATTTTTAAAATTTTTCTTCAAAATAAATACAGCTAAATACTAATCCTGAGTTAATCCATGAGAAAAATACTTTAAAAAATATTGATGTGTGGCTCCTGCCCAGAAACTGATTTAATGGCTCTTAAGTTCAGCCTGGAATTGGGATTTTTAAAAGCAACTCAAGTAATCCTCAAATATAGTAAAAATTTGATACCACTAATTTAAATCTTATCCATACCTATTGCATCAGAATCTTCAGGTGGGTGTGGAATCTTATAGTTTGTATTTTAATAAATACTTCAGGTGATACTTCATATGCTAATGTTTGATAACCATTGGTTTAAACACTATCATTACATTATTTTGTCCTTGCTTCCATGATTTGTGTTTTAGGTATAAATACATATGGCACTGTTTTGTTTTGTTTCTTATTTAACCCCTATCTGTGTTTATTCAGTATGTGTAACTTCAAGCATATACTAAGCATTCTTATTTCCAATGACTGCTCCATTTGGATTAAGGATATGTGAAAGAACATAAGTGTTGTAATGTGCTACTAAATAGTTTGGCAGTGTTTAATTAATTACCAACATATAGGAGTAAGCTTCTTAAACTTTCTCTTAGAAATTCAAGTTAAAGCCTGAAGTCTAAAGCCTAGCATTTACTCTCTAGCTATGTTTCACCATTGAGCTTTCTTCATACATGAATTGGTAGTTTTTAATACCTGTCTCTTAGGGCTGTGATTTGGATAAGGCAATAATACTTGCTAGTACTCTGTAATTTGTAAAGTGCTACACAAATTTTAGAAACTGCTGTTTATATTTTTGCAAAATAAAAATCTTTCATGTCTAAAGTTATTTCAATTTTTAAAATATGTGATTTTTACTTGAATATTTCCAACATATTATTTTTATAAAAAATATATATTTTTTATTAATTTCAGACAGGGAGAGATAGAAAGAAACATCAATGTGAGAGGAATTCATTGATTGGCCGCCTCATGCACGCCCCCTACTTCATTCACCTCACCAAGGATTTTATGCATTTATATTTTATGTATTTATATAGTTATTATGTGCCACACACTGTTCTTTGTGTGAACACATACAATAGTGATAAAAACAGGCATACTTACTGTTCTTATGACCCTTAGGTGCTATTGTAGAGTAGTATGTGTACATAAAAGAAGGGAGACAGATACCAAATGAAAAGAGCCTTTGAACTCAACTAGTAAAGTTACCACTAAGGTAGCCAATTTATGACATGCTGGAAGTACGTTATACATTTATTTTACTCCTTTCATAGACTTTGTCTAATTCTATCCTATTCTTATAAGCTTGGAAAATGTTATATGTTCCTGGGTAGTCATATTTGGTTTGGTAATGCTTTATGATTTTCTTGGAGTCAAAAAGTTGTTGTCTAAATTGACCTGGCTGAGTTAATTTGGAAGTAGTTTCTTTAACATTGAGGATTTTGAAAAAAAAAAAGACAAATTAATCTCTCTCTCTCTCTCTCTCTCTCTCTCTCTCACACACACACACACACACACACACACACACACACACACACGTGCGCGCGCACGCGTGACCACATAGTTAGGAAGGCTGAATAGATGCTACACTATTAATTTATCTTCCAAAATGTTTCTTGACAATCTCTATGCATCAATCTAAAAGGCAAATTGAAGCTTTATTAGTTTGAAACAATAAGAAATGTCAAATATATAGATTTATCATAAATGACTTAAAATGAAATTCTTTGTCACAATTAACAACAACAACAACAACAAAAATGTTTGCTTGCTCCCAAATGTATATATGCCATTATAGTTAACTTTCATTCTCTCTGTGGGACCAGCAACCAATGTTTTCTGTCTAGTCCATGTGTGGCTTATAAATCTGAATACTATTTGCAGAAATGTTACACATGTACTTTAGCTTGATCAAGATTAGCAAGAAAATTGTGGTACCAGGACACCTTAACCAGTATACTTAGATCTCTAACACATTCCTTATTCTAATATATTCTTATATTTTATTTGTGGCTTCTCACCTTTGACATTTAGGTTTTGAGGGACTAACTGCCTTCTAAATTTCCAGTCTTTTTGTCTTTTTGGTCCTGAATTGTCTGTAATGGGATGAATGAATTACATCTCACATGGCTGTTTTGTTGAGAAAGGATATTCAAAAGTATTCAGTTTTTCTCTCAGATCTTCCTTTTAGTGTTGAAAATAACACATATTTACATACTTTTTAGTACATTTATGTGTGTATTTGGAAAAACCTTTTGACTTCATTTAATGAATCAATGAAATGTCTGTCTTTTTTTTTTAGGTAGTGCTTACTATAGTTATAAATTTTCACATATTTGCCAGCTCTTTAGTAATTGTTTGATTTGGAATGTCTCATTTTGTTTGAAAAAGAAGACATCTTTAAAATACCACATTCCCAAATGTTTAGATTATACTAGTGCTTTGATGCAAATGTTGAAAGTACCCAGAGATCAAAACTATGATTTGATACCAGGCCATTGCTCACTAGAATGAGTACGTTTTCAAAAAGAAAAAATGTATACCAAGTAAAAATGTGCTACCTACAGGTCAAAATTTGCTAGGAATACTCGGACATCTCAGTTTCAGTTCTGAAATTTTCTATCTTTCAACCTGTGTGTCATATTCTTAGTTAGAGGTAATTGTTTGATCACTAGCAGAATCTATTATTGGTCTGATAAATAAATTAGATATGGTTTGAATATATATGAATGAGGACTGTGATCTTGTTTGGGAGAACATTCCATTAAATATCTTAGATGTATATCAAGATATAACGAAGTACATTCATCATCTTAGGAGGTTTGCTAACTTAGGCATTCAGCATAAGTTTAGTTACTCCAAGTCTACAATTAACTAACAATACACAACATATCATTTTTATAAAAATGATATTATAATGGTTTGAATTATAATGGCAGTTGGCAAGATGCTGAATTATAATTAAACCACTGGTAATGGTGAATTCCTTACAGATTTAAACAGTGTGCAGACTAGCCAACATAAAACAAATAGTCTGTGGTTTCCTCTACTGATATATATGTGTGTAGGTGCATGTATTACATGTTGTATTTAGTATGTATAGTCATATGCCACATAACATTTTGGTCAAGAATGGCCCCTTGTAATATGGTGGTGGTCCCATAAGATTCTAACAGAGCTGAATAATTTTTATTGCATAGTGACATTGGAATGTCATTGGAATATTACATGATCTTGGTGAACAAACCTATTGTACTGCCAATCATATAAAGCTATAGCACATACAATTACAGTGGTAGGCTGTACCATCTAAGCTTGCATAAGTATACTCGCTGATGTTAAAAAATGAAATTGCCTAACAGTACATTCCTCAAAACATAGCCCTATCAGTAAGTAGCATGATATAGATGTACTAGTATATATAGATACATATTTAGCACTATTTATATACAGTGCTTTTATTTTTATTTTTGAATATTTTTTATTGATTTCAGAGAGGAAAGGAGAGGGAGAGATAGAAGCATCAATGATGAGAAATATTGATCAGCTGCCTCCTGCATGCCCCCTACTGGGGATCGAGCCCACAACCCAGGCATGTGCCCTTGACTAGAATCGAATTCAGGACCTTTTGGTTCACAGGCTGATGCTCTATCCACTGAGCCAAACCAGCTAGGGTTATATAAGGCTCTTTTAAAAAATGCAAGCATCTCACATCTTTGAACAACTTGCAAGGGACTGTCTTCCAGTCCTCTAGTTATAAGTTAACAAAACTAACAACCATACATTTCTTTCTGAAGAATAAGAACCCTACTAGTTCCTCATCTCTGTATCCCCAAGCAGTGAGTAGTTTATGACTGTAGTAACCATTCAATCAGTACACTTGATACTGTTTCTTAAATGGGAATCTGGCTTTTTCCCCCCTCACGTATTAAAATGAAATTATATATAAAAGAGCAGCGGACTTGCTAAATATGTTTTCTTACAGCATTTTTCACAAAAATACTTCCATTCCGAAAAGTATTTTTGTCTAAAAATAGTTTGGCATCATTGCTGCACTTATCCAACAAGTCGGTTTTTGATGTTATGCCTATTTGGGAATGTGTAAGGAAGCCGAGAGATTACCCTAACTGGCTTTGACCCTGCTGTCCTGATTGACAGCAGGGAGAACAACCTCTGCTACAAGTGAGGAGGCTAGACTCCTGGGACAGAACCACAGTTTTCCTGTCTGAGGTCCTATTCTGATAGTGGTACCAATGAGATTAGGCCACATAATAATTCACTTACTTACACAGAGTTGACTAGAATTTGTGAGAAAACAATAGGGGAACAGTGATATGGAGAAATTCTTTATAAGATTATAGAATACTTTTATGAATAACTCCAATATTTCTTCTTTATATTAATTTTTGTGATATAAACATCCCACACCACTCCTCCAACATCACTTCAGGCTCTATTATGGCTCCATATCTTACTGTACATTTTAAAATGTGTGCACTTTTCTCACCATAATGTCATTATTATGGAGCAGTAATCTCAATTCCAGAGCACACAATAGTAGGGGAGGTAGTATAATTTCATTGTCAGCTACCATCCAAGTCTGCTTGCTTTTACTCTACTCTGTTCTTCACTTCCCTTAATTTTTGTGGTTTAAAAAATGCCAGCAATTTTGTAGCTCATCATGCTTTCTCCTGTTGTTTTGTTTCTTCCAACACAAAGCTGGTCTGAAAAATTTCTTCAGAAATGACTGTCATTTCCTAGATTCCTAGATTTAGTGACTTTCCGTCCCCATAAACATCTAAATTCACCATCTGATCAATACTTTCCTATGGCTGCTGTAACAAATTACCACAAACCTGTGGGCTTAAAACAATAGACATTTATTTCTCACAGTTCTGAAGTGTGCCAGAAGTGTGATATAAACTTCAGTGTACCAAAATCAAGGTATTTGCAGGAACATGGTCCTCCCAGAGGATCTAGAGAGGGATTCGTTGTTCCTTGCTTCCTCTGTTTTTGTATAGTTGCCTGCATCCCTGTGCCCACATCATCGCAATTTTTGCCTCCATGGTTACATTGTCCCCTCCTCTTCTGTGTGTCATGTCTCCTCCATCTCTCTTTTACAGGAGGTATATTTTGGAACTCAGATCTTACCCAGATGATACAGGATAATCAATCTCTCCATGTCAAGATTCTTAACTTAATCACATCTGCAAAGTCCCTTTTTCCTTATAAAGGGACATAGGTCTAGAACTAATTTTACACAGATTCCATCAAAGTTGCTATCTCTCTGCTCCCTGAAACCTGCATTTAAAAGGTGTCCCCTCTCTCTTCCCCTCATCCCGAATTTATAGTAAGCAGCCTGGCTGCAGACTAGCTAGTTCTTTTTTCAACTTACTTTATATGTGCTTCCTGTAAAAACTTTTGCATGGGAATTATATTATTTCTTGATTCTTCTTTTTTTACACTGTATGTCAATACTCCCCTGCAGTTAGATCTAAGTCTCAGTACTAAACAGCAAAGGTTTGAATTTGGAAGCATCAGGGACATCACATTGCAGACCTGAAAGGGCAGAGACCACAGATGAGTTTCATTGACTTTGACTTAGTTTGACATCAGGAGTTTGTTGCCCAATGTAACACTGGTAAGTTTCAAATGAGAAGACCAGAAAAGGATGGGAGAACTAGGGGTAGCTCCCCATTCTCATCTTTCTCTTGCTGAGTGTGGATATAAAAATAAATGCAACAAAAGCAAATCAGTAGATTTCTTTAAACTGCCTTCCTCCTGTTTTAAAGTCAGAGATATTTTTATCTCAACCCAGCAAGCAGAATTGGAATAAAATTAGAGCATGTAAAGAGTTGAATTAATCCATGGATTAAACCCATTCATTTGGGATAGCATGGTTATTATGGATCTAATCTAAAAGTCAGCGTTGGCCATGTGGTTGTGTATAATTCAGTGCAGTGTGCTGCATCCTAAGAATTCCAGTTGTCCTTTCAGTGTGGAAACTTCATGATGACATTGATTACCAGATTAACGTAGAAGCAGTTATTATGAGGCATGCTTTCTCTTATCTCCTTATTAAAATTAGTCTATTTTATTGTTAGAGTCCTTGATATAGCTCCAGGAATTGTTCAGCAATTAATGAGTAATATATAGTGGTAGAAACATCTATGAGGGATGAATATGTTAATTTTAAATGGCTTGAAGGATCCATTGAGGATATTCTATTCTCAATGAGCTTTCAGTTCATTCTTAAGGAAATGGTTTTATTTACTGAGCTTGCATCAGCTTGTGAAAGCAAAACTATTGGCATTCTGGACACAGTGAGGTTTTCAAATTGATTTATAGCAGGTAATGCAACTACTGCATTAAAACAATTGATAATCACCTCATCATATCCTTTAGCCCTTTCAAAATATTTAGAATAAAATATATATATGTGTGTAGGTAGCATATATATACTTATATATATTTGTATTTGCATATACAGTATATAGTTTATAAATAGTATATATCATATATACAGGGTGTTTGGTATAGTATATTTTCTTTTATAATATATGATTATATGAATGATACACTTGCAGATTTCATAATAATTCAGACATGACACTGAAATCTGTATCTTGATATTTATAAAGTTAGCATAACACAATACTACATTCCTTTTTTAAAGTAATTATCAAAATTCACAGGTGATTTTTCTAAATTCACCTGTAATTATTCAGGTTAATAACTCTAAGTAGTCAAAAGTATCTTCTAATAGTTAAGATGTATATTGTCTTCATTCTATTAGTAAAGCTAAAGTGAAACATTGAATCTTTGTTTTATTTCAATTAAGTGAGCAGTAATTATAAGTTTCATATTTCATGATTTTGGCTACCATGAATGATTTTAAACTCATAAACAATCTGGTTAATAAAAATCCTGGATTAAAATATACTCTTTTCATTATCCAACATTTCTTTTATAAATAAATTACTCCAAAAATGTTTGAATAATTTTAAAACATGGATGAACCTTGAAAAAATTATGTTATCTGAAAGAAGCCAGTCACAAAAGACACATGATTCCATTCACATGAAAACAGAAAGCAGATTACTAATTGCTTAGGACTGGGGTAAGAGGATGTGAAAATGGGATAATAACTAACGGGTGTAGAATTTCTTTTTAGGTAATACAGACATTCTTAAAATTAAGAATGTGGCAATGGTTGTACATGACTCTAAATAGATGAAAAATTCTTGAATTCTAAATGGGTGAATTTATGGCATGTGAATTAGACCTCAGTAAATTGTTAAATAATAAATCATTTTGCTGTTTAGTCAATGCAGTTTCATTTAACCTTTTGCATAATCTCTCTCATACATGGGATGATATAATATCCTACAGAGCCTGAAAGTCATTGAATGTTAGCCAAGTTTGAAGAAAAGAGATAAATAAGGAAAAGGGGAATTGTGAGAATAAACAATCTTTTCTGTCAAAAAAGGGAGTTTAGGCAAACGCCATTTTGACCTGCATGATTTGCAAAGCTCAACCCCTCCCTTTTTCCTTCAAATTATCCAATTGTGCAAGAATGTGAGCCTAAGCTCTGACCAATCAAAAGTGAGGGACAGATGCTGTGCATCAGACATAAACCCCCAAGAGGACTACCTGCTCATTGCGCATGCTGCCACACCCTGTGCACCCTCCTGCAGGAGTAAAAATATTTGCCTTGCTTAAAAAAATTAATAAAACAAAAAACAAACAAATAGATACCCAATTGAATCCTAAGAAACCAGAAACACCAATCAGAAAAAATTGATGCACCCCTATGTTCATAGCAGCACAATTTACAATAGCTACAATTTGGAAACAGCCTAGGTGCTCGTCAGAGATGAGTGGATCAGAAAACTATGGTACATCTACACAATGGAATTCTATGCTGCCATTAAAAAGAAGGAATTCTTACCATTTGCAGCAACCTGGATGGAATTGGAGAGCCTTATGCTAAGTGTAATAAGCCAGTCAATGAAGGAGAAACATCACATGATCTCACTCATTTGTGGATAGTAAAGAACATTATAAACTGATGAACAAAAAGATAGATACAGAGGCAGTAAAGCATCAAACAGACTATCAAATTACAGCAGGAGGGTTAAGAAGAGGTGGGGTAGATAAGAGATCAACTAAAGGACTTGTATGCATGCATATAAGCATAACCAATGAACACAAGACACTGGGGGGCTAGGGTATGCCTAGGAAGGGGAGGGCAATGGGAAGATATATATACATGTAACACATTAATAAAAAAAAATATAAGCTTACAATGAAAAAAAATAATAAAATAAAATGGCAAAACAAAAGAAAATAACATAAAAATCTGATCAAACATTAATTTGTAGTAAAAACAAAAGATCTCTGCACATGAGGAATAAAAGAGAACATTCTTCCTATGATAAAATGTCTCTGCAGCCAAACCTACAGTTAACACTGCATTCAATACTTTGCACTGAGATTGGGAAAAGGTTGTGTACTAATGCTTTTATTCTTTCTTGTCATAACACCTGTAATTGATCTATAATGTATCTTCACAAAAATTCTAAAAATCCATTACTGTGATAGTTTGGGTGTGAATGGGACAATAGTATTAGAAAAATACAGATTTATGAATCATAATGGTACAATTAAAATTATGCAGCTAATTGGCAATGCAATTATTACTTAAAATAGTCCATTTTATTTTCTTATTTTAAGTACCAGAATTATACCATATTATTCCTCTCTGATCTATCAGCAATGTAGGTAAAATTTTAAATTATTGATAGGTTGAATATAATGATAGGAAGATAGTTATTTCTTTACTAAAACATGGATTTCTCTCTTCTTCATCCTGAGTCCTCAGACCCAATTTTGAGCAAGCCTTCCCCTTTCTACATATGACTATCATAATAGACCTCTGGGCTAAGTCGTGCCACCATTCTGGGTCTTTCAGATGAGTCTACTTTATTTCTTATAAGAAACATAACTGCTTACAAGGAAGGATCTTGAATGTTTGTTGTCTTCTCCCTCTCTCTGCATTTTCATGTTGCTTTTTTCTAAATAATTTAATTTGCCACCAATTAATATAACATCTCAATTAATGTAAGAACTCTATGGTACTAGATGAACTACTAAACTTTTTGAGCTTTGGTTTCTTCTCCCAATTTGGAATGAATATTCACTACTTTATAGACTTTATATTATGAGTAATAAATGCATATGGAGCACTTGGCATAGTTAAGTACTCAACAAATGGCTATCACTTTTAGTTACTTTTAGAAATAGTTAACTGCTTAAGACTAGCTGGTGGTAAGGTAAGCCTCACATAAAGGGAGATGAAGAAACTGATAAAAGAAATGCTTGACATGAAGTAACAGATGGATAATGCCTGGACAAGCTGAAGTTAGGAACTAAAGGTAGATTGGAAATCATATTAATAAAAACAAGTCAGGGGGGAGAATCCAAAATGGCAGCATAGATAAACACCTACACTGCTGCCTCGCACAACAATTTCAAAACTACAACTAAAAGACAGAATGGACATCATCCAGAACCACAGGAAAGCTGGCTGAGTGGAAGTTCTACAGCTAGAGGGAAGGAGAGGGGCTCATGGAGACCCAGAGGAGCTGCAAATAGCTGAGGTACAGAGACGCGTGCGTGGAGAGAGCAGGTGTCGGAATACCTGGCTGGTTTTCTCTGGCAGGAGGGAAACGGAGACTCCCAATGGCATTGAACCCCTTATCTTACGACACTAAACCCCAGATCCAGCCGAAACTCATACAGAGGGAGTTTGGACTGTGAAAAGGGAGAGGTGCACGGAAATTTAGGGGAGTCGCAAAAGATCAGAGGTCTGATGGTGCGCATGGCACTGCGCAGAGGACATATTGCTGATTGTGAAGCTGGCTGTCATGAGTGGGCGGGAGACAGACCCTCCCAACTGTGCCACTTCTGACTCCACTAAGCCCCTGTTTCGGGTGGAACCCTGGGGACCTAGACTCGTGTGGTCCTGGAGCACAGGGGAGCGGGAAAGGCAGCGGTCTAGAGGCACTGCGGGCATGCGTGCACAAGGTCCACTCCAGCAATTACCCAGTCACGTGAGACTCAGGGGCCGTGGAGGGTGGGGCCGACTGGAAGGCAAGGCAGTCCCTTAAGCCCTGAGATTCCACCCATCCCAAGCTCAACAGAGGCTTCTTCGGTTTTGCAAGTCTTGTATCATAAGGCTGAATCCAGCACAGAAGTTTCCCCGGCACAGTGAAAATGCCGAGAAAAGGGAAGGGATCACAAACAAAAGAAATGGAGGAAAAAAAACGACTGGATATAGAGTTCAAAACCATGCTTATAAGGTTTTGCAAGAATATGCTAGAAAAGTTGGATAAATTTAGCGAGACCCAAGAGGAGATGAAAAAGGACATACAAGTGACACTGACTGAAATAGATAATATTATACAGAGTCCTAACAGCAGACTAGAGGAAGGCAAGAATCAAGTCAAAAATTTGAAATATAAAGAAGCAGAAAACATTCAACTGGAAAAGCAAGAAGAGAAAAGAATCCAAAAATGTGAAGATAATGTAAGTTAAAATACCAAGAGCAAAAGACAAAGAGAGAATATTAAAAGCAGCAAGAGAAAAACAGTTCATTACCTACAAGAGAGCACCCATACGACTGTCAGCTGATTTCTCAACAGAAACGATGCAGGCCAGACGGGAGTGGCAAAAAATATTCAATGTGATGAATAGCAAGAACCTAGAACCAAGAATACTCTATCCAACAAAGCTATCATTCAGAATAGAAGGGCAGATAAAGAGCTTCACAGATAAGAAAAAGCTAAAGGAGTTCATCAACTCAAAATGAGTATTATATGAAGTGCTGAAAGGTACTCTTTTAGAAGAGGAAGAAGAAAAAGGTAAAAGCCAAAAAATTATGAACAACAAATACATATCTATCAAAAAGTGAATCTGAAAATTAAGTGAATTAAAAATTTGGTCAACAGAATAAACTGGTAAATATAATAGAATCAGGAGCACAGAAAAGGAGTGGACTGATAATTCTCAGGGGGAAAGGGGTGAGGGGTGTACAGGGAGAGACTGGACAAAAATCATAAAGCATCAAACAGACTTGAAATTACAGCAGAAAGATTAAAGTTAGGTGAGGTAGATAAGTGATCAATCAAAGGACTTGTATGCATGCATATAAGCATAACCAATGATCATAGACACTGGGGGGTTGGGGTATGCCTGGGAGGGACGGGGGGCAATGGGGAGATATGTATAAAAAATTAATTTAAAAAATTTTAAAAATAAACAACAAGTCAGGTTGCCTTACATTGTAAGTGTGTGTGTTGTGCTTCCGTTGGTAAAATAGATTTTTGTGCATCATAAATTGATTAAGTTGCGTAATTTTTTGAAAGATTATAAACTATTCTAAAATGGTTAGAAATACAATTTATTGGAAAATACTATTGATGGATTGCAAGTCTGCCTAAAATACCTATTAAGTATTCATAAAGCCCTCTAAAATATCCAAACACTTAAGAGTATATTTGTAATACCCTCAAAAAAGCCAAGAGGATTTTAAATTAATGTTACAGTTGTGGCAGGGATGTCCCATTAGTTTTCATTTTGTTTACACACACACACACTTTTTTCAATGGCCTTTCACCATTATAAGAAAGCAGGAGGATTACCCCAAGCTAGGAAGGAGTGTATTATCTAAAATATCCAATATAAAGAGAGGACTGCTTTAGCAAGTATCCAAGCTCAAGTTCTTTGGAAGAGCAAAACTGACTCAAAAATTGAATGATTTCTTTATCAGAATTGCTAAGTTTGGGTTTGGTCCTGGAATATTGCCATCTAAAGATGTTTTTAAGTACCAATGGAATATTTCACAGATGTAGTGCAAATATTCCAAAAATTTATATGGACCAAAGAAGACCTCAGCAATCTTAAGAAAGAAGAATAAATTTGGAGGTATTACACTACCTGATATCAAACTATATTATAAGGCCATTGTAATCAAAAAAGCCTGATACGGACATAAGAGCAGGCATATAGATCAATGGAAACAAATAACAAACCAGAAATCAACCCATACCTTTTTGATCAATTAATATTTGACAAAAGAAGTAAGAGCATACAGTGGAGTAAAGACAGTTTTAAAAGTGTATAGAAGTCCTAAGTAAATAAATAAGTAGTATTTTAGATACTACTTTGTATTTAAAGTTTATTTAGTTTGTTTTTCTTTATTTCTTTATGTTTTAGGTGCTTTTTTAGTTTCTTAATTAATCAATTAACTAATGAATTAGAAGAATAACTTCACATCCATTTATTAAAGGAAAGAACCAGAAAAAAACAGGTAGGAGTGCGGGGTTGGCAAGGGCAGGGGACTAGATTATGGAATGAAGTAAATATGGCCTGAATATTGATAGTATCCAGAAGATCATTGAGCAGTCATGCCCTTTGATCCTGAGAGAAGCCTGTGCCATAGATAACTTTATGTATATTTTAGAAATAGCTACTTACTAAGTTTTCAGAACAGTTTAATAAGAATGCTTGCTTTGTCCTCTTACAAACTTATTTAAAGACTAGAGACCCAGTGCACGAAATTCATGCACTGCAAGGGTGGGGAGGAGGCAGTCTCTAAGTCTGGCCTGCGCCCTCTCGCAGTCCGCATTCCAGGACCCCTCACTCCTTCCCACCTGCGTGCTCACTGCTCCTTACTTCTTGGCTCACTGTTCCTTGGTGCTGCCATTAAGGCAAGAGAGGCTCCTGCGAATGCCACTACGCTCGCCAGCTGGAAGCTCAGCTTCTGGCTGAGTGGCCCTCCCCTGTGGGAGCATACTGACCACCAGGTGGCAGCTCCTTCACTGAGCATCTGCCCCCTGGTGGTCAGTGCGCATCATAGCAACCAGTCATTCTGGTTGTTCTGCCATAACAGTTGCTTAGGCTTTTATTACATAGATGAGAGGAAGAGGCAAGTGAGATGTGGTCTTGATCATGTTTTGTTTTAAGGAGATAAAATTATTTTACATAGTTAAAAAATCTACCCATTTAGTCAAAATTGGTAAAGAAGTTGAATTTAGCAAAGTAACAATTATGTTGACATTACAATAGAGAAATTTTCCGCATGTTAACAGTGTATATCTTTATCTTATAGGAATAAGGATGATTTTAAAATATGCTTCCTATGTATGAATATGTATGAGTTTTATTTTATGATAAAAGTAAATATTATAAATTACATGTTGGATTTCCATTTTAACCAAGAGCTCTGCAATCAGACATCTATATGATAGAATGTCATTTATGCATGAGGGTATAAAGAAGTTAATGAAGTACAAAACAACATATTTTTCTTTATTTCAAATATGCAAAAATCATGCTGAGATTAACTAAAATTTTTCCAGTGAAACTACTGTTCATGTTCTGTATTTTTTTTTTAAGATCTCTGTAGCTGTAGGAGTTTTTACATAATTTTGTTTAAATAAATGACTTAGATCAAGATGGTGACCCAGGTAATTATATTTTAAATAATAAATTGGAATTATGTTTGTCAATTATATCATTTCACTTCTAGGTAAATTTTTAATCCCTCTCTTTCACCACATTAGGTAGGGGAGAGAGAACAAGATGTTCCAAAAGTGGAGGAAGGTAAATGTTAAATAAAACTTTCTAACTTTGAATCTCTTTTTAGATTTCAGGCAAGCCAACTTTTTTATAACCTTCACTGTAATGCCAAAATAATCAGTGTTTGAATTTGCCTGTGTTAAATTTGAAAAAAAAAAAAAGGTTCTTGTCTGTAGCCTAGAAAACGTATCCCTTTTCTTGCTAATAACCCACCTGTCAGCTCTCTACTCCTTAGTCATCCTTGACTTTTGCACACTCAGGCATGTGGAACCTTTCCATCCCACATCTCACACTTAATTCCTTGCTCAAAATATGCTTAGGAGAAATATACACAGAAGGGTGTTACCCCAGTTGCTACATAACCTCTTCCTCCAACTGTACCTGGTTTGTCTCTTGGGTAAGCTGACTAGCAAACAAACACATTCCTTTTAAATCAATGTGCTGTCTCTTATTTGGCCTGCTTTTGCCAATGTGTCTCCAATCTGTTCTCTTTCTTTAGTGCTCCTTAAATTATAAAGATAAGGGCTGCCTCAAGTACCTTGAATCACATCCCTAGTAGCTGCAGCATCATGATAGAATTTCAGATGAGCATCTATGAGCTGATGGAGGTGCTGTGTAATTAGCCCTCTGGAAATGCCATATTGTCTAGTTAATGAGCACTCTTTGAAGACCTAAGATTTGGATACTCTTAGTAAACCCACCTTTGATCTTAAAATTATCTCCTGACTACTTTTCCTCTATTGCCTTTTACAAACCTGTCATTTGTTCCTCAGATTTAAAATTCAGTCCACCCTTTTACTTCCCCACACCAATCCAATTACTGGATATCCACACAGACGTGGTTGCTTAATGTAGGTTCCCACTTTTTCCTTCTTTCCACCAGTTCAGATATCAGTATATAGATCTAGTAACAAAGTCGATCTTTCTTGCAGAGTTACACAAATCCATTCCTCTACTTGACAGTATAGGGTTCTCTCTTCATATTAGGAGATACTCACATCATTGGCACCAACTGTTATTTGCTATTGTATGAATAACTGTCAAGGAGACTAAAGTTTATTTATGTACTTTATTGTTTTGTTTTTATTTTCATATTACTTGTAAATTGAATTTTTGATTGATTTTATCAAAACCATTGTGGAAACACAAAGATGAGGATGCAAATGTTCATTGCATTATAGTAAGCTCCAAACTCTAAATAACTTAAATATTCATCAACTGGCAAATGGCTAAACAAAATGTGGTATATCCATACAAGGGAATTGTATTCAACAACAACAAAAAAACACACACACAAATGAATGTATTAATGATTGTTGTAAGTGAACCTTGAAAACATCATGCCAGGTGAATGAAGTCAGACAAAACAATCCTAAATATTATATGACCCATTTATATGAAATTTCTATGAAAGACAAAATTATAACCATTGGAAGCAGATAAGTAGTTATCTAGGGTCAGGGATGGAAGAAGGTGTTCTAAAACTGAATTGTGGTTATGTGAGGGCATGATGGTACAAACTTACTAAAACTCACAGAATTGTACCCCCAGTGGGTGAATTTTATGGTATATAAAGTTTGCTTCAAAAAAATCTGTTGAAATTGTGAAGATACAGTGGTGTGTTTTTTTAAATCATTATTGTTGAAAGTTTTACCAATGTCCCTCATTTTTCCCCTCATCGCCCCCCTCCACCCAGTTCTCACCCCACCACAGGTGTTCAGCACCCTATTATCTGTATCGATAGGTAATGCATATAATGCATTTAAGATATTTGTTTAATCTCTTCCCACACCCCAACCCCCTTCCCTCTAAGAATTATCAGTCTGTTTCATTTCCATGGCTCTGATTCTATTTTATTCACCAGTTTATTCTGTTCATTAGATTTCTTATTCGTTTATTTTGATTTTTAGATTCAATTAGTGATAGGTATGTATTTGTTGCCATTTTGTTGTTCATATTTTTTTATCTTTTTTTTCTTCTTCCTCTTCTTAAAGAATACCCTTCAACATTTGATATAATGTTAATTTGGTAGTGATGAACTCCTTTAGCTTTTTCTTGTATGTGAACCTCTTTATCTGACCTTGAATTCTAAAGGATAGATCTGCTGGGTAGAGTAATCCTGGTTATAGGTCCTTGCTGTTCATCACTTTGAATATTTCTTGCCACTCCCTTTTGGTCTGCATAGTTTCTGTTAAGAAATCAGCTGACAGTCATATGGGTAATTAACTGTTTTTCTCTTGCTGTTTTTAAGATTCTCTTTTTGTTGTTAGCCCTTGTCATTTTAATTATGATGTGTCTTGGTGTGGTCCTCTTTGGGTTCTTCTTGTTTGGGACGCTCTGTGCTTCTTGGTCTTGTAAGTCTATTTCTTTCACCAGGTAGGGGAAGTTTTATGTCATAGGTTTTCAATATTTTTCTCTCTCTCTTCTTCTGGCATCCCCATAATTCGGATGGTGGTATGCTTGAAGTTTTCCAGAGGCTCCTTACCTTATCTTCATATTTTTGGATTATTATTATTTTTTTTTCTCTTGTGCTTAGGTGTTTTTTGCTTCCTCATATTTCAAATCATTGATTTGATTCGCAGATCCTCTACTCTACTATTGAATTCCTGTGTATCATTCTTCATTTCAGTCAGTCTATGCTTAATTTCTGACTGGTCCTTTTCCATTTTTTTTTTTTTTTGGCATTCTCACTAAGATTTTTGAAAGTCTCACTAAGTCCCTAGGAGGTTTCTAGAAAATTCTTGAGTAACCTTATAACCATGGTATCAAACTCTGTATCCAATAGTTTGCTTTCTTCCATTTCTTTCATTTGTGACATGTCTCTTTATCTCTGCATTTTGGCTGCTTCCCTGTGTTTGTTTCTAAATATTGGGACCCTGAGATGGCATCTGGTGTAGGACTAGAACCCCTTGCTCTTTGAAGTGACCTCTGCAGAGATGATCTGCCTCCCAATTAAAAAAGCGGCACATCTGGGTGTTAGACCAGTTAGTTCCATGCCTACTACCAGTCTCAGTGTGATTTCTTTTTTACTTCTCTAGTTGTAGAACTTGCATTCATACAGCTTTCTAGTAGTTCTGGATGATGGTTGTTCTGTATTTTCATAGTAAATTTGATGGGGTTGTGGGAAGCAGTGAATAAAGGGGTTCACCTATGCTTCCATCTTGGTTCCTCTCCAAATATATAGTTTTTAAAATCCGAAAACTGCTTTTGCATAGTTCTGTTTTGCATTTTCTTCTGTTAAATATCTTCCCTTTTTTTCTCAGATCCACTGACCTTTAGACCAGCAGTTGCCAACCTTTTACACCTCACAGGACCACCGGTTGGTGACCACTGCTTTAGTCAGTTTCTTTTTTAAAAAAATATTTTTTATTGATTTTTACAGAAAGGAAGGAAAAGAGATAGAAAGAGAGAAACATTGATCAGCTGACTCCTGCACACCCCCTACTGGGGATGTGCCCGCAACCAAGATATATGCCCTTGACTGGAATTGAACCTGGGACCCTTCAGTCCTCAGGCAGATGCTCTATCCACTGAGCTAACCGGTTAGGGCTAGACAATGTTTCTTAAACTTCAATGTGCACAGTGGATTTTGTTGAAATGCAATTCTGGTTCAGTGGTTCTGGGGTAGAAGCCAAGATACTTTATTTCTACCAGCTCCCAGGTAATGCCCATTTTTCTAGTCTCAGAACACATTTTTATGAAGTCTTTTGTTGTCTCTTTACTTGCTTAGCCTGTAAGGGTTACTTATCTTCCATTATAAATAGTGAGAATATTTATAGTTTTTTTAGTTCATAGTTTATGATATGCAAAGAACCTGTTTGATGAATAAATTATTTAGCTATGTCAGTACTAAGCCCTTTGACCTTTAAAATATTTGTAGCTGCCTTGGTCTGCTCTCAGTGGCCATTTAAATAAACCCAAGGATTGTTTTAGACTGTCTGATTCCCCATCCAAGTTCTGTTAATACTGTTTTATGAACAAGTGTCTCTGAGAATAGTTCTGAAGGAACAGCTTGTCTACCTACATTTTTTCCACCAGAAAAAAAAAAAGAATTCAAATACCTGAAACCATTATTTAGTTTTAAATACATTGGTTTCTAGAAGACCTTATATTGCAATTCTTTTTTTCTTGTCTAAATGGTGTTTAAGGTTCAAAGACAAAGGCATTGTAATGATGACTTAGTGAAATGACATAGTGTGGGAGAAAGGACACTAACTAGTCTGACATTCAGGAGATCTGGGTGCAGGCAGAGGTTCTGCTGCTGCCTATATGTACTAATGTGTGAATGTATTTGCATTTTTCCTCACCTGTAAGTAGAAACGTTTTTGCTATGGACCTCTTCCCTTTGACTGTATGTTGAAAACTTTGGACCCTTTGTAAGGAAAAACATTTTGAAATGCACAAGATAGAAGTTCAAGATAGATTCCTAAGGAAAACAATTATATTAAAGCAGAGTTTTCAAAATATAAAATATGATATAGTGATATACAAAGTGTGACAAAAATAGTTTATAGTTATGAGTATGAGAATAGTTTATTCTTGTATTATTATTTATTATGCTATTATTTTTATTCAAGCAAATATAAACCTACTTTTGCTTCACTTTGTATGTGCTTTCCCAAGTTAACATCTATCTATATAAATAAAAGGCTAATATGCTACCTTCCCACCTTCTGTTTGCTATGATGCACACTGACCACCAGGGGGAAGATGCTCACTGCAGGAGCTGCTGTAACATGCACAGAGAAGCAGCACTGCAGACCTGGTACCCAGAAAGCAACACTCAGCTTATCCCAGGTGGGACACAGCTTACCAAATTGCAGCCAATGCTGCTGAGACCCCATAGCACACAAAGCAGCCCATAGCCCAGCCTAGTCCAGAAATGATCACTGTGGGTGCCAAGTAATGATGTCAGGTAGCGATGCCCGGCTTTCTCTCCCTAGTGACTAGTCTTCTTGCAATTACAGAAGCACAGGTGGAAACATTTTGTACTTTAACCAAATGTCTGTGAACGTTTTCCCATGTCTCATCTCATTTGATCCTCACAGAAGTCCTGGAGTAGGTAGATAGGAGACTCAGTGGAATCCTATTTTCTTTTCATTAATCAGGAAACTAAGATTTAGAAATTTGACTTGACTGAAAAGAAGAAATGGTATAACTCAAAAATTACTTCAGGTTTTCTCACTGCTACAGTTAAATATTTTACCCTTTGTTCTCCCTGTGTGATCTACAATAATAATCTGCTTTGTGCTGATATTTACCCCTGTGTTGCTGACAATTACCTGGAAGAGAAGCTGGGATGCTTCACTGGGCTGGAGCTAAATCAGAAAACAGATCTAATTAGGCAAGCCGATTCTATATCTACAAAAGGCTAAGTTGACCTCTGCATGTGTGATACGCCAGCTCTCGCTGGTGCCAATCACATGTGTATATTTCGATCTATCATTGTCAATCATGAATTTGGTTGACACTTCTATTATAGAGAAAGGGTGAATAGTGATACAGTGGTACCTCGAGATACGAGTGCCCTAACATATGAGATTTTTGAGATACGAAACGTCGAGTGAGCAATTTTTGCTTTGAAATACAAGCAACATTTGAGATAGGAGTAATCGCATGGATTGGCCAGCTGCACACAACCCACCAGTTTACCGCAACTCAAGCGTCTCATAGTTTCCCATGCCTCAAGGTTACAGAAGGAATTAAATTCGTATCTCAAGATACCACTGTATTAAAATATTCTAATTAATTTCCTTTTAATGTGCACAGATTCATGCACCAGGCCACCAGTATATATAAAAGCCTAAGTGACCATCCAACCATTCAACTGTCCAATTGATAGGTATGATGCACACTGATCACCAGAGGGCAGATGTTCAATGCAGGAGCTGCTGAGCTGTGATGCCTTGGCAGCTGCAGACTCACCCAACACCAGAGAAGGAGCCCAAGTTTGGGGTGCATCACCTAGGACTACCCTCTCACAATCCAGGACCCCTCAGGGGATGTCAGAGAGCCAGTTTCAGCCAAGGAACCTAACCAGTGCATGAATCCATGCATCGGGCCTCTAGTCTTAAATAAATTCTAAAAGCAAATTTAAGTATTGATCAGCATAAATATTTTGAGATATTTGTAAAAACATAATATGAAAGTACCTATAATGCCTATAACTTATATTAATCACAAAATGTTGGATATTAATAGCACCACTGTAGTTTGCTGTTTATGTTCATAATGGAAAGAAATACTAATGTTCAGTAACAGACTAATGAAAAAAATGCATTATTTTTCATTTTAGCTTGCAAATCCTCTGAATTCTGTTCACTACTTGCTTAGAAGTTTGTGGTCCTCAGTTTTAGAATATATGCTTTAGAAACTCCACAAGATTTAAAATTTAGCAATTAACTGATGATGATTTGAATAATAATTTAAAGAGTTTTTGTCCTGTAATGTTTTCCTAGAGAACAACCCTATTGGAGAAATAAGGATGTCTTTAATCACTTTTATTTTGATGAGGCAACTTAAAGTTGAAGTGGTTTTGCAGAAGTCACATAACTAGTCCTTTGGAACTAGATCTGATATTGTCTAGGACTCAGTTCATATCATCCTTTCATTTAGGAAATTAAATCATTGGAATTTGCTCGATTATTTTTCACTGCATAATAAAAGTCAAACATTAACAAAATTACTTGATAGAGACCTTTAAACTTTAGAACTAAAATGTAAGCTGAAATTTTTAGGCCAATGTTTTGATTTTATGGATGAAAACATGAAGACCATAGAGATTAAGTATCATGTACAAGGTCACACAGTTAGAAGATAACCCAGGCTTTTCTAATTTTGCCTTTCAGCATTTCATCACAGAAATAACAGTATTCAGAGGTTTCTCTGAAAATTTAAGTTTAGAAATACGCAAGATTAGGATATTTTGAAAACTACAAAATAAGCTTTTGGGGGTGGAGGACTAGACTGTGAATCAGACTACAAGAAGATCCCCTCTGAGCATTCATTAGTGATGTCCACAGGTCTGAGCATGTGGAATGTGAGGATGAAGTGGTAAAACAGAGACTGAGTAGAGCCAGGATGATAGAGGGCTGAGGTGATGTGGACGCCTGCCAAGGAGAGAGTGATTGGCCTAGCTGAGTTGGAGATTTCTAAACCACAGGGTACAAGAGCAATTGTGTGGGCACTAGTATGTTAGATAGCCAGTTAAAGGTATTTATTTGATGCAAAGAACAGTGAGTAATATGAATTATGCTGTTGTCCATTTGAAATGAATTTTGGGAAAGACACAGCTGTGACTGTTATAATGTGAACATCTGGGAGATAATAATGAAGTAGGATTTCTGAAATAATGTCTTAGTACAATTTTGTACAAAGTCCAAAGGACTACTAATTTTTAATACAAAAGTGATTATATCTATTTTGTTTTCAAGAAACTTACAATCTCAAATAGTTAAGAGATCAAACTCTTGGTTCAAATACAGATTCAGCCAGTTATTTAGCTGACTGACTAGTTGTGTTGCCTTGGGGAGTTTCTTTCTCTACAAAATATGCCTTACAGTGATACATCTTACAGAGTTGTGAAGAACAAATGAGGTGATTGGATAGCCAGCCCCATTTGGTGGATTGACAGCTATTAATCAGCATCAAGAATTAATTTATAGTTTTCAGGAACTACAAATCTTAAGAGTCCTAGAAAACTCTGGATGAACTTCCCATGTTCTATTATATTAAAATCCTTTTGTATACCATACACGTTGAATGAATCTTTTACCCTAGATCCAGAGTCTGGAATTTTTATGAGCTATTATACTTTCCTATGAGACTCTCTGTCTGTTTAGTTTCACTAGTTCCAGTCATCCCAATTAGTAATAGTCCTCTGTGTTAATTTGTAGGGCAATCGATATAACTGTGAATTAGAATAGACAAATGAAGTCCTGTTTCACTATTGTAATTTTCTTGATACATACACATTCATCAATTTATTTTGATATATTATTTTACTGTAAAACATATAAAAGAGATTAAAAGATTTGTCTGAATTGTGAAAAATAGGTGTCACTGTCACACTTTTAATACAGGACGTAAACTCAAGTGAAATAGCACTGAATAAGTACCCTGATTTATTGAAAGTAAAGAACTTCAGGGAGTTTTAACACTTGCACTTAAATGTTGACATTCTGGTTACTAATTAAAGTGGAAGAGAGAAAAATAAGTTGAGCAGAGTTCATAAGCATTATATGCAAGGATGCAAAAATATGGTTTTCAAGTAATATAAGAATAAAGAAATTGTGAATTACATCATATACTAAATTAATATAATTTGTGGTTTTCCATATATTAATAATAAAGAATAATATAAGCTTTTTAGTTGTCTAATATTCAGACATCAACAACCTCAGTATATGCTCAAAACCTTTACCTGGAAAATTTCAAAAATAGTAAATTAGATAAATGTCTTATCAATTTAGATACCAACTCCTAGTAGGTATTTCCAATATTAATTAGATGTTGCAGAATCATGCCTTTCAACAGGGAGTAATGTCAAATTATAGCCACCAAGCCGTATTTTCATTACTGACCACTCTGGTCCTGTTAGCAAAAACTGACTTATCATACTCTGGATTTGGGATAGAGACAGTATTTTTTGATAATTTATTGAGAAATATGAAGTGAATTTCTTATTGATTTCAATGATATAGTAATCATTAAATTAATAGCTTTGTAAAATTAAACATGAGGTTACATAATTTGTATTAGGTTAAAAGGGTTAATTAATGGTTAAATAATGATTAATTAATGGAGAAATGTTACCAGTAAAGAAGCACAGAAAAACAGAAATATTGAAGAAAAGCTAAAAGAGAAGGACAACATAGTAGAAACAAATACAAACATATTTAGTGGATTCATAGATACATGAATAAATGGTGTTCTCTCACTTACTTATACTGCTCAACACTGAGCTCTGAGTTGCTGTTTGCCATTTATTTTTTGAAACATTTATTCACTGTCATTTATTTACTCATCTCAATAAACATATATTGTATTACTAGATGCAAAGCACATTACTAAACTCTGTGAAGGAGAATGACATAAAACATATTTCTGGCTCATCAACCATTATTTATAACTTTTTAACTTCTTCAACCTTTAAACCATTACATTCTCTATTCGGAATGAATTGCCAGACACAGATTATTCTTGGGTATAACCAGCATAATGCAAAATAATAATATCCCAGTACCACATAAAACCCAGCCGAATGACCTGGAAATCTAGCATTTTTCTTACTTCCATGACATATCATTGCGAACTTATTAATAACAAAAGTGTAAGTTCAGAGTAACTGAAATATCTCCCTGCATTGGCAACAAGTATAAATCTATTCTAACCACCCCGAATGCAAATCTGTGATTCTTAGCCACTTTCTTTCCACTTACTCCTTTGTTTGCAAGTGATATAAAGTAAGTATGTCTTTCCAGTTTTAAAAATTATGTTTATTCAGCAATTATTTTCCTTAGCCTAAGAGTGTTGTGTATCTACCCATAGCACATCATTCTTTTATTTTTTCAATTTATAAAATACTAGAGGAGGAAAACGATGCTTTGGTTTAAAGCTCCATACAGAAAAGTGTGCATTTGTTACCCCAAAAGAATAAAAAGCCTGCTAAATAGGAGGTGGTTCATGAGTATGTAGATCACATTGCCTTGATGTAGCCCTGAGCTTTAGAGAACATTTAAGGTAAATAATCCCCATCCAATTCCATGAAAAAGCATAATGTTATGAAGCTATGGAGCCTACTAACTTTCCTAAGGTAGAAAGTGATTCTACTCATCAGGATAGCTACTGGGAGTGGAGAAACACTTATCAGTTTATGGATTTGGAAAAAAAAAGTTAAAACATTGATGTAGTTGTGGTTTTCCTCAAACTCACAATGGGAATAAGTAATAAGTAGTGGTTATGTCTCAGGAACTGTTTGGAATTTAGAATACGATCATGGAACATCTTTCTTTCATTTTTATATTCTTTTTCTTTGTAACATTCCTTCTATTTTTTCTTTTCTTTATAATCTTACTGCCCCTTCCTCTTTATGAATTTAGAGAGATTTGTTAGGCTGGATAGAAAAGCTCAGGTAGAAAACTATAAATGATATTTTATTCCAGAGAAAGAAAAATCAGCTTAAGTGTGTTAAATACAAGTGTCATTTCAAATATGATGATTTTTAGAGGTAAGACCTTTGTATGGTAGGTAGGCCATGAGCATAGAGTCCTCGAAGAATGGGATCAGTGACCTTACAGAAGAGACCCCCACCAAAATTCCCTTGCCCCTTCTATCAAGTAAGTAAGTACACAGCAAAAAGATAGTCTGTGAGCCAGAAAGCCCTCACTAGACACTGAATCATCCATTCCTTAATCTTGGACTTCACAGCCTCCAGAACTGTGAGAAATAAATGTCTGTCATTTATGGGCCACATAGTCGATGGGGTTTGGTTATAGCAGCCAGAATGGACTAAGACGCTGTCTCTTACTGAGACACTAGCACCCTGTTAGGGCAGTGTCGGCAAACTCATAAGTCAATGGAGCCAAATATCAACAGTACAACGATTGAAATTAATTTTGAGAGCCAAATTTTTTAAGCTTAAACTTTCTCTAATGCCACTTCTTCAAAATAGACTCATCCAGGATATGCTATTTTGTAGAAGAGCCACACTCAAGGGGCAAAGAGCCGCATGTGGCTCGTGAGCTGCAGTTGGCCAACCATGGTTTTAGGGGAATTATGCCAAGGTATTATATCAGGCAGTTTCATCACTAAGTAAATATTTGTGAAAGTTCAGAACTTTCCATATCTTTTTTATTATTATGGTTGTGAAAGGTGCCCTACTAAGGCACTAACTCCTATATCCAAAGCTCTTTAGAAAGAGATGGAAGATTATACATAATACTGTAGAACTGTTCTTTGTCAAATTATCTTGCCTTCTGCATCACCAAAATATTCCAGTAGGAACTATATAATAGATCTAAAGATTATTGATAAATTTGATTTAATTTTGTTGAAGGAGATAGCATTGTATAGTAGGAGGCATTTTTTGTATTATGGTCAAGAGAAGTTTTATGATTAATTGATGTACTAATTAAGAGATAATTGAGTAGTGGATTTTTACATTAAAGCAAGCAACAGTTGGCTAAGTATCTTCAGATTTGGATATAGTTATTATTACTATATGCCTCCATTGTCACATTATTTAATGCATAAATTATAATTATTTTATATACAGCAGTTATATTAGATGGATAGTTATTAATTCCTATTAATTTTTATATTTTACTATTATCCTGGTGCACAGATACATGCACATTGAAAGGAAATTAATTAGAAGAAATATTTTAATATTCTTTTTGCCCTTTCTCTATAATAGAAGTGTCAACCAAATTCATGATCAACAATAACAGATTGAATTACATGTGTGCAATTGGCACCAGTGAGAGCTGTATAGCTATCACACATGCACAAGTCAGCTTAGCCTTTTATATATATATAGATAGATAGATAAACTTGCTTAATTAGACCTACTTTCTGATTAGCTAAACTTTTTCCAGTCCAGTGAAACACTCCAACTTCTCTTTCAGATAATTGTTAGCAACACAGCAGTAAATATCAACACAAAGCAGATTATTATTGTAGATCACACAGGGAGAACAAATGATAAAATATTTAACTGTAGCAGTGTTTGACTATATTCTGGGCAGTGAGAAAACCTGAAGTCATTTTCAAGTTCCACCATTTCTTACTTCTTTTCAGTTTGGTCAAGTTTCTAAACTTTCTACATCTCCATTTTCTAGCTAATGAAAAGAAAGTAGGATTCTACTGAGTTTCCTATCTACCTACTCCAGGACTTCTGTGAGAATCAAATGAGATGAGGCATGGCAAAATGCTTCACAAACATTTGGTTAAACTGTAAAATGTTTGCACCTGGCTGTACAGCAAGTCAAGTTTCTAGGCTAAAGAAACTTCAAGGAAGCTAGTCACTAGGGAGAGGAAGCCGGGCACTGCTACGTGACATCATTCCTGGCATCCACAGCAACCATTTCCGGGCTGGGCTGGGTTTTGTGCCATGGGATCTCAGCAGCATTGACTGATTTGGTGGAGTGTCACTCTGGGATGGTGATGAGGCCTGTTTCCCACTTGAGAGAAGCCAAGTGTTGGTTTGTTGGCACCAGGTCCATGGTGCCACTCATTTTTAAATGTCCAGTGCACATCATGGTAGCTCCTGCATTGAGCATCTGCCCCCTGGTGGCCAGTGCATGTTATAACTACCAGTCATATGGATGGACACTTAGCCTTTTATATATTTCTGAATTATTTTTGAAGAGATGAAATCATCTTTAAATTATAAGTTAATTTTTAAACCACTTAATATTAAAGGAGAAGGTAGTCCCATAGGAAAATAAGAGAAATTTTTAGCTGACATGCAATACTTATGAGTTTTAAGATACTCAGTGTTTATTCAAGACACCTCTTCTGTTTGTAAATTCTAAGATACTAATTCATTAAAATGAAAGCCTATTACCTCATGGCACTGTTTTAATGTCTCTGTGGAGGGATAGGCAGACAGCATCCTGAAAAAAAAAATAGACATTTTATCTCAAGTTTACCTGAAGGCAATACCCTTGCCTGTATTAGATACTAAGGCTGATAAGTAATACCCATATGCATGTTTCTATATATTATCATTTAATTCCCATTGTAACTTCCATGAAATGACTACTATTGACAATTATGAAGACTGTTTTTAGGTGTTTTCTTCCCCTGGAGTTATTCTCTTAGGATTTTTATGAAGGTCTTATTTTCTAAAGTTTTATTATATCATTTATCCTCTCACTTTTTTTGTCTTGATTAGGGTAGACTTTGTTATCTTAAGAAGAATGGTTCACTTTGGGAAGGGAGTGGGAAGTGTTCTGCCAGATAGAACAGAATAAAAATTTGGAAATCAAGCCCAGCGGCTTGGCTCAGTGGTTGAGCATCACCTATGATCAGGAGGTCACAATTCAATTCTTGCTCAAGGCACATGCCCAGGTTGAGAGCTTGATCCCCAATGTGGGGCATGCAGGAGGATAAATTATTCTTCCCTCGTCATTGATGTTTCTATCTCTCACTCTCTCTACCTTCTTTTTTGAAATCAATAAAAGATATATATGTATTTTTAAATTCTGAAATCAAGACCATGAGAAAAAATGATTATTGCAGAATAATACATACACTATTTATATACGGTGTCCCCCAAAACATAAACATACTTTAACAATTATCTCAATTTTGAAAATGAAATTTATTTTAATAAACAATGCCTTTATAATTATTCAATATGTATGTAAATCATTTTGGGGACACCTTATATTAATTAATTTCTTCCCAAACATTTAACTGCTCAGGGTTTCTGTCAGTGCTACACTTTATTTACATTATTCTTTGCTACATTTTTTCCCCTGTCAACACCAAACTATGAAAAGATATATTTTGCTGGAACACATTGCCTCAGCAGTGCATGTGCCTTCACTGCTTGCAGGCACCCCTTTGCTTATCAGGACAACAACAGCTGAGACTGGAAAGAAGAGAAGGAAGACTTAGGAGACATCACATCACTGTCTATCCTTTGAGCTCGTAAATCCTAAGATATTTCAGATTTGAAAGACAAAGAGGATATCAGAAGGAACAGCTTAAGTGTGAAATGAGAAAGATCAGACAGGAGACAAAATGTCTCCAACCTTTCATCCCAAAATGGATTTGAGTTGAAGAAAAAAGCCAAATAACACTGAGATTTGAGTAGATGTGCACCAACTTTGTACACTCACATTGCATTAAAAACTCAATGCAATTCTTTTGTATACAGTAAATGGTGATTTTGTGTTTGGTATTTTGGTACAAGGCAATCTTTGCCTCAGATCAACTCTTTGCCAAGTGTTTAATACACTAATTAACAATACTTCTGCCTAATAAGAGACTATCATAATTTGTTTTAGAGAACAATGCTTCAAAATTGGAGTTAGCACAAAATTTTACAAATGTCATGATAAGGTTATTGGTTATGCTGACTTCCTTTCAATTTACTCCAAACCACACAGTCATAAGTCTAGTGTGTGGATGCGTATGCACACACACACACCTTTACAATGCAGGTGTCCTTAATCCCATATTTTTATAGATACATATCTGAACAGTCCTTTCTTTGACACAGGAAAACACAATCCTTAAGTGTTCCCACATAACACTTAAAATGACAACATTCAAGATGTATATGATTGAAAATGTGTATTAGCATATTCACAGCAAGATTGCTCATTGTCCTGTAGGCATATTCAATTTGACTACTACTTCCTTCCCGCAAAATACCTGTTAGACATCTGATTTGTGGAATAGTGTTATTCCAACTTAAGTTTAGATTTTTTCCTCATCTATTAATTTCTGGGCAAATTTATTCTGAGTTACAATGTCAATAAAGTCAGCTATTTATGAATCAACATAATTGAATTATTTTAATGTCAAACTATTTTATCATAGGATATTTTTCAGGGCAGAGGCCAAGATTAAAGCTAGAAAGTTTATCAGAGTTTTTCTAGAGCATACATCATTAATTAAAAAAAAACAATTCTTACCTTCTTATTTGATGGTTTATATCACAACAAAACATCTGTGCAAAGTTAAATTATTCACTACATGCTCTTACTATGTTTTACTTATCTTTTTTCAAATAAGTTTATTGATTTTTGAGAGAGAGAGAAGGAGAGGGAGAAAGAGAAACATCGATGTGAAAGAAAAACACCTCCTGCACGTATCCCAACTGGGGATTGATCCTGCAACCCCAGGCATGTGCCCTGACCATGAACCAAACCGACAGTTTGTGGCACAGGTCAACACTCAACCAAGTGAGCCACATTGGCCAGGGATAAGTTTTTTGCTTATTACTCTAGAGAAAATGTGAAACATATATTGAGATTGGGATTTCTTTGTTTCCATTAGAAAAAAAAATATTCAAGTCTGAGTGGTTTTTGTTTTGTGGTGTGTTTTTTTCCTATATATATAACAATGCAGGTGTCCTTAGCAACCAAATCTGAAGATAAATAAAGCAAACAAAAAACAAAGTCCCTTTAAAGTACTGCGACGAGATAAAATGGAAGAAAATTCATACCAGCTTATTTAAAGACAAGAAATGCCTTTAGTAGATACTTTCAAAATTAAAAACAATCTTACAATCTTACAATATACTGATAACTATTATGAATTTTGCAATTCAGCCTTTTCTTTTGAAGCAAGAAAAGAAGTTGAGTCATAAATGACAGATTGAATGTAGTCAGAGCCAGACTATACCCATTTCTAAGGAGATAACTAGGTGTGTGGCTGATATGACATTGGAGGAGTGTGTGTGTGTGTGTGTGTGTGTGTGTGTGTGTGTGTGTGTGTGTGAGAGAGAGAGAGAGAGAGAGAGAGAGAGAGAGAGAGAGTAAGGTCAACAGACCTACTACATTAGAGTTCCACTAGTAAATACCATTATTTGATCATTTCAGTAATAAAATGTAGAGTCAGTGGATCACAAAAAATAGTCCTTTTTGTGGTTTAGTGAATATATATCAAACTCAAATGCCAATGAGCTCAGGCAGGTAAATCAATGATTTAGTCTGGGTGTAGGAAACAATAGACAATGGTGGCAAAGAAGGAAGCAGCTTCTATTCAGCTCCATCTGATTGTGTGTCAAAGGCATATAAGTCCTGTGTTGCTAAATCTTCTGACTTTTCAAGATAAGCTAGAAATCTCAATTTTATGTCCGTTAGCCTGATTTTTAAATGTAGGTCCAATTGGTTTTAAAAAATAATTTAGAGGCAAAGAAAATATTTGTGCTCCAAGCTTTGTTTTATGATGTTGGACAAGACTGATTTTTGATAGCCTTCTTGCAATGGCAGTCTAGAGTAATAGATTAATAACTGTGTCCTATGTGTATTATTTCCCTTTACAAAAATGGCTTTGATCTTAGCTTATCTCATGAAACAGGATTTCACTGTGTTGTTCATGTTTTTCTAGAAACTTCCAAGGCCCATATGTGCAAGATAGGCAGTGATGAGTTGTGACATATGTCTTGTATGTCAGTTGTCAACTTGAGTGACACTAGAATGAAAAGCTGTCATTTTTGTACCAGAAACTTCTCTGCTTTATTTCCTGTAGTTACGGTGGTGTCTGAGTGTGACTCAGAGATCTTTACCTGTAATCTTAGGATTTTATTTGACAGATAAAAAAATAACTTACAGTTCACTGTACTTGTTTATCTTTTTATCACCCTGACCAATTGTTTTCTCTTTTTTCTTTATTTTTATGTATTGTACCTGAATTCTTTTTAAACTCTGTTTTAAAAAGATGGTTTCTGGTTTTAATATTATTCCCTGTGACAATTCCAGATATTTTTACTGTAACAATTTCAATATAGAATGTATTTTCTCATTTGTCACAAGCCTTTAATAACCTTTTCTATTTACTTTTATTGCATTTTGTAATTGATTACATTCTTTCTCTAAGAAAAGTTAGTACTGTGTTAATTTTCTTTTTAAATTCTAATACATAAACACATCCAGTTTTTCATTTTATATCCAGAGAACTGTACTTTCCAAATGAATGAGTTAAACTCAGTCATCTATTTTCTTAAAGCATACAAATCCTAAATTTTTAGACACTTTTTATACTGTGGTTTTCAGTGAATATTTATAAATATTTACTTGAAATATACCAAAAAAGTGTAAAATTTTAATATTAATTCCAAAGCATAAGCCCAAACTTTTTAACCAGTGCCACTGTGCTGGGACCAGGGAGTAAGCTTTTAACACTTTTTCTAAAGTTACAAGGCATACCGAAGTCTGAGAGATACAGGTAGTTTGTAGAATTTAGCATTTAATGTGTTAGGTATCATGTTACACTTATTCTGAAGTAAATTAAGATATTTAAAAGAAAATGAATAAAGTCAGCCAGTAACATTACCCAAGTTTTAGTTCCCCTCACTCAAATATGGTTATCTGTACTCTCTAGAAACTCAGAATACATTAGTTTTTACACACCTTTTGCATACTCTTAGTGGTGGGTATAATGAGAAAAAGGAGAGAATTCTAGGATTACAAAAATAACAAAAGAGGTAGAGTAGATAGCAGGGAGTGAAAGGAGCCAATCACAAGCAAGCAAGCAAATAAATAAATAAATAAATAAATAAATAAATAAATAAATCTTTATAAAAATGAGATTTGGGGAAAATGTTAGACCTTCATCCAGGGTAAAAGCTGAGACAGTTATAAGAGTAGATGATGGAGATGGAGGCCCAGGAGGTGGAAAGTGAGGTGGCAAAATTAGAATGACACAATATCTAGTTAAAGTCCAAGAGCAGGGAAGTGTAGCCTCTTACAGTGTATATTATTTGCAATGAAGTAAAAATAAATAAATAAATAAAATAGAGACATTTCACTGAAACATTAACAGAAAGACCCAGTGGCTCAATGGTTGAGCATTGACTTATGAACCAGGAAGTCACAGTTCAATTCCCGGTCAGGGCACATGCCTGGTTGTGGGCTTGATCCCCAGTGTGGGGCATGCAGGAGGCAACTGAATAATAATTCTCTGTTATCATTGATGTTTCTGTCTCTCCCTCTCCTTTCCTCTCTGAAATCAATAAAAAAATATATATATTTTTAAAAAGAAACATTAACAGAAAAGAAGTCTGAAGATTATCTGCTGATCAAAGGATTATACATCCTTTAAACAGAGAGCTCCTTCTCAAATCAGGAAGCATCCTGGAGGAAAAACTTGGTGAAGAAATATCCAAAACTATAGACATACTTCTAGAACTTAAAGCAAATTTTTATTGTTGATACTACAAACTCAAAATAGGGAGAATGCATTTAAAAAATCCAGTTAACTGTTTATATCTCCTTTCCTTGGTATTTGATTTTAAATTAGTCACATTCAAAAGAAACAAAGAAGGCAAACATTTAATGCCCAAGTCACATTAAAAGAATTGATTAGGTTTCTCTTATAATTACATGCTTTGGGTTCATAATAAGTTAGTTAAGCATTCCATCTTAAGACTGCTGCTTTTATTATACTAGCAGTTATTTCAGAATTTCCCTCAGTGCTTATGCACATGTGTAGATTTCCTGGAGGGAGGGTGGTGATTACAGCCTCAAATTAATTTTCCTATTCAGAATCCTAATTACCAGTTAATTGCTCTAATCTTACAGTGGCAGCCTGGATGGGAAAATCAGTAAGGCAGATATTTCAGCAACCTCAAATTAACTGGGTGGTTTTCCCAAATTGTTGAGGCACCCTACACTACTGTGCCTACATTTTGCATGTTCTGAGTGCCAGCAGAACTGCCCAGGTGATTAAAAAAAAAAAGTAATTGGAAAGAGTCAGGCATTTCTTTGTGATTTAATCTTTTCAGTGGGCACAGGTGAACAATGGGGTGAAAACACCAAAACTAATTATAATTCCACACACTGTGGGTGACAATATAAGAGCATTGGAAATGTGCCTAGACAGTCGTGGCGGATGGATAGAGGCCCTGAGCTGTCTGGGGAGGAGGAAGGAAAGAGGACAGAATGTTTGTTACCCAGAATGAAAATCAGGCTGACGTGCTCTGAGGAGGTGCAGTCAACAATCAGAAAGCACATGGTGTTTTTCCTGAGAACCACATAGGGTTATGCATTGAAGAAGCAGAAGTTTATAATTCAATAGGAAAACAAATGAGTGAACTTAATTAAAATATAAAAAGGGTAAGTGGAGAAAAATATGAGAATACATGGGAAAAGCAACTAACTGAATTTGAGATATAGAAAAAGTGGGTCACCCATTCACTCATGCAATAATGATCATAAAAATGAATAATAATAACTATCCAATGTAGTGTTTGAATAGTGCTTTATGGCTTTCAAAAGATAACTATATAAACTCAAACTTTCTTTGCTAGAACAATATCTTCCAAGAGTGGCTTAGTTTTACAATGTACTTTGGATAATATGTTCAATTATATATCATTAATTAGTAACATGGGATGTCACATTTTCTAAATTATAGTTCATTAATTTTCCGTAAAGTTTATTCTATGTTTTGAATATTCATTGGAAGATAAAGAGCAGAATTAACCCTAGATTCTGGTTTTTGAATAGTATATAATGTAATGTAATTTGTTACATTACAGATTGTATATTGGCAGGTGGAACAGGATTAAACAGCAATATAATTTCAGCTATCAGTACTAACCTCTCCATCATGGAGACAGTTAATTTTTTTTTTAATCGTCACCTGAAGATATTTTTTTTCCATTGATCTTCAGAGAGAGAGAGAGAGACAGAGTGGAAGGAGGGGAGAAGAGGAGAGAGAGAGAGAGAGAGAGAGAGAGAGAGAGAGGACATTGATGTGAGAGAGAGACACCTTAACTGATAGCCTCCCACTCTATCCCTAACCAGGGCTGGGAATCGAGCCTGCAAAAGAGTTATGTGGGAGCCAATGCTCTAACCACTGAGAAAAACTGACTAGGGTAACAGTTGATTTTTTAAAAGCTTATTACAAGACATATCATTAGCCTTCTAGCAACCTATATAAATGTTGTTTGGTTTGGTAGTAACCATAAAAGGAAACAAACAACAAACAACAAACAAACAAACAAACACAGAAATAAAAGTATTATGCTGAATTGTATCCTAGCAAAAATTCATGTCAAAATCCTAACTCCCCCTACCTCAAATATGACTGGATCTTGACATGGCACCTTCAAAGAAGTAATTAAGTTAAACTAAGGTCATTAGATTATGCCCTTATTCAATATGGCATATATATATGGAGAGAGAGAGAGAGAGAGAGAGAGAGAGAGAGAGAGAGAGAGAGAGA